>JAJEJO010000153.1:605402-774410 GCA_020662805.1 Glaucomys volans | reverse complement strand
ATTTGGTACTGGGGATTGAACCCAGGGGCACTCCACCACTGAGCCACATCCCCAGCCCTATTTTGTATTTTAGTTAGAGTCAGGGTCTCACTGAGTTGCTTAGGGCCTCGCTCAGTTGCTGAGGCCGGCTTTGAACTCGTGATCCTCCTGCCTCAGCCTCCCAAGTGCCGGGATTACAGGTGTGTGCCACTGTGCCTGGCTTTCTACTACCTCTTATTAGATGAATTTCGTCAAGTGCCTCTCAGTTATGTGAAGGCCCAATTCTCTGGGCCTCCACTTCCTCATCTATACAACTGGAGAGTTCCAAGCAGTGATTTCATGACTTCTTAACTACATATTCACTTTCTGAAATAGTTCCGGTAAAATTTGTACCATTATCAAGATATTGCTGGGGCTGGGGCTGCAGCTCGGTGGCAGAGCATTCCCTAGCATGTGTGAGGCACTGGGTTCGATCCTTAGCACTGCATAAAAATAAATAAAATAAAGGCATTCTGTTCACCTAACAACTACAAAAACAAGGAAGTTACCCGTTTCTCCTTCCCTCACTCTTCTCTCATGGTGAGGTAAAAAGAACCAGATTACTGTGCTCATTAGTATATGGCCAGCCATGTGCTGGAATAGTCTGGGTCCTCCCACTGAGCTCAGACTCTATTTGGATACTGTTTTCTGTTTGCTGGAGCAAGGATGTGCTGACTCTCTTATCCATTTAATTCTGAAAACATCCCTAGGAAATGAGGAGAAGGCAGATTTTATCTTAGGCTGTTGTCTTGGAAAGCATGCCAAGTATCACCTACCTCCTTTTCTGGGGCTTCATATGAATGGTTGGAAAGTGAGGTACAGAGAGACTAAATAACTATATCTATAGTCTATGGCAGCAAAAAGAACTGGAATTCAAACCCAAGTCTAGTTAATGCCAAAATCTGCACTCTTAGTCAGTCAGTTGTTCTTAAAGAGTTGGCTTTCAAATCCTTAGTCATTTCTTTAAAATGGGATAATAAAATCTACTGCTGCAATAATGAATCAGGAAATTCATGTTTTACTTGTCAGCTTTACGAGTAACTTCACCTCTGGCAACTCAAGCATCATTAGATAACTTCTCCCTAAGGAGATGAGCATGGTGATGCCTGACATTCATGGGTAAATAAACATTAAAAACTAGAACAAAATAGCAACTGTGAAAGTTCTCTGATCTTCAGAGAGGATAAAGACTGCATAAATTTACAGTGTTATTATTTCATGTTGAAGACTTCTGAGTAGGTCCATTTAATTTTTAATTTTTTTTTAAGTTATAGATGGACACAGTACCTTTATTTTGTTTATTTTTTATATGGTGCTGAGATAGAACCCAGTGCCTCACACATGCTAGGTGAGCGCTCTGCCAATGAGCCATGACCCCAGCCCAAGTAGGTCCGTTTTAAATACAAAAAGGTAAACTTTGGACCTCCATGTCCAGATTCTGAGAATTAAACGGTAACCAGTCTTGAAACAAATAGTGATAGCACTACCAAAAGCGGGTAGGATAATGGAACAAGATCAGCCAGGTAACTACCAGAAAAGGCTTCTGGATTATTTCAATTAGCAACAGGAATATGTATTTCATGGGCCCAGAGCATATTAATCAACTGCACCATCCCAAGACTGGGTTCTGTTTTTTACTAGAGATCTGTTCTAAATCACTCTGTTCATAATATTGTCATTAAGTTTGCTAGCCAACTGAGGAACATCACAAAATGAGCAAATAAGGTCCCCCCCAGAACATAACTACTAGAATGAGCCAAGAAAGATAACACTGAGGATTAATACTTGTTTCTATAAGAGGTTTTCCTTCCAAACTCTAGAATGCCACTGAGTATATAATGCCACCGTTGACTTCCAAGGGCAAATAGCACATAATTCCATTCACAAACACACTTAGAATGTTCACCCTTAAAACTTTCAGAATCACTACTTTTTTTCTGTGATCCAGAAAGGAACTCAACCTATCAGCACCTGCCACTGCCTGTGCATGTATGCACACATGTACTTGTTTATATAGGTGTGTGCTTGTGTGTGTGTGTGTGTGTGTGTGTGTGCGCGTGTGCACATGTAGGCACCTGTTCTTGTTTTTTTTTGGATAGTTCTTGTAATTGACCAGTCCAAGAGTGTTTAATTACATATACTTCACTGGTTCCAGCATAAGTAGGTTTCCTCAATGGCCTTTTTCTTAACATGCCATCAGTTACTTGTGATTATCTTTTCTCTCACCAGGATAGACCTCAAGCCCACTCATAAGGAAAACATATATAAAATCTCTTTACTTTGGGGATTATTATGAAGCTTCTCCAAGCAAATTTAAATTGATGAGGTGAAGGTAGTAGGGGGAGGACGAATAGAGAGGAAGAGAAATGGAAATAAAAGGCAATTACATTTTTTTAAAAAACAGCTTAAGCTCATAGAAACATATAAAAATAAAAATTTAAAATCCTTCTAAGGGTTAAAAGAGCTTAACTCTCCAACCAAGATGTTCAGACTTTCTGGACCTCCACTTTACCATTTACCACGTCCTATCTATTGATCAGTGAACCCCTGTTGAAATGACCAGATGGCCAGGTGCTAAGACCACTCTTAAAGAAAGTTACCTTGCTTGAAAACATTTTCCTACTCAGGTATGCACATGAATGCACATGACCTTGGCATTGCTTGAAAGGAGGGCAGCTCATCCTAATAGGCAGATCCAGATCATCTTGGTACCGCTAATGCTCTTTCTCTATCATTAAACCAGTGACCATGTTGCCTTCTTAATTTTGCAGTAAGCAGGGTCTTCTTCCATTCTTATCTCTTTTCTGAGGCTGTTTGACAACACCAAGTGTAAACTAAACCCATATCTCTTTGCAGAGTGAACATGCAGCATGAATACATTGATAAGTAGAAGTGGCTCTTAAGAAGTATTTAGCCCTTGGACCCATTTACAACAATGCTATTTATAGCGTTTGTTTCCTGGTAACCCAGTTAATTAAAATAGCCTTTCTGAAGCTATAGGAGAAAGACTATAAGTGCTTTAGATGATTGTCTTTAGTTTAGCTATCTACCTCTTCTAGTTTTGCAGTGTGCTAAACATACTTTGTTTTTTTTCTGTAATTATGCCCCTGACTCCCTTTTCTACTCTCCAGTCTCATGAATGAAGAAATGGGGTTAGCTCCATGTAAGTAACCACATGAGTTGCTGCCATTGAATTAAAATTCCCATCGTTCACCAAGGGGAGCTGGGCATATGCTGTTGACTCACCTTCCATCTTAAATCCTTTGTTACAAGTTTGGTGGCCAGATCCTTTTAATTTTACCTTATTTTGTTAACAAAGGCTGAGTCTGAAGGGTTGTGACTTCTTCCCTGTGCTGGCCAACAGCTAGCATGTTGCAAGTTGGCAGCACACAGGGTCAAGAGAAAAGGGAGTTGTCAGAAAAGTCCCATGAAAATCCTCCTACACTTGAATACATCCATTCCATTGCCTGTTTTATGTGACGGTGACTGATGTTGTTTGGGTCGTAAAAGAAGTCATCTTCACCCTACTTTTTTAGGCAGACTTAAGACAGGATTCTTTGAGACCAAAACTAGAGTAAAATATTTGGTGGTGTTGGAGAGGCTGAAATAGGAAACACTTTGAAGGAGATGTGTAGATAAAATTCACTGAATCACAGTGAATGCCCAGTGTTTGGTTGTGCAAGTACTTGGGAATGTGTTTCTATAATGGCATTTAACATAGGAGCAGATGAGATTGACACCACCTTCCTGCAAAGTTACTCAAATACCCCTTCTTCCTTCATTCCTTTTTCACTTTGAAGACAAAGGAACTGCTTCCAGTACGTGTTAAGCATTCCTTTTCCAGTTAAATTACTGTAATTTCCTTGTTTCACTTAGTATGTGGTAGGTATTATTCATACAGCCCTAGATTTCAGGCTTTATATTTAGGATGAAGCTCTTATTCTTTTCTTTTTTGTCAAGAATCTGGAGATGAGATACATTTTATGTAGAAAATTAAAAATAAATATTTAAATTCACTTTTTCATTTTTTATCTAAAAATTTCAAAGCATTTGCAGCTGAAGTCATGCCCATGAGGGATTTATCTCATCTCTGACCTATGTTAGGTATGAGAATATACAATATTAAAGTTGTAGCATCACATACATTGTACTAAGTAGGTGCTCAGTAAATATCCAGAACTTATTCCAGCTTTCATTCTGATTTTGGTCTAGAGCAGTGGTTCACAACCTTTCATAGGCTGTGGTACATAGAGAAATTGATAATATTTGTATGGCACATGGAATATTTTTTCAAAGAACATCTGTAGTAATAGCATAATTTAGAGGGGCATGCAAGTTGAAGAATGCCATCCTACATTCTTACTATCCCAGCTTGGAGTAAGACTGACAGAGAGCATGCGTCAGAGTGCCCATTTGTGATGTGGGTAAACAGATGACACATTCTTCAGAGCATCACACCATGGGATGTAATGTTTGCATCATGTGGAGTTACCAATGGTTCATAAGGGGCTGCAAACACTCGGATGCCAGCTAGTTCAGCTCTCACTTCAAGACAGTTAGTTCTTGCATAAATGGTAGAAAATATATAAGTAGGTACATATATGTCTATGTGGGTCGTGGGTGTTCCACATTTCTGCCCTTGATTTCTTCTTGGCATTCTGTGACTAGAGCTTGGTCTGTGGCACCAGCGATTTCTAAGTTCTAAAGAGCATGTGTAGGCCAGAGCATTGCCCAACATAGTGCTCCATTATGTCCTAATGGTCATGGTAAGAAGTTTGTCACCTGTCACCTTAAAATACTCCAGATTTGAGTAGATTCTGAACCATAGCCTATAGCTTAGAGCATTTATTTTGATGGACTGCAGACAGTTTGGGGAGCTCCATATCATTTATGTTCACTTGGGCATTATTATTATTGGGCAGTATTTTGCACAAACCTGTTTATCCTACAGCCTGCTCAGTAATGACTCAGTTTCCCCTAGGTTGTGTGGTTCAGGAGTAGAAGTCATCCTGGCCTCTGTTATATGAGGGAGCTATATATGTTAGAGAAGGTCAGACCGGAGGAGTGTCCTTTGTAAGGGAAGTACTTGACTTTGGTAACGAAGGTGTCACCATGATCATCATCATGCTATTGAGGGCTTTACAAGATTCTAGGCAACCTCTGAGGTCATGTATTTAATCCTTACAGGAACCTTATGAGGTAGCTACTAGCATTAATATTCTCATTTTACAAATGAAGAAACTGTGGCAAAGAGAGGCTAAATAACTTTTCTAGGGTCACACAGGTAGTGAATTGCAAAACCAGAATGTCTGGTTCTAGAGCTTGTGGCCTTGTGTGCTACTTCTCTAGGTGGCTGGTGGTGGAGCAGATCCATAGGACATGACAATCATGATGTCTGGTGAGCCCTAGAGTTAGACTTCAAGAACTACAGGGCAAAAGTAAGAAATGTGGGAAGATGAAGAGTTTTTCTGGGCAGGAACAGCCATACTGGCCACCGTGGCAGAGTTGGAGCCTAGTTGGTGACTACAGCTAGGCTTCTTCCTTATAGAAGTTGGGAGACACTGAAGTGGGGAACTGGCAAGATAAAATAAACCAGCATCACCCCGCAAGGCAGGTGGGGAAAGGGGAGCAAATGGCAGAGGCACAGGCGTTTTGTGTTTGGATGACACAGCCTGGTGCAAAAACTCAGGGCTTCTCAGGAGAGGTATAAGAATGATTTGAGGGTAGGTCTTAGTCTTGACCCTGTGCCACAGCAAGCAAAATGGAAGTCTTCCTGAGCTAAGGTCATCAAGATGGAAGTGTGTTTACAGAGATGAGCAGTGGGATTTATCCAGGACTCTGGAAGGTAATCCTTGGGTTCAACACTCCATGAATACCATGCCGTGTTACTAAGCTGGTAAATTACTGTGAGCTTTTATGAGAGTGGATTGTGGGAATCATCTAGATGAAATTTAGCCTGTTTCACCTCAAGTCTAGGGCCCACTAATGCACTCCAGGTGTGCAGGCTACTTGGAAGTCTCAAAGAAGAACTTTCATCCCCAAAGGGAAGCTTTGAAGAATACCAAGGGCCTTTCTCTCTCTCCTTGTTTTTTGTACTCTTTCTGCGTGCATTTGGTAATTGGAGATGTTTGTGGTGTTAAAGCCGGACTTGTTCCTTCTCAGGCTGCCTCTCCAACACTGAAATCTTAAGCCTGTGGCTTCGATTGTGCACAGCGGTGATTTCTCTGCAGTGTCCCTTAGATGTAAAAGGAGAATGGCTGAAATACTAGAAAGGGGGTATAGGAAATCACCAAACAACAATTTTCCACGTCTATAGATCCTTTCATCTGAGGGCAAGAGAAGCTAGAGAGGGTGACTCCAAAAGGAGGGGGAGAGCACATTTTAAAACTCTGGTTATGGACTAACGAACTGAAGATCAAAGGGCCGTGTACTCAGAATTACACACACTGGAACAGCTCTGGGTAGAAGTCAGGCATCCTATTCTCCAATCTTACATGGCTAATAAGTGCAATTGGCTTTTAAACAGTACATTTATTTATTTACTTATTTATCCTTTAGATCCGATGCTAACCTGAGGAATATAATTACATATACCTTATGGGTTTAGATTTCCAAGCCCTCAAACATTTTGAGGTATTTTGCCATGATAATAATGGGGGTGAGGTGAGGTGAAAAGATATGGAGAGGCCCTTAAGTCTAATGTGTGGTCTTTGTGCCCCCATGGGACCTTGTCCTTCCCTACAGACCACTATCATTGTGTAGGCCATCCTGTGGCTTCAGTTTAGAAGTTTCCTTTTAAGAGAGATTTTTGTGCTGGTAACTCTGTGATTTACTTTTTCCAGTTTGACTGCTTTACACATTTTAGTTTGTTGCCCACTAGTTCAGATCAGCTTTAAGTTTTTCTTCAAATATAATGATTCAACATGCAAATATGCTTTGCTTCTTAGAAATTTAAGGGGCATAAACTCTGACTGTATCTGGAGAGGTGAGACATGGGACAGTGATTATTGGGGCCATCCAGGAAGTATATTAGGGTCAAGGAAACTTTTGCAGATCTCTTGAGTGTGTGCACATATCAAGGGTATAGTGAAAGATCATATGCTTTTAGCAAGACAGACCAGAGCTTAATGCTGGCCCCAGCACTTCTAGATGAGTAACTTTAGGTTGATTTCTTAATTGCATGAACCTCAATTACCTCTGTTGCAAAAATGAGGATAGTAAAGCTACACAGATTTGATGTGAGGATTAACTAAAGATATGTATGCAAAAGCTTCTGGGATATTTAAGGCTTTCAATAAATGTTAAGGTTTTTTTGTTGTTCTTTTATTAGAGCTTTATAGTTATACATAGTAGTTGGGCCCATCCTGACAAACTTCTACATGCATGGAAATTGATTGCAGTTCAGGATCCCTGCATCTTCCCTCCTGTCCTCCCTCTGCTTTCCCATACTCCTTCCTCTACTCTAACTTGATTTCTTGTTCATCTATTAATTTATATTTGATCTTCTTAACATTATCCTATTCTTCCTTCCCCCTTTCCTTTATTTTACTCTACCTTCTGCACATGAGAGAAAATATTTGACCTTTGAGTTTTGGAGTCTGGCTTGTTTCACTTAGTATGATATTCTCCAATTCTGAATATTTACTGGCAATTGGCATAATTTCATTCTTTTTTATGGCTGTGTAGAACTCCATTGTATATATATACCACAATTTCTTAATCCATTCATCTGTTGATGGAAATCTGGGTTGATTCCATAATTTAGCTATTGTTAATTATGCTGCTGTAAACAATGAGGTGTCTGTATTGCTGTAATATGCCAATTTTAGATCTTTTGGGAAATACCCAGAAGTGGAATAACTGGGTCATATGGTAGTTCCATCTCTAGGTTTTTGGGGAATCTCCACACTGCTTCTAGAGTGGTTGTACTAGTCTGAAGTCCCACCACCAATGTACAAGTATACCTTTCCCCCCACAACCTTGCCAGCATTTATTGTTGTTCATATTCTTGATCGTTGCCATTTTAACTAGAGTGAGATGAAACCTTGGTGTAGTTTTGATTTGTATTTCCCTGATTGCTAGAGATGTTGAACATTTTTTCATAGACTTCTTGGCCTTTTGTGTTTCTTCTTTAGAAAAGTTTTTCTTTAGTTTTTTTTTTGTCATTTATTTATTGGGTTATTTGGGTTTTTTGATGTTAAGATGTTAAGCTTTTGAGGTTTTTGTATATTCTAGATATTAATCCCCTATCAGAAGAGTAGTTGGCTAAGATTTTCTTCCATTCTGTAGGCTCTCTCTTCATACTCTTAATCATTCCCTTTTACTGTGCAGAAGCTTTTTAGTTTGCTGGAAATAAAACAAAGATTTTTCAAAAATTTTTGAAAGATTTTTGAAAAAAAATTTTTGAAAAAAATCTTTGAAAAATCTTTGTTTTATTTCTTACACTTTTGGGGTCTTGTTAAGGAAGTTGGTGCCAGCACCTATATGATAGAATGTTGACCCTATATTTTCTTCTAGCAGTTGTAAAGTTTCTGTCTAATTCCTAAGTCTTTGATCCATTTCAATATGAGTTTTATGCAGAGTGAGACATAGGGGTCTTATATCATTTTTCTACATATAGTTATTCATTTGTTAAAAAGACTGTCTGTTCTCCAAGATAAATTATTGGCACCTTTGTCAAGTATCAGACAGCTTCAGGTATGTGGATTTGACTTTGTGTCTTCTATTCTATTCCATTGGTCTTCATGTCTATTTTGATGCCAATACGATGCTGTTTTTGTTACTACAGTTCTGTAGTATAATTTCAGATCAGGTATTGCAATGCATCCTGCTTTGCTTTTCTTGCTTAATATTGCTTTGGCTATTCTGAGTCTCTTATTCTTTCAAATAAATGTAAGAATTGTTTGTTCTAATTATGTGAAGAATGTCATTGATATTATGATAGGGATTGCATTGAATTCATATTGCTTCTGGTAGTATGACCATGTTGACAATATTGATTCTGTGTAATCAAGAACATGGGATGTCTTTCCATCTTCTAAGGTCTTCTTCAATTTCTTCAGTTTTTATATAAGTTTCTTCAATATTTATACAATACATGTAGAAAAGGCCTTTGATAAAATCCAACACTCATTCATGTTTAAAATGCTGGAGAAGCTAGGGACTGAAGGAACTTACCTCAACATTGTAAAGATCTTTTATGACAAACCCAAAGCCATCATCATACTAAATAGAGAGAGAGGGGAAAAAAAGCATTTCTTCTAAAAGCAGGAACAAGACAAAGCTGTCCACTCTCACTGCTTCTATTCAATATAGTCCTTGAAACATTAGCCAGAGTGATCAGGCAAGAAAAGGAAATCAAAGGGATATAAATAGGAAAAGAAGTCGTCAAATGATCTCTGTTTGCTGATGATATGATCCTTTATCTTAGAGGACCCAAAAAACTCTACCACAAGACTTCTCAAGCTTATAAAAGAGTTTTCAGCAAAGTAGCAGGATACAAGATCAACACCCGTACATTAATAGCATTACTATACTGCAAGAGTGATTCAGCTGAGGAAGAAATCAGGAAAACTATCCCATTTACAATAACCTCAAAAATAAAAATTAAATACTTGGAAATTAATCTAACCAAGGAGGTAAAAGAGCTCTAAGATATATGCTAGTTTTGCTTTTCCTTTTTCTCCCTTCCCTTCTTCTCCTTGTGTATTTGATTTGCAAAATCTACGTACTGCAATTTGTATTAATTATGCCCCCAATAAAACACTGTCAAAATCTTCCCAAAATTCAAGTGAGCATTTGATATTTGCCAAATTTTTTCATGATTTGTTTATAACACATATATGATTCCATCAGTCATTTGATATTCTTAACCTGGTGAAATTCAGATGAGTAAGACTTCACTGACAAGAAATAATTTACTATTTATTGGCATTTGTCTAGCAAAGCCTGACTAGCAGGTATGGCCCTGAAGCGATAAAAACAGACTGATCCAAGACCGTGTAGAATCTGGTCTTTCCCAGATGGCCTGGCCACTCATGATCCATGTTATACATTCCCTGATGTAATACATAAAGCCCCAAATCTCAGTGACTTGATGCATTCCAACTAATTCCTTACTCAGATGAAGTTTAATTAGATGTTAATGTTCTTGATTAGCATAGGACTCTTCTCCAAACAGTATTTCATAGACTGAGCTCCTTCCATCTTATGACTCTTCCATTTTTGAAAAATGACTTTTAAGGTTACTCTGGAATAAAAAAGAACATGAAGAAAGATCATGAAGCAACAGACAATGGGAGGTTTGTAGGGGAAGTATCTCACATTGCTTCCATCCTCACTACATTGGGCAGGATTTATAAAGCCATACTAAACTACAAGAAGAATTAAAAAGTGATCTGGCTGTGTGCCTAGGAAGAAGGGGAAACAGATTTGGTGAGCAGTCAGCAATCTCTGAAAAATGGGTGTGTTGATTCAGCCTCCCCCTTCCGGGTCTGTATTCCTTTCCTTCCCTTGATGGACTCTTCCAGTTTGTAATGTTGGATTATGATTCTTATTTTAGTTTTATTATATCCTATTTTGAGGATTTTGACTTAGTTAACTTGCCCTCATCTTGCCCTATCAATCCAATTCTTGACCTCTGGCAAATTCCAATTGAAATTAGAATTGTTTCAGAGTTAAAGAGAAACTCAGAGGTAATTGAGTTTGACAATAATTTTGATAGTTAAGGTAGCATTGGAAATGTTACTTATAAATGGAAACAAACTATGAATACCTCAAAATGTGTTTCTGAAGCTTTCTTCTTTATGATGTTTGGACTTTTAAAAGATAAATGAGTAAGAAGGAATGGAGTTCCTGGCACAATGGAAAATGCTTCTGGGTTTTAGCTCTGGCTCTGACTCTGGTTAGCCTATTTCTCAACTGAAACAAGTATGACATACAGAGAATAGTTGGAAATATTGGAAATCTGTAGACCCAGTTGGTAATAATGTTGTACCTGGTGGTGGAAATGTAAATGATTCTTTGGTTTTTTTCTGTTTTTTACTTTTTTTTAATTTTTGTTTTATTTTATTTGGTTTCCAAATTTTATGCACTACTTTTATATTGACTACACCTCAACATTCACGGGTTATTTCTTAAAAGATCAAAATCATGAAGAACAAAAGCACAGAAATATTTGTTTTTCTTGCTCCCGCCTTTCTCCCTCCCTCCTTCCCTTCTTTCTTCCTTAGAAGAGTTTTTTGGAATGATCCTGTAAAAGCTGTTTTAAAGGCAAAAGTATTAGGTTTGGCCACAGCTCTCCTTTCCCATTGGCCAATCCATTACTTGTACTTTTTATATTGATAGTGTGAATCATGAATTAATTGACTTCTGGAAAGCAAAATTTTTCCTACTCTGACATACTTTCCAGCAATCCTCTTGTGGAAACTAATTGAATTTAGGGATTATGTTACTCTGTTCTGAAAAGTCAGAATGAATTATCCACCTAGAAATAAATCTCATCCACTTTCCTATTTAAAAATCTCTTTCAACTTCTCCTTTTTCTAAAGGATAGAATCCACATGTGTTAGTTTGGTTTGTAGGATTTCCATGGCTCATCTCTCCAGCCTCAGCTCCAGGTACATATGCTTCCCACATAGTGACGACCTACTGCTGCTCAGCTTTGTCCATCCCACTGGCTTTCCCTCTGCTTGCTTTGTGTGTTTATGGCTCTTAGGCAGTACTCTTTTTCCTTATTCTCTGCTTCTAGTATAATGGTTCTGATGCTATAGTATACCTTCCCTTACCTGTCTTAATCTTTCATTTCATTGGTTTGTTTATTTATTTGTTTTTTTAGTGGTGCTCTAAATTGAACCCCGGCTATGAAACATACTAAGCAACATTCTACCATAGAGTAAATCCCAGCCCTGTGAAACCAAGTAATATTTGTTTGCTTTCTTGTCACCAACCTCAAAAGTTAAGAGCCATAACCTAAAATACTATTGATTTCTTCAGTTGCAATTCTGAGTCAATGAATAAAAACAAATGTCATCTATTTTTCCATCTATCAGATAAAGTTTTATTAGAAAATATAAATTTAAAGACTTAAAATATTAAGCAGCAAAGAGATTTGGTTAGGATCAAACTGCCTTTCCTTTATTGCTTATTCCTTAGATAAGAGAGTAACTACCCACTCCCTTAAATACTTAAATTTAGATTTCATTAAGAAATGAAATGATGTTTCATTTCAAAATTACTTCTCCCACTAAGAGTTGCTGATATATTAATTTAAATAGTCTTTATTTATTTTTTAAAGCTGAAAAACAGAAAATTTACTCAGAGTAATTTGATTCAACAAGAGGGTTTAGTAGTCTTCCTTGAAAGATGATCCTGAAATCAATCCCTTTAACTTGCATTAGGTCCTCAGAGGAAATAAACACATCTCCCTATTTAAAAGCCTGGCCTAGTTACCTTTTCTGTGTTAGAAAATTCAGGCTAAGCTATTGTTACTTTGCACAAATTCATATTTTTGAATGCTTCTTTGAGAAGGATATATGGAAACAGGGAAATATGGCACTAAACTGAAAAAAAAAATCTTTTTCTACTTTATTCAGTGACCAAGATGGCCTTATCCCTTCTCAGCTTGTCCTGATCTTACTACAAAACTTGCCTTCTTTACAATTAATCTATCAGCTTGTTTTTTCAAATAATCTGTCATTACCAATGCCTGGTATATCCAGGATACTCTGGGGATTTTAAGATGAAAGGTCAGATAAAAATTTTGTCTTGACTGTTTTTAAAAAATTATTTTTTACTCTTTGTGGTTAATTGACTCACTTTTAACAAGTGTCCATTTAATATCTACTCTGCTGAGTTCTGTTCAAGATTCTAATTCCTTATCTCCCTTAGGAACCAGCACTTTGTTTCATTGATTTCAATAATAGCTAATGAAGTTTAAATTCTTCATATGGTTAGTGTTCTACATTTCATTAGTAATTATGAAATGGAAAATTCAAGCAAGCTCATCTTTCCTGGGAAATATGTATGTCATTAATTCTCAACATTAATTGTCTAAATACTGTTAGTTAATGCCATATTTGTGGTGCTTTTAAAACAATATCCTTGTCTAAAAGGATATTGTAAATACAAAATAAAGTATTTGTGTTAGATAAATGAATGTTACTGTTCATTCTAAGAAGAATTGGGTGTCTTGTTGGCAGATTTGTGAGTAAAATGTAATTGTTGCCTTCAGTGGTGTATTCATCCTTGGAAACCCACCCTCTATTGTAATGTCAACATGTGAACTAGCGACAGACAAAAATAAGCATATGTACTTGGATCATGTTTTAAAGAGGCTATAGATCTGAGCTTCCGTATAGCAGCATTTGAAGCCATGATGTGATTAGTTCATTTTAATAGGACAACCTAATAAAAGGAAACTTGAGGGCCTGTGGAAAGACGATAACTACTAAGTGATATGATTACTTACCAATTGATATGAGGAAAGTGAGGCGCTTCCTTTAGTTTTCATCTGTTGTGAACATGGGGATCTAAGAATTAGATCCTGAACCTAGGACTTGGGGCATAATGGCAGCTTCTCAGAGCATACTCTCTAAGGAACAGGATAATGAAAGACCCTTTCCTCCTGTTTTCTGTGGTCTCTCTTTTGAGGTCCAGGTCTTACTCAAAAATAGATTCTCATACTTAGAGAAAACTCAGATTGCTTTGCTCCTAGCCTGTAAGTCAAGGAATGATGCCTTTTTAAGTTGTCTTTAAGAAGAGTTCTGCCCTTAATAGCGGGCAGAGAAAGAGTATATATCATTAATCACTTGAGAATTGTTTGCCCCATAATCTAGAGGGCCCTTGCCCGTGGTAGGTAGTAAAATTACCTTGGTTGTGTAAAAATAACCTGAGTGGTTTACTTAGGCTGGTTACAAATGTTTGGGCAGTATTCAAGGGCTGTCTGAGATGGACCAATTAGCTTTACTTTTCACTGCTCTTTCCAGATTCACCTTGCACCATCCAATCACATTGAGAGGAGTGGAGGTTCCTGAAATTGCAACATTACTGACTTTCAGCCATGTGACAAAGTTTTTCAGACACCCAGTTAAATTTCAACCCAAACATTTCTCTTCAATTCAGGTCACCTACAGGCCAGACAAAGCCAAGGTCATGTGTTGAACCAAAATAAGGAGTTTTGTTGGTTCCATTAACTATAACGCTATTCACTGGTTGAAATACTATACCATGGTTAATCATAAGTTGCAGCTGTTGTGTCCTCTTCTTTATGATCCCTTAATCGGGAGGAACAGCAAGAGCCACTATTTGCAAGGAGCCTTTCACAAGGTCTTCTTTTGGACATGCCTTCTTCTTTCATTGTGAAAAGAAGAGGACATCATGTTGATTTGAAAAAATTATTGACTCGTGTACCTTGGCTTCTCTGAAAACAGATTTATCTTTTCCAAATTTGAATTATCAAGCTGTAATCTTTATGTTTCAGCTACTGATGATAGAAATACTAAACCAGAGAGTTCTTTTTAATGGTCCCCAAACATAATTAAATCTTAAATGTCAGCTATCAAAAAGTATATATTGGCTCTGAAAACAGACTTTTCTGTTCTGAAATCAGGTTTTCTATTTGTAGCCGTGTTGCCACTGAGGTTAAGGTAAACAGACTGGAGCCCTTAGAGCAGCTCTTTTTACTGGTCCTCACCCTGAAACAATCTTTTTTTCTCATCTTTTTTTTTTTTGCTTTATATTTACTTTATTTGATGAGAACTCATTTTATTAGTTACTTTTATGCTAAGAGGAGTGTATCCATGAGTTTGGATAGGATCATTTTATGAATGAATATTGGAATGGATTATTTTATGAATGGATCTTTTAAATAAAATAATTTAGTGGTTTGTTATGTTTTCAGATTCATTAACTTGTTGGCTTCATCCTAAATTGGATTTGTAACATTAAACAGGTGCAGCTTTCTTTGAGGCACTCAGAATGTATCCAGATTTTCAATTCATATTTCCATTTTAGTGATAACATTTTGTGTGTTTCATTCCTGTGAACTTTTACTCTTCATGCAGTGATTCCCATGTGAACTGTCTGCTCTAGCCACACAGGTTCCATGTGGTTCCCTGAACATGCATATACCCACCTTTATGGCTTAGATAATGCTGTTACCTCAGATGAGGTTATTCCCTCCTCTCCTACAGTATGTGGCATCTTTCAATACCACCCTCAAGTGGTTACATCCGTCATTAAACCTCTCCTCTGTATTTCCACTTGGACTTAAATGCTGCTCCTTGCACCACGCTTTTTGACTTGTTACTGAAGCACTTAGTTCACTCTATCTTGTGTTTTAATTGATTTTGCTCATTTCCCCGCCACCTCCCTATCAACAAGGTGCGATCTTATTGTGGACTAGGACCATATCTTCAGCAGCATCCAGGTTTAGCACAAGGTTCCATACTTCTTTGTTTTCTCCTACGTAGATGGCAACATTGGTGTTGAGATGTATCTGCTATGAGAAAGGGCCAAGAGACTGAGAGTAAAACTTGTGGTCAAATTCAAAATTCTCTTGAAAGTCATCAGTATTGTTTTCAAAAGGATTGCCTCAAGTTTTCAGAGATACATGCACCACATAATAATTTTTCTTTTTCTAACATATCTGAAAAGTAATATGGATAGTCAGCCAAAATAAAAGGTGAGACAGTTACCCTCTACCTCCTCCATTCTGCCAAGCCAGGATGAAGCAAGAGTGCTAGTGAGCTTTTCTGAGTCAACATATTTGTTTAGGCCTCCTTTAAGCATCTTAACCTCTGACCTCCTCTCCACAGTACCCACCTTTTCAACGCTCTTTTTGTGTTAGATGGCATGTTAGCTGTTAGAAATAATAGGGATCACACTCATGCCAGCAATAATCTGTCCCAGTGCTCACACTCACTGGATGGCTCACCCACAGGCACTCAGAGGAAAATGGCAAGGGACGTTAAAACAAACAAACAAGCTAAGAGGGCTGTCTGAGTCCAAAGGAACAGAGTTATTGGGTTTGTTTAAAGAATTAAGCTTATGAGTTACACTTTCCCCCTTTGCAGCACAGATAAAAATCTTTGCTTGAGGAACATTTCAACATCCCAGCTGCAAGTATAACTTACAATGGAAAATATTTTTCATTTTGCAAAGAGGCAGTTGCTGTTTTGTAATGAAAGACAAGGATGCTGGAGATAAAACTTGCATTCAAGACTGACAGAGCTTGATGAAGGGAGCAAAGTGTAGTTTAACGACCTCTAACATAGGTAAATGCTGTTTTAATCTTACAGCTAATCCGGTCAAGAAATACTGACTGTCCTCTGTGTTCAGGGCTGCTAAGCATTAGGGACAGAATAGTAGTAACAGAAGAAGACATGGTGGCTGACCTTGAGAGAGTGAAAATTGAGTGGACAACTCATATGTATTAGAATCCACAAAAGAATGGTGTTAGGATGTAAGCAAAAAACTACAGGGCTAAGTACAAATCAGAACCCAAGGATGGACTATTGTGGACTTTGCTGCTAGTTGACTTTAGGTTTCTTAGATAGTCTCCATAATCCATTTATTTTCTTTTAAACTAAGGATTGTACTTGCCCTCTACCAAGTACACAAGAATAATCCCAGTAATGTTTGCAATTGTGAATTTAGAACTTTCATTTTCTTGCAAATCTGTAAATGGATTGAGAATGAGATATGACAGTGTGGTAGAAGAGGACTTTTGAATATGTATTAATATTCCATGGTAAAAGGAGTAAAAGTGCTTTTGTATTACAATAATAATGTTAAAGATATTCTTCTTTTAGTTTTATAGAATGTAACTTTTGATCATTAAGTAGCAATCTAAAAGAAAAAGCTATCCCAAGTTGATTTTTCTCTTCCTTAACTTTAAGAAATATAGAATACTTCATTTTCCCACAGGAGCATTTTTTTTCTTTTTATTTTACTGTACTTATTAACTCATTCAGCATATGACTACTGGCAGGCCCTGTGCGAGGACCTGGGAATAGAAAGACATGTGCCCTATCTCTAAAATGCTTGTGAGGAGAAACCAAGGGGAAAAATAAGTTCCTACTATTTTTAATAGTTACACACACACACACACACACACACACACACACACACTATATGTGTGTTTCTATAGTTAAATTTGAAGCAAATGACAATTTTAGCTATATTTACCATGTTGTCCTCATTTGTTCACTCACCCATTCATGCATTTTTCAAGTTAAAGAGTGCTGGAAACCTGAGTCATCCATGACATCGCCCTTTCATTTGCTTCCAACTGCAAGCAGTCGCCAAATCCTCTCAAATGTCTGTCTCCAGGATAAGTGTTGAAATCTACTTCTCAACATGTTTACCATCTTGACTACTCTAGTCACCTCCTGACTAGTCTCTCAGTTTCTATTCTTGCTTCCTTCTAGTTAGTATCTTTCAAACATTTTTGACTGGGATGCACAATAAAAAATACATTCATTATATATCCAGTGCATATACATATATGTGTTACTGTGTATCTATAAGTAAATTTAAAACAAAAGATTCACAGAATAATACATACCTTTATTCTGTATGGTGAATTTTGATATTTTTGAAAATTCTGTTCATTATTCT
Organism: Glaucomys volans; assembly: GCA_020662805.1. Lineage (NCBI taxonomy): Eukaryota > Metazoa > Chordata > Mammalia > Rodentia > Sciuridae > Glaucomys > Glaucomys volans. The sequence goes on along the minus strand of JAJEJO010000153.1, from coordinate 756,773 downwards.
GTTTTTCATTCTAGAAATAGGTTGACTAAATTTAGCTCATGACCTGCTTATGAAATCTGAAACATACTCTTTCAATCCTTTCAACGTGGTCTCCCCCTGATAGTTTTACATCATTTTCCTGCTTAAAATCTTTCATTGACTTCCAATTACACTTTTGGGATTCACCCTAAAAATAACAGCATGGCCTATGAGGTCCTGTATGCTCCTCCCTCTGCCTCACCTTCACTCCCACTTCTCAGCACCTTCTTCCAGGTTCCTTCCTTCTGTGAAATAGTCTTCCTTCCTCCCTCTAATCTTACTTGACCTATTTCAATTCCCCTACAGGTCTCTGTGTAAAGATCACTCCCCTAAGAAAATTATATTTCCTATTCCCATTTCTCTTCTTTTTATTCACTTTATTTTTATAATTTTATGATTATGTGTTTCTTAGTATGATTTTTTTGAAATTGACTATTGTGACTTTCACTAGGTTGTAGGTTCCATGACAGGTAAGACTATTTTGCTTATTGCTGTACCCTCAGCCTCTGGCACACTCCCAAGCACAGGCAGCAAATACTTTTGGCACCCACTTTGTATTAAATGTTATATTTACCTCTGGGGGACGAAGGGGAATAAGACAACCTCCTATTCTGAGAGAGTTCTGCTTTTCTGGCATGTGGAGTGTTTGAAGACAAGGTATCTAAAAGACAATAGGCTAATAAACATATTAGAAAGGACATTAAAATGCTGGAATTCTTATAAACAGTGGTTTCTTTAGGACTTTAACTACAGGGAGGTTTTCCTTATTAACTCAAAATATCAACTGAGAGAACTACAATAGTGTTGTTGAATGACTATGAGTAAATTTCACACTGATTTATAGAGAGATTCAAGTCAGTGGTAAGTACCTTTTGTTTTTTAATGTTATTCTTCTTATTATATAATTCTCAGCCTCAGAATCTTAACATTTGAAAGAGTGAAACAGGTATTGAGACCAGTCTTCCACTTAATGCTAGAATACGCAATTATAGCATCCCACACAGATGTTCACTAGACTTTGAACCCTCTGCATGCTGGAGAAGTAACCACTACACAAAACAGCCTATTCCATTTTGGAACAGTTTGAATTATTAGGAATTTTTTTGTTACATTGTGCTCTTCTCTTGCTCCTTTGTCTGGCTTTGAAGTCTCTGCCCTATCCCCCATGGAACCCTCCAGCTGTTTATAGATTGCTAATCTGCCCCATAAATTGTTTTTTCCCAATTGAAACATGATTTCTAGACCCTTTCTTTTCCTGTGACTCTTCTAATTTGCTATAGTTTTTCTGAATATTCTTTAACACTTGGCACCCAGCATGAAGACAGCACTCCAGCTATGTTCAGACCTGTGTGGAGCAAAGAGAGATTGTATTTTTTCTTACTCTGAACACTATAAGCTTTTGCTAACCTGGCCCTCAATTGCAGTGGAGTTTTCAGCAGCCAAGTGGCAGTGCTGGCTGATACAATGTTCATAGTCAACTAAAATCCCTACATCTTTTTCGCATGAATTTGTTTGGCCTGGTCAATCACCTATCTCAAACCTAGGATGTAATAGTTTTCTTGTATCCATATGATAGATTTTTACATTTATTCCCATTCAGTCTCATATTATTAACTTCAGACCAATCTTCTAGTCAGTCTTTTGCGGGGTCTACAAACTTGGCAGAAGAAAAAACTCAAACTCTAGTGAACACCACAAACAGTTATTTGCTTTAAGTTCAGGAAATGAAAAGTTGTGCTGGTTTTAAGTTTCTCAAATTGCTTTCCTCCTCTAACCCCTTCCCTCTCCCTCTTCATTGCCTCCATCTGAGGCGTGGTGGAGGATGTCTGCAATGAGACTCCCTTTAGAGGGCCCTGCCCTCCTTCTCCTCCATATACCACCATTCAGTAACAGCTGGGGTCTGTCTTGGCAAAGCTGAGGGAACATCTTCTAGCCTCCCTGAGGAAACCTCTGCTGCATTGCCACACGCCACCCACTTATACTGTTGCATTGTCCTGCAGGTTTGTCCCATTGTCTCCCGGAGGAAACAGAGAGCAGCCTCCTCTGCCTCAGCCCCCGCCCCTGTCTCTTTTGTACCCACGATCCAGCTCTGGAAAATATCTGAAGGCCACAGAAGTGGGAGTACCCTTTGATGTTTATATTGGCTGGCTCCTTTTCCTTTTTTCCTTTTTTTTTCTTAATAATCAGGGTAGTAGAAAATGTGGAGAATTAACCGCATGACAGCAGCAGAGGAATTCATTAGAGAAACTGAGATGAATTCTGCTCAGATTTCAGGCTCTCAGGCAAGAGTCACAAAGGAGTAATCATCTTCTAGTTGTTTTTAATCATTTCTTTTGTGGGACCTTCCTTGTCCATGAAACCAATCTCAGCGTCCGGCATGGGGGAGCCTGAGAACACAGACTGACAAATGGTGGCTTTGATTTGGGGATTACTACAGCAATATTAACCACTTCCTTCTAACCCTCTTGGATGACATGGAACTTGTCCATCTTGGAGAAGCCAGTGACCAGTGCTATGTCATTGCTTTTATTTAAAGTGTTACCTATTAAAACTTCACTTTAAAATGTAAAAAAATATACATACAATTTTACTATGGAAAATCCTCAAATAGACCAAGAAATACTGGGGAATAAAATTTTGCAAGTGTGTTCTCTTTTAATTTAATATCCTCAGAGACCCTTCCTTTCATGAGTCTCAAAGGTAGCATCAGGGATGACTTGTCTGTGACTTAGTTATTTTATGCATAAAATTTTACTTGAATGAACTGGGAAAATAAAACAACCATTTTCTCTATAAAAGTATAAAGGCAGCAGCTGGGTCTCCCAGACACTATTTGTGTTATTAAGATTTCATTCCCAGAGTAGTTCTGTGCTTTGCTTAAGTAGTGGACTTTCATTTCTTTTCTAATTGAATCTTTTTTTTTAACTCAGTCGTATTAAAAAGTTTCATATTGAAACTATTTAGGAGAAAAATCTTTTCTCCAACATTTTTATGTACCTTAAAAGTTTGTATTCACATGTAATTTATTGGTCTTATAAGTACAAATTATTTGCAGCTATTTGTTAAAGCAAGTTCTATAAAGTCCATTCTCAGTTACACTGTTTGGCATAGGTGAATTTATCTACCTGAAAGCAATGAAAAGGTCAGTTCTTATGTATTAGTCATATTTCTGGAAAGAGAATTCATTAATCTGAAGGAGTCATCACAATTAGTTTCAACACTGTTTGGTTTTACCATTAGGTTGATCCAGTCAACTTGTGTTTCCGTCATACACTAGGGCCTCACAGAGGCTGATCTAAAACATTTCTCAGGGACTACTTTTCTCATGGCTCATTTTAGGGCGTAGGCTTTAGAACTTACTCAGAGACTCTGAGTCAGATGAGTAAGTCACCTGCCTCCCAAGTGGATACACTAGTACTTGTCACCTGCTTGTTCGTAGGGAAAAGATACCAATCTTCCTTCTATTAGTGATAAGCAAGGAGCCATGACTAGGACCTGTAGGGGTTATAGGTTAGGGTCTAGGGAAGAGGGAAGACTTGAGTGAGAGTAACTTTAAGAATCTCTGACACAAGGACATTTAAGATATGTTGTCTTCTTCTGATTTGGATCTATAGGGAGGCAGCGCGAAGTCACGGTGAGAAAGGGTCTGTAAGCATGAAGTGAAGAACCACGTAGTTGCTTTGTGTACACCAAGTGGTGAAAGATATGATTCAGTTCAATTTAAAAAAAACAAAAACAAAAAACAAAAAAACCCCAGCCATTAGTTCTAATGAAATCATTAGGAGATGAGCACAAATACGTATGTACAAATATTTTCATTTACACTACTCAAAAGTATAAAAAATGAAAAAGAAAAACCAGAGAATTGATTCATTTAGGTTACAAGTAAACAAGGTAATATTCTATAGCTATTAATAATCATGTTGTATGAAATATTTACTCAAATGAGGAAATATTCATGGTATAGAGAGGAGTGGAAAAAGGTTATAAAACAATACATAGTGTGATACCCATTTTATAAAATATATTTGTGGCAAGGAAAAATTAGGAAGGATACACAAGTTGCTACATAAAGATAGACAGGTGGACAGACAGGCAACGAGAAAGGAATCTTGAGGACAAGTATGCTATTTCAACCTGTTTGGGAAAATAAAACCAATAAAAGAGACAGCTTGCTTGGGGACTGGGAAAAATGATTCATTCTGAGTTTTTGTGTTCAGTGTGTTTGGTGGGTTTTTGGGGTGTTTTTGTTTTTACTTTTTATTAAGAAGGATAGAAAAGTTGCAAAAGTGAAAATATTACATGCTTTTATTTTAGCATTTCCTTACTTTCTGGCATAAGTCATCCTAGACTACCCATATGCCTTTACCTATATTTATTTATTGCTAGTATTTTACCACATTTGCATTTTAATTTCTCTATTATCATCTATCTGTACATGCATACATATGCATAATATTTTGAGCCATTTGAGGGTAAATTAAATTCATCTTAATTTTTTTTAGCTCCAAACACTTAAGTGTGTATTTTCAAGAAAGGGATTGTTCTCTTATGTAACTATAGAATAATCAACTATAGAAGGATCAACTTAAGTAAATCTGATTACAGTTTAATTTGTCATTTGTCTTTTAGTTCCAGTTTTATCAGTTGACCCAGTAATGCAAGAGTGTCCTTTATAACATTTTTTCTTCCAGCACAGGATCTAGTCTAGGATTAGATATTGCAATTACTTGGCATATATGGTTGTCATGCCCCTTTTGTTTCTAATCTGGAGTGTTTCCAAAATTTTTGGTGTTGCTTTGTTTTGTTTTTATAGCACTGGGGTTTGAACCCAGGGCCTCATGCATGCTAGCAAGTGCTTTACCACTAAACTACATCCACAGTCCTTTTTATTTTATTTTGAGAGAGGGTCTCACTAAGGTGCCTAGGCTGACCTTGAACCTGTGATCTTCCGGCCTCAGCTTCCCAAGTAGTTTGGATTTCAGGCATGCACCACCAATTTCGTAACCTTTATCTTTTTATGCCTTTGGATTTTTTGAAGAATTCAGGATTATCCCCCCCACACACACATACACACATACTTTTCAAAAATATATTTAATATTTTCTTAAGATCAGATTCAGTTTCTGCCCTGTCAAACAGATGATGTTTTGTCTTCAAGTTATCACTTCTGGAGGCATGTAATGTCCTTCTGCCACTCTTCAGTGATATAAATTTTAATCACCAGGTTAAGGCATTGTCTAATTTTTCCTCTGTATAATTACTGTTTTTCCTTTGCAAATACAAAGTAGACAATGGGAAGCAAATATCTGGCTTATCTTCACCCCTCGATTTAGTATCTATTAATAATTATTGCATAATCAGGCTTTACACAATGTCCATAAAATCATGTTTTGCTAACTCCAACATTCCTTCCACACTTGCCAGTCAGTACTAGATATTTTCCTAAAAGGAAGAGTGCCCTCTTTTCTCTTCATCCATACATCTATACGTCCATCCATCCATCCATCCATCCATCCATCTCTCACTAGTTTGTACTCATGGATTCTTATTCTTTTCAGTGGTTCCTACTATATTGAATTATTTTGGTGCTCATATTGTCCCAGATTTACCTGGTATGTTTTTGTGTCATATCTCCACCATGCTTCCCTCTCCCTCCCTCCCTCCCCCCTCTTTCTTTCTTTCTCTCTTTCTTTTTTTTTCTTTTTTTTTTTCTTTTCATTTCTTTTTTTTTTTTTTTTTTACCTTATTCTTACTTTGGGGCATAATAAGTCATCCTAGGTACATCTTCTAACTATCTTGCCTTAGCTCTCAAATCACCCATTTTTCTAAGAAACCCTAGCTTAGTTTTTAGTAGAAATGGTAATAGAGAACATATTCTGGGCATTGTTGCATTCAGTGCTGTTGAGGTGTCTTTGCTTCTTGGAGTTTTCAGTGAACAAAACTAGGAAATACACACACACACACACACACACACACACACATTTTAGAGACCATGAATTTACACTGATTCCTCCAATGGACATTCATTTCCCCAGATTCCTTACCTGCACAATTCATTTTGGTATGGCTTCCAAGTTTAAAATAGTAAGGCAGAATGGTAAAGATGTTCAGCTGCAGTGGAAGGATGTAGAAAATTGAAACTTACATGAGATGGACAGTCTTAGTGTTTAAGATTAGGAGTCAGCCACCCAAAGTTAGGAATAAAATACAACTGGCCTCTACCAAATCCAAGACAAGACTGAAAGAGAAAGAGACTGGTAGAAAAGAACAGAGCTTGCCTGCTGAATTTTGAGGCACATTAAGAAGTTCTGTTAGGAGAAAAAGAAGATAAAAATAAGAATAGCCTGGGGAAAATATGTAGAAAATGAAGTTTAGAAAGTAGGAAGAGAGCCACTACTTTATAGAATCACAATGATCAAGATTGGAAAGAATCTCAGAAGAAGTCAAAGATAGCAGAGTGGTCAGAGAAAATTGGAGACCAAGATTGGGTCTTTGGATTTGATTTCTGGTTACTGAAGGTTTTTAAATCTGAGTTTAGAAATTCATTTGAGCTTTTTTGAGACTGTACCTTTAGAATCACCCAACTTAATTAATATTTGTTTAATATTTGGGGGATATTTACATTTAGTTTTTTCTTAACCTTTTATATATGTTGACTAAATATTATTTTATTTCTAATTGCAGGCTAAGCAAGCTATGCTGTGTGTATAAAGTGCCCAACTCTAAGAGGCATTGTAGACAGGCTATTTTTAGGGAACTCATGTTTTTCTTTAAAGGCTTGGTTAGCATTTGGAATCGATATACAGTATAATATTTAAAAGGAAAACAACATATTTCCTCATCCCCCAAGAGGTTTCTTAAAATAGCATGTAATCTTACCTACAGTGGGAAAAGCCTCAAATTTTGTAAATCGGGTTGGATGTAACCCGGATTACCTGACCAGGAGTGCCCCCAAGAAAAACAGGGCGGTAAAGGTTATAGTAATGGTAATTAAGAAATTTGTGTTGTGCCTGCTGGGCCTCACTAAAAGCAGTGACCCAGCCTGTGGCTACTGGCATCATTTCCACTGCTGAGACATGCTGTCTTTTTGGAGAGAAATCCAAACCAAGTCTTTGCCCACTCTGAAAGCCAAAATTTTCTTCTCATTCCTTGCAGCCACAGAAAGGGCTGAGCTTTTGCTAATAGGATCCATGTCTGTGTGACCTGTTGATGCTTCAACCTGTTTTCTATGCAATGCATTTGCAATAAAGGGTTTAATTTTAGTTGTTTTTTCCTCAGGGTCATAGAGTATTGCAAAAGTTAGAAGCTAAAAAGTATCTTTGGGGTTATCTGCTTTGATCCTACTACTTGACAGAGGAATGCACCAAAGGCTCAGATAGGTAAAATAAAATACCTGAAGCCTCACAGTTGGAAAATGGTAGAGCTTCATCTCAGGCCAGCTGATCCTCCATCTAGGTCTGCAGCTATACCATGTATTATAGCACCTCTTTTCAATAACAAAACCTCTTTGGGATTCTATTTTGTACTGCAGATGTTGGGCATCAAATCTGAATGATGATAGCTGTACTATAAGAGGTGTACTGTTCTCAGCAGAAGTTTAGTATCCAACATCCACAAGCAAACTCTTTGGGCAATCTAAAAATAAAATCTTTACTGAGCTGAGTGGAATCTTTGAGGAACATTGATAGCTTATCTTGAGGTGAAGTCCTGTTTTGTTGAAAGCATTAAGATATTCTCCAGATTGTACAGCTTTGCTGAAGCCGTTCCTCTTTCATGATGGATGATTTCGTTTGGGAAATCCTGGTAGACCAACAAGATATTTCATGGTATCTTTCACTTTGCAAGACTTGAACACACTAATTTCGAAACAGTATATATAGTTTTCTTCCTATGGAGAATTCTTCTTTAGTACTTCAGTGTCTAATACTTTGGGAGACGTGAGAACCTGTTCCCATTTTACCCAGCAAGTAATTACTTACAGAATTCTCTGTGAAACAGTCACCATGTTAGGTACTGTAAGATTAACAAAATTGTTTGTCCTTCCTACATGCAGGGCAGTGACAGGGGGCACAGCAGCCATTGCTGCTATTCCCTGCTATAACCTGGGTTGGGTTACATCTCTAGCTCCCAGGACCTCATATTTTCTCAGCTTCATGATGCTCTTGGAGGAGGTTGCCCTCCCTTGAAGAGGATAAATTTTTCTAAGAGAATTTTAATTTTTTCTTTATTATTGTCTTGTTCCCTTAATTTTTCTTCAATATTTGAAAGAGCTGAATTGAGGAAAAGGAAAAAGAAATTTAGATATGGAAAATACAGAGGTTCTCTTTAAATCTACTTTTGGGAAGATGATTTTAAAATAGTCTGTAACCTTAGCTGTTGGAATTTGGGTACACATGCCTAGTCATTAGAAGATGATGTGTTTAGGCATCAGAGAAAGGAATTGTACTGAAAACTTTTAGCAAAAATTCTTTTATAGTTACCTTGATTTTCTTCCTCCCAATAATCTTTTAAAATGGGTTTTGAAGGAAGCTCCTTGCCAGGCTATAATATACCTCCCAGGTATATTATAATAAAACTCAGGATCTTTTTCCTTATTAGGCAATTTCATCAGGCTATATTACTCTGAGTGAAATACACTCTAGGAATATCTTTAGAAGAGTTCCATAGTTAGAAAACTTGAGACCAGGTAACAAGGGACCTATTCAGTGGAACCACAGATTTTGTATACCATGCCTGAAGCAAATAAAGGTGATTGGTACTTGTGTTGCAGTATTCAAATACACCAGGATCAAATAGATTAGACTACTGTAAACCATGGTTCCTGTGCATGTGGATTTTTTTTTGAAGATGTTAGGAATGATAGCTAATGTTCTGTGCAGATATACGACCAGGCCTCAGGCTAGTTAAGGGCAATCCTACAGTGTGTGATTGTGTGTCTTGGTTGCCTCCAGTGAAGGCTAGGTAGGCTGTTGTAGCAGACGTCACTACTGTGGCATTGTGGGAAAAACATTGACCATAAAGGAGTTCCCTCACCTGAAACAAAGTGGACAATAATTCCTAGCTCACATAGTTTGTGTGAGGATGAAAAGAGAAAATACTTGGAAAGTGCTTTGAAATCTCCATGACTCCCTCCAAAAGCAAAGACGTGCTTACGATCACTATCGCAATGACTTGGAGTGAGTTACTTCCCACATAATCATGATAAGATCATCTGAAAAGAGTAGGTAGGTCACTTTGCCAAACATAATTCTGTATGCATTATAGAAACTCCCTGTTTGAGTCACCATGTAAAATGAAGAGCAGTGAAAAGTGTGTTCTATTTAAAATGTCCATTTCATTTTCACATTCTATTCTTTATCAACAAAAGTTTCCCTTCGTTTTTAGTCCCTTTCACTTTCAAGTTCTCAGACTTGATTTAGGGTGAGTGCTGTTCCCACACTTACACATTTGCATTATCTTTCTTGATCTTCTCTTTGACAAGTCTTTTTCTGACTAATGCACTGTGGTCAGAGCAAGAATATTGCTAATGGTATATTTCCCAGGTAGGAACGTCTAAAATCATCAAGTGTCTGAGTTCAGGACACTGTGACCTCTTCCCCTCTGCCTTCCCCACCCAGTGCCTAGTGACTCAGCTTTGTTTGAGGACAGGGCTACTTTTGCTTGTAGTTAAGGACCTGGCCCCCTCTGCACAGGGACTATCTAGTCACATGGCCCACCCTCACTTTTTCTTTCCAATATATGGAGAAGATAGAACAATGAAAAAAAAATTCTACTTTTGCATGGCCTTTACTGTTTCAGTATCTATTTTGTACTACCAACTGAATATGGTACACATGTCTTGAAGAGGTAAAAGAAAAAATTTTAAAAGATAGTAGGAAAACTCCTTGCTGATGTATGTGAGTCTGTAAGTATGTAAGGCTATAGGTCAGAGTTAATTATATTGTGGAACGTGGATGAGATATGAGGGTTACTCAAGAGTTTGGTTGGGAAATAATATACAGAAGCACTGGGAGAATGTTATCAGAGCAGAGTTGTGGAAAACCACCTAAAGAAAATGATTGCCTTGGGACAGGGGCTGTAACTCAGTGGCAGAGTGCTTGCCTCGCATGTATGAGGCACTGGGTTCGATTCTCAGCACCACATAAAAACAAATAAAATAAAGGCATGCTATCCATACACAACTAAGAAAAAAATTTTTAAAAAATGATTGCCTTTAGGCCACACACTGGCATAAATACAAACAAAGCAGAAAAAGAGGCTGATTACCATCAGAAGCACCTAGAGATCAACACTGACCAGTAACTGTCCATAGTGTTGGGAATATAGGCAGTCTTCAAAGCTTCAGTGCCACTGGTGAGAGGTCTTCTGTATTAGAAATTCAATGTAACATTCAAATCCTATAGCAAATTTCTCTTATTCTCATAGCTTTCGTGTATAGTTTGCCTCTGTAGGCATAACCATCTAAAAGGGAAAATGCAAGTATCTGGTCTGTGTGGTAGATACACTATTATAAATAATAAATTAGACTTCTGGTTTTCTATACATGTTTACTGTGAACTTTGTTAGAGTGACCAGGTCTAACTCCAGCTTGCCTGGGATACTGACAGTTTGGAGTTTTTATGCCTGCAAGGACTGGACTGCAATTTTATAGTTTATACGGCCATATCATTTAATAAGAAAGGGAGATAATATAGCCCTTGACTAGAAGTTTGGGCCCGAGCTACTAGTTGACCTGGGTTTGAAACCTAGATGAGCCATTTACAAGCTATATGACTTAAGCTTGATTCACCCTTTGTAAAAAGGAGATTAGCAAAATACCGACCTCAAAAAATGCTCTGAGGATTAAATTAGTTAATCCATATAAAATTTTTGGGCCAGAGAATTACATAGAGCTGCTGTTACCATCATCCTCATCATCAGGAGCAGAAGCAAAAGCAGCAGCAGAAAGGTAAATGCCTACCTTACATGTCTTTTGGGTGGTCAGCAAATTGGACTGGCCTAAAACTCCCCTAACTTATGAGTTAGGTGTTTCCATTGAAACTTCAGCACTAGGTAGAGACAGAATTGCCATTGTGAACACAGCACTTATGAGAAAACTATAATAATAAGGTGCCAGAGTATTGAAAAAAAAAAACAAAACAGGCAGACATATCCTAATTTTGAAAAATGGAGTAGGGAAGAAGGCTTATTCCTGAACCTGCAGAACATTGATCTTCAGCAAAATTTTTGAGTAGGTCATCATATGATTGCTCATGTCGAGGATGTGGGGAAAAAGGTACACTCATACATTGCTTGTAGGATTGCAAATTGGTGCAGCCACTCTGGAAAACAGTATGGAGATTCTTCAGAAAACTGGGAATGAACCCACTATTTGATCCAGCTATCCCACTCCTCAGTTTGTACCCAAAGACTTAAAATCAGCATACTACAGTAATGCAGCCACATCAATGTTTATAGAAGTTCAATTCATGATAGCTAGATTGTAGAACCAACCTAGATGCCCTTCAATAGATGAATGGCTAATGAAATGGTGGTATATATACACAATGGAATATTACTCAGCCATAAAGAAGAATAAAATGATGGCATTTGCAGGTAAATGGATGGAGCTGGAGACTATCATGCTAGGTGAAATAAGCCAATCCCAAAATACCAAAGGCCAACTTTTTTTCTCTGATAATTGGATGCTGATATATAATGGGGAAAGGGGGTGGGGGGGAGGGGTAAGGAAAGAATGGAGGAATGTTGGATTGTGTAGAGGGAAATGAGGGGAGGGGAGGGGAGGGGACAGGGAGAAGGAAAGATGGTGGAATAAGACAAACATCACTACCGTATATACATGTATGATTACATGAATGGTGTGACTACATTGTGTACAACCAGAGAAATGAGAAGTTGTATTCCAATTTATACATTGAATCAAAATGCAATCTGCTGTCATGTATAACTAAATAGAACAAACAATAAAAAATATTATTGGGAGACAATATGAACTCGCTAAAAGCAAAGCATTCCTATTTCTAACATCAGTTCATTCTTTTACAGTTTATCTGATTGTTTATAGAAATTAAAACATAAACTTTTATTTCTGGGAGGAGTTTGGCAGAGATTTTTATGATATTCTTGTTGTTTTGTTGAGGTTAATTAAGTAGATTTATAGCTGGTTGAACAAATGTATCCTGGTAGTTTTGAGCTGAGTGATAGACTGATGTCCATCTAGAACGAGTTCATCATGGGAAACCTCAGGAATGTCTTTGCTAATGCTGTTTTGACCAATTTTCTCATTTAAACTTTGGATGGATGCACAGAGATGTGCTTTGGGAACATATGGCTGACTCAAAGTCAGAAGAGAGGGCTGATGCATACAGTGAGTGAGAAGGACTTTAAAAGATCTGGGTAGGTGGATATAAGTAATTTGATATAAATATTTGGTAAAAATAACCATAGGTTATATTTATTGAGCACTTTGAATGTGCAGAATGCTAAATGTCCTCTATTGATTTCCTCATTTAATCCTCATATGATCTTTATTAATATTAATACTACTAATATTCCATTCTATAGGTAGATAAGGAGACCCAGAGATGTTAAATCATTTACTCAGGTTCCACAGCCAATAAGGAGTACAGCTGGGGTAGGAACCAGTTGCCTAACGCTGAAACTTATGTTCTTAGCCACTGTATTATGGTACCAGAGCCAGTGAGTCAAAATTTTACAAGAGTCTCAAGAGACTTGAGACAGGAGGATCACGAGTTCAAAGCCAACCTCAGCAACTTAGCGAGGTCTTAAAGCAACTCAGTGAGAATCTGTGTCTAAATAAAATATTTAAAAAGGCTGGGAATGTGGCTCAGTGTTTAAGCACCACTGGGTTCAATCCCTGGTGCTAAAAAAAAAATTTTTTTTTACAAGTGTCAGTGTAAAGTCCTAGAAGTAGGGCAATAAGATACCAACTCCTAAAGGAAGGAGGGAGTTGATAACAAGTAATGGAGAAAGGTTTTAGGGATGTTAGTTAGTAGGAAACTTAATGTGAATCAATACTGTCACATGCCTCCTTAAGAAAAAGAAAAAAGAGCAACTAACATAAATTTGAGAATGAATTATTAGATTATGATATGTGGATCAGGGGTGGCAATAGTTCTTCTACTCTAACAGTGCATGCCCAGAGTACTAAGTCTGGTTGTCACTAAGAGAGTCCTTGACTGCTATTATCAGTCTTGGATTTGTATCCTAACAGGAGAAATGATGAACTGAAGCTGTTGCCCTGAAAAAGAGAAAACAAAGAGAATATGAAGACCACCTTGAGACATTAACAGAGTCATATGATGAGAGAAAGTAGCTTTTATTGGTGTTTAAGAGAACCATTTCTCATTTACTACTGAGGAATAGACCAGGTATCTGACTGATTGAGATCAGGAAAACTATTTTGGAGATCATGGCTTGCTCAGGGTTACAACTTTAACTCCCTTCTCCTTCCCTCCCCTAATAAAACACTGTGGAGTCAGGCAGGGGATCTGGGAGCCTGCAGGTCTTGCCTTGGAAGCACAGGCCAGTGCTGTATAAAGGAGTAGCGTGTGTGCATTCTGAAGCCAGGGCAGACATCCCCACTTTAAATTAGAGAGAAGGGAGCCAAATTCTTACCCCACAAAAATCCTTCTTGGCATTGTTGAAGACCTCAAAAGAGATCAGAATGTTACTCTAGCAGGAGGCCCCTGTGGGAACCTTGGGGCAGAGGAATAGTGTCACTCCTGGAACTTGTCAACCATAACTCTAGGGGGGCAAAGGAGCCACTGGGGGCACTCATCCTTGAAATGTTTGCCCCTGTACAGAATGGTGTGAAGACTTCCATCACTGGGATGTTGAGAAGGGTACAGAATGGTGTTGTCTAAATGGCTTCTAAAGTCCCTTCCCTAAGTTTCTCTTGAGATCAGTGAAGACACACTGGTAAACAACAAGAGCTTTGAGTTAAGCAAGTCAGGAGTTTAAGGACTTAGTTTGAGCAATGAGAGACGTTCAGTGTTCTAAGTGCTCTGGCTTGTCATGTTCTAGAAGTGGCTTTGCTCCAACTGTTCACCAGTGTTTTGAATTAAAGAGAATGACAGTCTACAAATTTATGCACATGGCACTCAGAATAGAAGAGGCCAACTTCTGGGCTCTGATACCCAAATGCAACAAATATAGCTGTGTTCTCCCCCAGGACCCAATATGTGAGCCTCCTTATTGCATTGTGCTGTAGTAACAATTTCCCAGTTTTGTGGGCAATCTGTGAAACCAGCCTTCCCTTTATTTCAACTTTGTTGTTGTTGCTTTGTCTTCATAATATGAATTAAATGAGTCCTTAGGGGTTTCAATTATGTTATGGGAAAAAAGACCTTAGAGTTCTGAGAACCTGAGGAACAGTTTGTTTTCCCCAGTTAGATGTTGAGGGTTTACAATTTGGTTATCATTTTCCAAACATTTCAAGAAGACTAATCATCCCTGTTACTTCTTTTTTTTAAATACTCTGTAGATGTTGACATTTATCTTATTCATTCATTTATGTGTGGTGCTGAGAATCGAACCCAGTGCCTCACACATGCTAGGCAAGCACTCTATCACTGAGCCACAACCCCAGCCCATCCCTGTTACTTCTAGTGCTTAAGATAGTGTAATTCAATTCTCTCCTATCATAATAATAACCCTGATTTTCATATCCTTCATTTACATTTCATGTAACCCTTCATTTACATTTCATGAAGCACTGTTTTATACACAATAATCATCATAAATAATCCTGTTTGAAAAGTAGAGCAGAGGAAGCTAGGCAGGTGTAATTGTCCCCATTTCAGGAACAGGGAGCATGAATGGGTTACAACTGGTGGTAACAATTTCAACAGAAAGTTTCTGAACATCACCTCTGTGCTAACTACCTGTAATATACATTTAATCCTTATGCTTGTTGCATGAATTAAGTACTATTATCCCCAGTTTGAGATGGGGAAGCTGTGTCCCTAGATCACACAGTAGTAAGTAAAAAACAAGCATCAGACACAGCTTTCTGATTCTGAAATCCATGTTCTTGATAACTAGATTACTGTCACCAGGAAGATGATGGACCTGCACAAGGCTACTGGCTGCCCAACAGCCTTGGCAGGGCCCACACCTGTATTTTTGGACTGCTTATTACATCTTCTACATCTTGCACTGCTTCTCTGGTCTTCATTAATTCTCCCCCCAATACATAGAAAGGAAACAAATGAAAACTCAGTCAAAATTTCCCTTTATAACATAGAGGAACCTATTAAGCACCAAAGTGAATTTCAGGCCCTTAGGGGATTTTTCAGTCCCTGTGTTCTCTCCCTAGTGTTTATTCTTTACCACCAGCACTGTCTTATCAGTTAATACAGGCAGTCCTTGTCTGGTAGTGATTCACACAAGAGCTTGTGCTAGACTCATGTGTTTTTCTCTGTTTGATATTGATAGAGGCAGTATGTTTCCCAGCAAATTTGGGGGGAATCAATTTTCATATTAACTATAGCAGAAAAGCAAATAAGAAAGTCAGCAAGGCTCCGTGGGAAGTGCTCAGACTAACCTTTGGCATCAGCCAAGCAGAGTTAAAAATCCCAGCTCAGCCTCTTCATAACAGAGGGACTGTACGTAAGTTGACTGTATCTCATTAAAATCCCATGAAGTGGAGCTAACACTCTCATGGATTGGTTAGAAAGCACAAGTAGAAAAGGGAGTTAAAGGTTTGGGGGTGTGAACTATATGGTAGGTGCTGTGCTTGCATTTGCCTCACTTAATCCTCACAACAGCCCTAGGACACAGGTATTATCACCACTTGACGGAAAGGAAACAATCTCAAGGAGATTTAATAACTTTCCCAAAGTGAACTGTACCTTAGAGTCTCAGATGCATTTCCCAAATGCCATGAAATATCCCTGACCCTCCCCCAAAGTTTTCCTGAATAAGGCTGTCAGTCTTCCTAAAGAATCCCACCTAAGTTCAGTCATTTCATCTTTTTATTTGTTGCTATAAAACTGAATCTGGAATTACAATGGAATATTTCAAAAGGTATGTATATTACTCTGTTTTGTGGATTTATGTATCATCTCCTCTGTCATCTGGGATCAAGAGGGATGCAAATACTTGGGTAAGACTCCCACTTGGGGGCTGGGTTGTGGCTCAGTGGTAGAGTGCTTGCCTAGCATGTGTGAGGCACTGGGTTCAATTCTCAGTGCCACATATCAATAAATGAATTAAAATAAAGGTCCATCAACATCTAAAAAAATATTTTTAAAAAAAGACTCCCACTTTCTGGGATTCCCTCATCTCCATTAACAGGGGTCATGGGCAACCTGGACAGTAATTCCTCCTGATTGCACACTCTCAGCCTAATCACAGCTGTTTGCCTCAAACAATCTAATCTCACGATGCCTTTGATCACTGTTTGAATTAGTCAGTGCAAGAAGCCTGAATTGCAGGGGACCTTTTACCTCCCAAACTCCAATTCCTCCCTTCTTTTCCTCCTCAAGTCCTATGTCACCTGGCATTCACAACCCATCTTCAGCCAAGTCTCCTATGCTCCTAACTCCTTCTGACTCTTAACAGAAATCTGATTCTCCTGAGCAATCTGCTTTTCCTACTACCCTCTTAAGTGGTGGCAATGCTATCTCCACAGTTCTTACCACTAGGTCTGGAGGTGACTAGTGACCTCCTTGTTCCTCACTGCTGCTTTTAGACCACTCTTTGTCCCCCCTCCCTAAGAACTCTCTGAGAACTCCCTAAGAACTCTCTGAGAACTGAGCTTAATATGTAAAGGCATATCGTTTGTGGTTAATTAATATGACATTTGTAGCTCTTTTATAAAGAAAGTAGATAGTGGTCTTTTAATCAAGAACATCTGTTATTTTAGTTAACCAGTACAATATGGTGGGTGTGTGGTCAGGGAAATGGGTTCCACTTTTCATCAGGCTAAGAATGGGGACCTTAACCTCTTCAGAGTCAAGGACTGCTGTGGGTGGAAACACAGTCCCTGTCCAGAGTGGTATTCTCAAGATTCTTTTGTTGGTGGGACTGTGTGGTTCTGGGCCAAATTGAGTTTGGTATGTCTCACTTTCCTAGTCTTTGTGGAGAAATGAGACAAGAGGAATATGTAGTAGGGAGTTCATATATGAGAATGTTTTCCTAAAACAGGAAATCGTGGGGACTCAGGGTCTGAAATATAAAGTGTTTGTCTACTTAATTTTGAAAGGAAAATTTTGTATAATTTAGCAAGATCTTGTTTAAAGTTAGTTTCAAGCCAAAGAATCTTGTTGGATTTCTCCATAATTCTCAGTAGTTACCAGAGGTCAGAACAGTTCCTTATCTGTAGCAGGTCTTTAGATTATAGACCTAATGGGGATATAACTTTAATGCTGTATAGTTACACCAACTTCACACTATTTACAAGACATGTCATACAACACCGAAAACAAGAAATTAGAGTATGTGGAAACTATGCTACTAAAATTAAGCAGCATAAGGAAAATTAATGTAAGCCCATAAGTCACAGCCTGACTTCTGTTTCAGCAGCTGACCCAGGGGCAGTGGAGCCAAGAACAATTTTAAGACCTGTTCTGTTCTGACTCATAAAGATTATTTGATGTTGCCCCCACCCCCTGCCTCCTTCCACTGCCAAGTGAGTACCAGGGTTTAGGAAAAAGATTGTAATATTGCCTGGTTCATTTCTGGTCTAACTTCGATTCTGGCTTCAGCAAGATGAGATATCTGCTGTTTGTTAAGTATCACCGCTAGTACATTTCAGAACAGTTTATGTGGCTGCTGCTGATATTTGAGATACTCTGAGGATGGGCACAACAAAAATATATACTTCTTGGAAAGCATGCTAATCTCTAAGTGATGGTTTAGTTTACTGTTAACCTGAATGTGAGTGCTATTGGTGTGGCATTCACATTGATTTTCATATATATTTAATTAAGTGACAGAAAGCATAATTTCAAATGTATATTTATGACATCACTGTATTAGTCTTTCTTTGGAGATGAAAAACATGTAGTGAAGAACTGTGAAAAACCACCTTGATTGTATCAGAATATTTATACAACAATGTTGAAAAATTAGGTGATCAATAGTTTACAATATAACCTGATGTTGGAATTTATGGAACTTTCAGTGTAGAGATAGGAAGTGCTAGATAATGGGGTGTATATTATAATACCAAGCCACATTACTGCAGCCTGGCAGAAATAGAAGTTGTCACACATAGTGATGCAGAGCAGGAGTGGTTCAGCAAAGTAGCAAGTCTGGTGACAGGGCAGGGGGAGTGTTTCTGCATTCTCATGGACAGGTAGGTGGGTAGAAGGCTGACATCAGCGATCTTCTCCAAATTAGGGAAAGACTATAAAATACTACAAAATTTAATAAAGAGACAGGGAACTTCTAAGTAGCCCAGCATGGGAATGTTGTTGGCATAGAATCTGGATCGTATATGTGAAAGCCTCTCAGTTCATTTGGAGCAGAAGAACAATCTTTATCTTCTCATGAGGAAGCTTTATGAAGGGAACCAGTAGGAAATCAGAATCACTTCACAGAAACTTACTCTAATTAACCTGGTTGGACTTCATCTAGTCCATAGCATGTCTTTCCTTTTATTCCACATGGTCACCTAAATCTTAAAATAGGAAAGGTATCCTTTAGAATGGCACAATGACAAACTCACAAATGCAACTTTGAAAATACTCTTGAAAAGTCCTCAGGTCAGTCTTCTGCCCCTGTTTTGGAGACCAGCAGCAACATTGCCCTTTGTTAAACTCTCACTGTAAGGATAACTTTTTCCTATGTCTGAATCCCATATATTATCTTTTGAACCCAGTTCTTTCTGTTCTGTCTTCAGAGAAGATGGAAAACAGCTGGTTATTATTCTCTGCTTAAGAATCCTCATGCACTTCAAGAAACTGTTATTAAATCACCACCTTTGACTTGAATTTTCAGAAAGAATCATCCCCATCACGTTAGTATTCCATGTAAATCTTCTTTTCCAAGTCTAAATCTCCTTGTGGCTCTCCTTTAAACCATCTGGATCCCAGAACTTGGTGCTATTGTCCTTACAGCCTGACCAATTCATTAATAAAGAGATTGTTTTGTGCTGGGTGCGATGACTCACCCCTGTAATCTCAGCCACTCAAGAGGCTGAGGCAGGAGAATTGCAAGTTCAAGGTCAAACCTCAGCAATTTAGCAAGACCCTGTCTCAAAATGAAAAAATAACAAGGGTGGGGGATGTAGTTCAGTGATAGAGCACCCTAGGTTAAATCCCTAATACTGCTCCAAACAAACAACAACATTATTTTGTGCTTCATAAGTATTTTTTTATGAATCTCATTTCCTTGATTGAATTTTGAATTGTATTTTAATTACAAATTTTAATTGCAGTTTTTGAGATGTCATTTGTATACCATAAAATACACTTATTTTAAAGTGCATAATTCAGTGGGTTTTTTTTTTTTTGTATATCCACTAGGTTGCACAGCTATCACCACTATGGGATTCCAGATTATTCTCCTAACCCCAAAAGAGAAATTCAATGCCCATTAGCAGTCACATCAGATTTCCTCTGTTTTCTATTTTGTGGATTCACTTATTCTGGGCATTTCCTATAAATGAAGCCATAAACAAAATATTGCCTTTTGTATTGACTTCTTCCTTTTAGCATAACAATAAGGTTGATTCATATTGTAGCGTAAATCAGGATTTCATTCTTTTTATAGTTGAATAATATTATATTGTATGGACACCTCACATTTTATTTATTCTTGCCTGTTATTAAACTCAGAATTGCATTAATGTCAAATAATCTGCTCCATTCTTTCCCCAGGAATACTCTGTCAATTTTGAGGTTTTGGGTCTTAGTTTTTTTGAACAAAATTGGCATTGGGCCATTTATTTATTGTACTAGACAAGGATTTACTAGTATCTTTAATATTGTGTGCATGGACTGATATAAAATAGAATACAAATGCAGAAAAGAGAACTCAAAATGGAATATGGTAAGTGACATAAAAGGGGGAAAATTATTTCACTTAAGGTCCCCCAGAAGAGGCATTATTTGGAGGTTACATAGTGAATGTTATATCAAGGGAATAAATTTATTTTTCTTTTCTTTTTAGAATTTTTAAATTTTTCATTTGTTCTTTTTAGTTATACATGACAGTAGAATTTATTTTGATGTTTTTATACATGCATGGAATATGTCTTATTCTAATTGAGATCCCAGTCTTAAGGATGTACATGATGGTGAGATTCACTGTGAGGTATTCATATATGTACATAGGAAAGTTATGTCAGTTTCATTCCATTGTCTTTCCTATTCCTATCCCCTCTCCATTTCCTTCATTCCCCTTTATCTAATCCACTGAACTTCTGTTCTCTCCCCATCCCCACCCCTCGTTGTATGTTAGTATCCACATGTCAAAGATTACATTTGATCTTTTGTTTTTGGAGATTGACTTATTTCACTTAGCATGATAGTCTCCAGATTCATCCATTTACCAGCAAATGTCATAAAGTCATTCTTTATGGCCGGGTAATATTCTGATATTCCATTGTGTGTGTGTGTGTGTGTGTGTGTGTGTGTGTGTATTACAATTTATTTATCCATTCATCTGTTGATAGGCATCTAGGTTGGTTCCATAGCTTACTATTGTGAATTGTCCTGCTATAAACATTGATATGGCTGTGTCACTGAAGTATGCTGATTTTAACTCCTTAGATATGCACCAAGGAGTGGGATAACTGGTTAGTCTTTTATTTCTTTCTCTCTTTTTTCCCCCTTTTCTTTTTGTGGTGCTGGGGATTGGAACTAGGACTTCACACGTGCTAGGCAAGCACTGTACTAGAGAACTACATTCTTAGCTCAGCCTTTCATTCTCTACTCTTCAGTTTAATAAAATCCCTTTCAATCCCTAATTTTTTCTACTATACATAAACTGAGGGAAAGACCCAAAGCCAACCTGCAAGTCTGCACAGAACATTACTTATTTCATGTTTAAATAGATATGTTCATGATATTATGACTATAACAAATCCTATTATGAATGCAACAGGTTTTCATTCCTCAAAAACTTAGACATCCACTAAATTGTTGTAGAGCAGGGTGCTTCTCAAAGCATGGTAACTAATTTCCTAAGGTGGGCCAGGGAGTAGATGGGATTGGATGGAGGGGATTGATGGAAAATGCCCAGTTATTATAAAGCTTCCCCCCTGTCACTGATGGTGATTATCTGTTCCCTTTGCCTGAGCAGTAAACAGCCTGAGGAAACTTATGAGTATGGGTTTACTTCCATGAACATGAGATAGATTTGGACTTGTGTCTTGGCCGTGCTGTTTGCCAACAGTTGTGCCCCCATCTGGGTAGCATCTTTGAAGTAGAATAGCAGTACCAACGTTGTAGGGCTGTTGTGATGTTTAAGTAAAATTACTGCTAAAAATCACTTAAAAGTAATGTCTGGGATATGAGATGTGCTCAATAAAGGATAGTTATTACTATCATGTATGATCTTAAAGAATGTGAAAAAGAGGGGCTGGGATTATAGCTCAGTGGTGAAGCACTTGCCTAGCACATGTGAGGCACTGGGTTTGATTCTTAGCACTGCAGACAAATAAATAAATAAAGGTTCATTGACAACTAATAAAAAAAATGTGAAAAAGAAATAAATGCTATAGTGGCCCCTGACATCAAGGAGCTTAGTGTTGTTGTTTGTTTGACTTTTTGTTTATTTGTAGTACTGGTGGTTGAACCCAGGGCCTTGAACATGCAAAGCAAGCACTGAGCCACATCCCAAGCCCTTTTTATTTTGAGACAGGGTCTCCCTAAGTTGCTGAGACTGGCCTCAAACTTTCAAAATCTACTGAGCCTACCAAGTAGTTTGGAATTACAGGCATTGCCACACCTGGCTAAGACACTTACTATTCTAATGGCAGAGACAAAGTTGACAATTAATAATCTTAAATTTAGAAACAAAATTGAAAACTTAGGACTGAGAAAGCATAGAATAATATTTTCTTATGTCACCTCAGTGAATTCTGGGGGTGAGATGACTATAGGGATGTCCCTATTGATATCAAGAGAAAGAAATGTTTTCAGTGGCTTGGGAGGCTGAGGCAGGAGGAGTGCCAGTTCAAAGCCAGCCTCAGGAACTTAGCGAGGTCCTAAGCAACTCAGTGAGACCCTGTCTCTAAATAAAATACAAAATAGGGCTGGGGATATGGCTCAGTGGTTGAGCATCCCTGAGTTTAATCCCTAGCACAATGAAAGAGAGAGAGAGAGAGAGAGAGAAGAGAAGAGAAGAGAAGAGAAGAGAAGAGAAGAGAAGAGAAAAGAATTGTTTGTTTTTCTCAAATACTCATCATATTAGACATCCCCTTGAGAGCTGGAACTACATTTTCACCTTTCTATGCCTGGAAGTACCTCACAAAATGACTACACAGAGTAATAGAAGTATTTATTGAATTATCGTTGGTAACATTCTAGATGCCGCCCTTGGTTCTCTTCCTACTGTCCATCTCTCATTTATGTCTGTGGCATCCACCATATCCTGATGAGTCCCAGATCTCTGCATGTAGCCCACACCTCTCTTCTGAGCTCTAGGTCCATGTGTCCAAGTGTTTGTTGGGACTGTCCTCCTAGATGTTGTGTGACTCCGTCCTATTCAGAACACTCAAATCTGAACTGTTAGTCTGTTTTTCCAAAATGACACACACATGCACGTGCACACACACACACACACACACACACATTTCCCCTGTCTTGCTTAGTGGGAAAATCCCATAAGGTCACAATTTTGGAGCATAGAAACTCTCCCATATCCAGTTGAATATATTTATATTCTTTTTTCTCCTGGTTTGGAATCCCTTTCAAGAATCCCTTTTAGAATCCCTGTCTTGTTACTCATTATCTCTGCCTATCCCAAGGCCTGATTTAGGATACATGTGGTTTTAATAAATGTCTAATGAATAGTACTTTGTTTTCTATAGCTGTTCGTTTTCTATTGCAAGGACACACACTCATAAACACATATGTGTGCCTGTGAACACACACATATAGTGTTCTCACAGCCCTCCGTATTTACCAACCCCTGACCAGTTCTTCAGCTCCCTTAATTTATTGTGGAGACTTTTGTATGGCACAAGCCTAGAGGCATGTGCAATTGTTAAGGGGATGTGGATTGAGAAGTCTGCCATGAAAACTCATAATTCCTCTGGCTAGTTAAGCCATAGACCCCATTCTGCCAAACCATTCTCAGACATTTCTCAACCACTTTCATTCTTCTTTGTTAATAAATGTTTAGAAATTAAAAAAAAAAAAAAAGGAAAAGAACAGAAAAGAAAATCCTAACCTAAGAAATTATCCTGGCTTTGATGATGATGGAGTTTGGATTCCCAGTTGCGCATTTTCCATTCTGTCACTAAGATGTATTTGGAGAATAACAACAAATAACCCCTGAGCCTTGCCATTGTTTCTTTATGGTTTATGTTTCATGCTCTGCTGCTTAGCCGGCAGGGAGGGAGGCTTAACTGACAAACCCAATTTCTGTAGCTCTGCTGATATCATCCATGATTCAAAACCACAGTGAAAAATTATAAATCAACCTTAGCCACATTTTTTGTTGTTGTTCTTACTGAGAAACACACATGCACAAAGTAGTTCCGTGTTTGCCAAGTAGGGCAAAACAGTCCTGGTGTGGAATAAAGAAAAAGATGTGAACCTGTGGAGGATGAACTTATTTAAACTACAAAAAGCAAGTGACTTTGTTTCCCTGTTGCCAGACCTTTCAAGTCACCTCCTTTTATGCAGTGTCACCCTGCACAAAACCTGTTGGGTTAATTAGTGGCTTTCTTATCCTGAGATTGCACTGAAACGGTGTGACTCTGTTACAGTACTTGGACAACTCTCAAGAACAACTTTTAGTTGGAAAAATTATTGTAAAAATAGCATCTGTTCAGGTTCCAATTTCATTCTTTCCCAATCTCATCCTTCGCCAGTGTCTCATTAGCTGCATAAGTGATGCCGCTCTGCATCGAAGAAACAGGAAACACTGCTCGGGCTTTCCTCTGCTTGGCGAATCCTCCCTCACCTTGAACATCTGTCAAAATTCTACTCATTCCCCAATGTCTAATATCACTCCTATGTAAAGACTTTCAGGCTCACATTGTGTTCTGTTTATATTTTATCCAGCTCTGTAAGACCCAGTGTGTGCATAGTAGGTGTTAAGTATTTATTAAGTTGATGTTAATGATTAGGCTCGAGTCTGGAGATACAGCTCAGTGGTGGAGCACTTGCCCGGCATGTGTTGAAGGTCTGGGTTTAATCCCTAGGACGATCAAAAAAATCTCTCTATAATGTAAGATAGAGATAGTCATAGACATAGAGATTGAAATGTATCCAGACTCAGGAAATTGCTGTTCTGAGACTACCATGATACATTTTTATATAAGCAACAAAAGAATCTTTAAGAAATGTTTTCTTTTAAGCCTCTACAATACTAACAGAAAACACAGGAGAAAATAGTTGTTTTTTTTTTTAATTCTTTTTGTTCTATTTAGTTTTACATCACAGTAGAATGCATTTATACATTTTGATAGATCATACACATAAATAAAGTGTTAATCTCTCATTTTTCTGATTATACAAATTATAATGCAGTCATATGTACATGAGGTAATGTCTATTTCACTCTACTATCATTCCTACCCCCATACTCCTTTCCCTCCTTTCACTCACCTCTTGTTTTTAAAAAAGATTCAGACATACTAATGTGAAATTTATAAACATAGTTTTATAAACATTGCAAATTTAGAAAAATTATGAAAAGAAGCCTAAAACATTCCAGGAACAGTAAATGATAAGTAGATTGTACTTCAGCAGCTTGCTTCAGTGTTTCACTTATTAGATACTACTGAATTATCTGTACTAGTAGAGGAACAATCCTACATAAACCCAAACCTACTTATCTTTATATTTGACAAAAATTTTAGGATTCTTGTTCAGCTTACTTACTCTCATACTCAAGTTTCATCTGGATTCTTATTAAAGTTAATTCTCCCTGATTGCTTAGAGGAGATAGAAACATGGTGAGAGCTGGGAGGCAGGCAGTTCAAGTTTAAATTTGCTATGGAGAACCTGCAAAAATCAGCTTGCTTTCTAGATTGAGGCTCTACAAACCATAGCCTGTAGAACATAAGGTACAGCCTTAGCTGTAGCATGCAGAGCAAAAGCATAATCATGGGATGCTGATTTAGATAACTACTTTGCAGGAACCATGACACATTCAGCTTGCTAGTCAACATTCAGAACCATAGTTGGAAATTGTGCCCAGTTCAGCAATTTGTAATTAATGGGGAGGGGTTGAATCTAGAGGTGGCTGAGAGTTCAGCCACAAAGGTGATTAAAGGATTGGGAAAGAACTATGAGGGAATTTAAAGAAACTGGGATTACTCAGCATGGAAAGAAAGGAGGATAAAGGGCAATTTAATAGCAATCTTTATGTACACAATGACGCTAAGAAGAACATAGTGACTGGCATTTTCCATCTCACCTCAGGATAACACAAGAAGCTTAAACTATGGCATGAAAGACTTGGTATGGACATAAGGAAATATCTACTAACAAGCAAAATTGGAGTGCAGTACTGAAAAATATGGTAGAATTCTCATTTCTGAGCATTAAATATATACATATTAAGTATATATATTCGTATTCTGTTCTCTTTGTATTTGTTTTAAGATGAGTCTTGCTTAAGGACCATGGTATAGACTTGATGACATCCTGGAATCCTATAATCCTATCCATTGTATGACATTATTATATTTGAAAAAAGAAAGTTTTCTGTAGTGCTGGGGATGAAACCCAGAGACTTTCATTTGCTAGGCAAGTGCTGTACTACTGAGTTACACTCCCAGCTCTATGTTATTGTTTTAAAATGCTTCTTCATGGATAGCAGAGAGGCAAGTCCACCCACCAAGTGAGGAGATAGCGTGATATAGTTTTGTTCCTATAGAATTTTTCTGTAGGTCATGTTATTATGCTATTAATTATTATTATTATGGTGATAATGATGATTGTTATTATGTATTAAGGGCCCACTCTGTATCAGCAATGATTTAACTGCTTTACATATGTCTAGCTTTTACAGTAAGTGAATTCATCCCTATTTTATAGCTGAAAAATTTGAAACTAAGGGAAGGTATAAATAACTTGTCCAAGGTCACAAAATAGTAGATGGCAGAGCAGAATTTAAATTTAAATCCAAGTGTCTTAGCTCTAAAGTGCATGCTTTCTTTCAGCATGGCTCCCTCCTCACAATCCTAGGCAAGACTCAACATCTCACTTCTATTCTGGAGATGGGAGAATCAGTGATTTCTTAGCCTTTGTGGGAAGTATGATTAGCTTGGGGAAGATGTTCCCTTTTGCTGGCAAAACAATGCATGTACTGCTTGAATGATGTTGAAACATTACTGGTATGAAAACTGAAGTTATTTCATTCTCTTGCCTTTACCACAGTGTGAAAATTTACTGAAACAGAACTGTCACTTTTCAAAATCACCCTCTTGATTTTTTTAAAAAAGGAACTTAGTTCTATCATTTTGAAATTTTTTTTATTTTTACAGTTTTTTATTTTTACAGACTGCATTTTGATTCATTGTACACAAATGGGGTACAACTTTCCATTTCTATAGTTGTGCATGATGTAGATTCATTTTGTGTCCATACTTGTAACAGTTCCTGGAATATCAGACATGCTTGATAAATTTGTGTTGAGGGGGATAAATGAATGAGAATTTAGTATGGGTTTAAAACAGTTTTATTTTAAAGCACTTTTACAAAGAAATGAGCTCTGGTCACAAGTCAGATAATTTGCATTCTACATTTAGCCTGACCACTGCCAGCAATGAGACTTGTGTCGTCACTACTTCTTGACTGGTTCTTGCATGCAATTTGTCCTTTGCAAAATGATGGAATTTAATCCAAATATTCACTAAGACCTCTTCTATGCCTCACCTTTGGTAACTTTCTGTAAACTGTCTGCATGGGAATAAAGTACAATTTTTCTCACACTAATCTGGAACCCTAAAACCCAGCAGATTTAGTAAGAAAACCTAATGTTCTCTAAACATTATAGAAGTTCTGAATTTATCAACAGGTAAATTCTAAAACATCACTCATTCTTAAACTTCAAAACACACTATTCAGTGTTTTTAGTATATGATAAGAACCAAGATGATGCAATAATTTTTGAGACTTCTTGACAATTATCAGTGCAAGTAAAAGTGAGGCATTAGAGCAGATGCCTCTGGATTATTCCTCTTAATCATGACAAGAATTTGTCATTTTCAAGGTCTCATATGTTGTAGGATAAGAAAGAAATAGCTCTATGAGTAGATATCATCTTCTCATAGCCAGTTTCAGAGTGGGGTCATCTCCAGGGTATTGGGAGTAACAAGGCCCTGGTCTTCAGTCTAGGCTCAGCTACATTCCCACAAGGCCTTTGGTGTACGCTGAAGAGCACTGAGTTGGTCATTCATTCATCCTGTCTCCAGGTAAAGAAGACAGCCCTGAAAACTGCAGCTGACAGAACAAGATCCTGGCTCCACTTTGGGGCTTGTCCTTTTGGTTAGGCAAACCTTCGCAATGGGGACAGGCTCAGAGCTGTGTCATAGATCTGTTTTATCTTTGTACCCTGTTCAACTCTCAAAACTGTCTCATCTGTACACAGATGACTTAGGACTGGACAGAATGGTCCTGGCCAGTTTTTGGTGCCATATGGATGAGGCTATCACCCTCTGGTCATCTTCAAACTTCAACTTGACAGGTTGAAGCAACACATCATTTCTAGCATGTCACTGTAGTCTACCTCTGTTCTTCAGTGTCACTTAAACTTTTCAACTGGGTGTCCAGAACTGAGAAGGCTGTAAGTAGTTAATAGGTTACAAAAACACCAAATTGTATGACAGTCTATACAGATGATTTTCTGTTTCTTTGCAATTTGTATTGTATTCATACAGGGTTTTGTATTGCAAGTAATACCAACTAACCCCTTGGCTAACTTAAAGAAATAAAGTGTAATTTTTGGATGGCTATGGAGGAGGTCATTTCCTAAAGAAGAACAGTTTCCAGAGCAGGATAGCTCTAGGAGTACTGGGACCAGAAACTATTTGACAGTTATGTCAGGTTACCACTGATGGGAAGAATCCACTCCAGGTATTTTCTGATGTTAATTAATTGTTTAGATTCCCAGAAGAGAGCCTGACTGGCTGGCTTGGATCATAGGCCTACCTCTTGTCCAGGGGAAGACCCTGTACCTTGGAAGATAGTTTTACCAGCACTGGTCATAAAGAAGTTAGGCAGTAGTTACCCAAATACAAACTAGGGTGTTTCTACCAAAAGAAAGGGAGACTGGAAGACAACAGATATCCACTGCACAACCTGTTCTATAGTGAGGGACTAAGTTCAGCCTTTCAATCAAGACATGGTCTTTATAGGGATTTCTGCTTCTTCACAGTTACCAAAGTGACCCTGATCGAAATTACTTCTTGGCTGTGATTTTAATGTTCTTTTGCCTCCAATGTACTTTCAGAATTTAGATCAATTAGCAAGAGGCATCTTTGGTCATTGTAGTTCGGAATAGAATGAATTTTAAAAATTCTTTGACTGTGATAGAAAACCCCATCATCATGTTGATCACATATGGAAGGCCAAAATTAGGGCCAGGCATTAGAGGTAAACTGTCAGAAGAACATCTCAGTTATTTGCTCACTTTTGAGTTGTGTAGAGTGATAGGATTTGAGTCTTTTGAGGGTTTTGACTGACTGACTGACCTCAAACAAATTGCAACATAGGTATTTCTGCTTCAGTAGGCTGAGGGATTTGTAAAAGAAGCCATATTGTGGATAGTCGATCATAATAATGAAAGCAATTTTAAAATAGGGTGACACATTGATTTGGAATGTCTTCTCATCTGTATTTACTTATTCCTAAATGTTTTCCCTCATGGTTTCTTTTTCAAGTGAAAAAGCTGCATGCTGCCTTTTTCTTCTCTCTGTGCCTGTTCCTGCTTTTTCTTTTCCTCAGTCACTCTGTCTTTCTTCCTCCTGTCCTGTGTTTTTTCTCTAAATCTTTGCCTACCCCCCAATTTGGTTGCTTAGTTTGAAACTTTGCTTCCTTTTCCTCAAATTCCCTTACATTTTTTCTTCTCCAACCACCATTCTAGTTCCCCCACCCCTGAGCTCTTCTTATCTCTTTGTTGTTAATCCCCAGTGTGTTTACTGACCTGTGTGCCAAAAGGCAAAACCTCCTCCATGCCAGTGCAATGAAAAGCAGCAGCTGTCACACTCAGCAAGTTCCTTGTGACCCATAAATCAGTGGATAAGAACCCTGACAGTGAATGTTTACGTGCATGTTTGTATGTATATATGAGCTGCATGTTAATGTCTGCTGAATGGAGAAGTACTTGGATCTTTTCTGGTAGGGCAGAGAATTAAGCAGACATCTTTGTCTAAACCTATTTCTTTGTCAAGTAAGTAGATGAGATTGAGATTCTAAGAAGTTTATGAGAAAAATAGATGTTATATACTAAGGAGAGAATAGAGACAGGAGACCAATAAACAACCAGGCATCCACATATCCTGCTGACACATTGAGAGTAGGCACAGGAATGTGTTATAGATGCAGTGATGGAACAGAAAGCAGAACCAGGAAAGGAAGAGATGGTAATAAAATCCAAGTGATTCATATGTTTAAATGAAAGAAGAAAGGGGACAGTGTATGTAGTGTGAAAGGGCAAGAAAATTAAGACAAAGGCATAACCAGCAGAGACCAGTAGATCAAGAAAGCTAGAAGCCTTCCTCTCATCAATATAATATTACATGTTAAACAGCAAATGAGGGAAATGCAAATAAATTACCCAGATACAGTATCTTCAGTACTTTGGGGATGTAAAAGTTCAATAATACTAGAGTAGTATTTTTTAAAAAGTGACTTTGGAAATCAAGTCCTCAGTAAAGAATTGGAGAATTTGAATAGATGAAATAAGGAAAACTGGCAAGTAATACCAATCTTAAGCCTAAGAAGTAATTTTACGTTTTACTGGCAAGGTAACAACTATCCAAAAGGGAAACCAAGATGGTGCTGTACACCCTGGGTGCTGGGAAACCAACCTGGTCTAACAAAAGAGCAGACCCACCTGACTGTTTGCCAAGTACTGTTCTAGGTGCTTTGCATTTACTTCTAATTTAAACCTCACTAAACAGAAAAGTGCAGCCAAGGACTGAGAATGTTATCCATTGGGAGGAAAAAGCAGAGGGAACTTTCTGAGCTATTTCCAAAGTCATAAGGCTCAGGGGGAATTACTTTGATTTTGTCAAGTCAGAGTGAACAGCCAAAGGCAGCAGACATAGGATATTGTCAGAGGTAAATCACCCAGCTTGGACTGTTCTGCTTATTGCAAGGTCAGAGGATAATAGCAAGCTGGCCAAATGTTTTCAACCATGGAAATCCCCTAACTTTCCAACTGCTGCAGTCCCACAGCTCCAAGGCTTTACTCACAGGATGGCTCTTTTCCAGCTTTCAAATCTCTCCAAGTTGATTAATCATTTTCTTGTTCTGACTCATTCAGGCCTCTAGAAAATAGCCTGTAGGTAGTGGACAGGCTGTGTAGATCAAGGAGGTCAGATAAATAGGTTTGATGTTAGTCTATAGAAAAACCTAGAAGACATTGCCAAAAGACTTTAAGCATACTGTCCTCAGATGCTAGTATGTGAACTGTGGCCTGAGGCCACTGGCTCAGACATGTGTTTGAAGTAGAATATTTTCATGTGTGTTAGGAAACTTGGTTATATGTGAGTATTTTAGTTTCTTAATATAAAATTAGATATTGGAGGTTGGTTGCTTAGCAGAATTCTATCATGACATATATCTTTTTATCTATTTAGATGAACAGTGGGCTATGTCATAACTACAATAAGAACAACATCAAACACACCAAAATGTATATATGATCGCGTTATTTTGCCTGGCTAATATTCCCCATGATGAAGTTTGTTGTAGAAGAAATTGTTCATTTTTAGATTTGCAATTATACTTCTCAGTTATACCAGAAAGTTCATTTTTCTTGATTTTGTGATGTGTTAATCTTCTGGCTTATTCACTGAATTCATAGACATTTATTAAATACCTGAGTATACTAGTCATTGGAGATATAGCTGTAATCAAGACAGTCACCCTAGACACGAAGTTTCATTGAATTAGTGCTTTGTGATTTGTCTGAGCAAGATACTTGGGTAAGGATAGAAGAAACAGCAGACATTTCTGTGAAGGAGAGAAGGAAATATTTGAGTTGGTACATCTAGAATAAATGCAAATTTTCCAGATTGACAAGTTTGGGAGGAACATCATCAGTATAGAAAATAGCATATGTTAATGATAAGAAGTGTGAAAGAGTATGTATGTTCAGGGAAAAGAAGACATTTAAATAGGATTATGGGAAAAAATAAGCCTAAATTGGTTAAGATTGTGATGGGCCTGGTATAGCATACTGTAAATACTAGAAGGGTTTATGCGGGTTTTAAAGAAAGTAACTTTATTTTGTTACATTTTAGAAAGAGAATTCTGATGATAGTATGGAGTGACAGAAAAGGATAACAAAAAGTCCAGTTGGAAAGCTGCTGTCTAGCCTGGAAAGGTAGCAGCTGGGAAAGGAGAGGGGATAGATTTGCAATGCATTTCAGAAGTCAGATGGGGAGACTGCAATGAATGTTTGGGTACAGGGGTTGGTGTTCAGATGACACCCTGGTTAGGGACTTGAGAATCTGGGTAGATCATGATGCCATCAACAAGAAAAATCAAGAAAAAGCAGTCTTAGAAAATATCCAGGTCGCTGGGCGTGGTGGCGCATGCCTGTAATCCCAGCACCTGGGAGGCTGAGACAGGAGTATCGTGAGTTCAAAGCCAGCCTCAGCAACTTAGCGAGACCCTAAGCAACTCAGTGAGACCCTCTGTCTTTAAATAAATACAAAATAGGGCTGGGGATGTGACTCAGTGGTCCAGTGCCCCCGAGTTCAATCCCTAGTACCAAAAAAAGAAAATATCCAGGTTACTTTGTAACATGTTGAGTTTAAAGAAAGGTTTTAAGAAGAGAAGACATTCAGGTGGAGAAGCCCAGTAGATAACCATAGAATGGTCAAGAAAGAGAAGTACCGAAAGTACTTGAAATCAGGCCTACCAATGAGATCAGTCAAGCAAAAGAGAAAGAGCCAAGGGCAACAAAGAGTGTGTTCTTTTCAGTTTGCCTATCAAGGCCTATACACCTTGCTGTTTACAGAGAATTTCAGGAATCGATTAACAGAATATTTTACAACCATGCCTGTTGTTTCTGTGGTGGTACACACTTTGGATTCTGTTCTTTTCCTATGCATGAAAAACTTTTTAATAAGGAGGTTTTTTAAAAAATATTTTTTAGATGTTGATAGACCTTTATTTTATTCATTTATTTATATGTGGTGCTGAGAATCAAACCCAATGCCTCACAAGTGCTAGGCAAGTGTTCTACCACTGAGCCCCAATCCAGCCCCACAATAAGGAGGTGTTTAATGAGGTTTGAAGGTGAATAGGACACTGACCCCTTCTAGGTTGTTAGTTTGTGTCTGCTTTGGGAAGGAGTTGGGGAGTTGTTCTCTAGAACACTAAACACATGCCCCAGCTCAGCTTTCCCTGGTTGGCCTTGATTCCCAACGACTGCTCGTGCTATATAGATTTGTAGACATCCACACAAAGAATGTCACTTGTACACAGCCCCTTAACTAGCTGTAGCAATCTGTTCCTCAAGTCCCTGAGAGAGGACACAAATTGATTTCCCAGCACATGCCCATTTTCAAGGACACCTGTATGAATCTCCATCAAATTAGCTGCCCCTTCACCTTTTCATTCACTTGCTATCTCAATTATGCATGCAGTAATGTATCTGCCTCAAAAGTCCCTGTCCTGGGAAATTTCTTCATAAGAGAATTATTGGAAAATGTATTTTTTTGCTATGGAGCCAACTCAGGAATTTTAAACTCTTCCAGCCTACAGAGCACCTGGATTCAAGTGTCTATTCCCTCCTGACTCTGCACGAATGAGCTGCATTTGAAATTGAAGCTCATAAGCACATGGAAAAATTCTTGAGTGTTTCTTCCTGCTGTTCACTGAAGCAATGAAAAGTAAATGAATTCAGATAGTCCAGAGCCAGTTTGAAGTATCACAAAATGGGACTCAGCAGTGTTCTGGGACTAGAGAGCCTTAATTTTAGTGCCATAAGCATAACCATCTTGCAGGCTGCTGGAGCCGCCTCCCTCAGGGATGCAGCACTTTCCTTTGTGATGAAAATTGACTTCTCTTGACTTGTGCTGTCGTTTTGTGCTGCCCCTACCTTCTAGTGCCTCACCCCTAAGAGGTCTCTGATAGATATTTGTTAACTGGTTGAATTTTCCAAGTTTTGGAGGTAACATATAAAAAGTCTTCTGAGTAACTTGAATGCAGTCCACTTTACTAATTGCATAGGAAAGGTGAATGCATAGGAAACATCATCCAAAGGTGACCTTGTGGATTCAAGGTCACAAACTGGCAGCCATGGGATCCTCCAACCTGTAGATATATTTTCTTGACTCTCTCAATGATGACTTTAAAAAAATATGAGTTCAGTGTCCACATTTAAAAATTGAGAGATGTCATATAAAAACTCAGGCTCTGTACTTCTTTTCAAAATTGGGCAATCTCAGAATGGTGCATCACATTCTTGCAGGGTGATAATTCATTAGACCAGGGCAGCTTCTGCTCCCTTTAGATGGGCATACCTCTCCCTATTTGCCAAAGTTCACACTACTCCCTTTTCCTTATGCCTGACCCCCTTCACTCAGATACGGTGCATGACTTGTTTCTGTAATGTTTTACTTGTAGGCTCTGGTATTGAAATTATTTAGATGCTTACAAATTAGCATGATATTTCAAAATATTTTAAACAGATTTATTGAGATATAATTCACATACCATAAAATTCACTTAAGGTATACTATTCAGTTTTTTTGTTTACTCAGAAGTGTACACTACTGTCACCACTGAATTTTAGAACATTTTTACCCCCAAAAGAAATCCTAAATTCGTTAGCAGTCACTCCATTCCCTCCCCCATTCCCTATGCTCTTCTGTAACCTCTGGCAATCACCAAATCCTTTCAGCCCCTAAGGATTTGGGTTATTTCTTTTCTACTTTCAGCTTGTAAATATCACTACTGTGAAGATTCACATACAAGTTTTTGCATAGATATATGTTTTCATTTCTCTTGGGAATATACCTAGAAGTGTGATTGTTGGTCATATGTTAACTTTCTGTGTTAACATGTTGGGGAACTGGCAAATTGCTTTTCAAAGTGACCACACCATCTACATTCCCACCCGCAATAGATGAGGGTTCCAGTTTCTCCACATCCTTGCCAACACTTTTTATTGTCAACATTACAGCCATCACAGTCATTGTGAAGTGATATTTTATTGTGGTTTTGATCAAAAACATTTTTCACAAAGTAGAATTCCTTAATTGTTATGAGGAAATGTTGCTGACTGTTACTCATCCCTGGGACTCTCAGCTTGATCTCAGTTCTTAAAGCCAGACCACATAGGGTAATGTAATATGTCCCTGGGTTGTGGTCTGTGGAGCACCTGCAGTGAATTCCATCAGCTTGGGGTTGATGTGATGCTTGTTTAAAATTCAGATTCCGGTTCCCTCCAGGGATCAGAATATCTGTGGGTAGAGTGTGATCATGAGCCAGTTGTGTGGCTCCACTTAGGCAGTTTTATCAGGAAATTGGACATGATCTATGGTCCTTTTCAGCTGTTCTGAGCATTCTGTGAACCACTGTGAGAAGGTACTAGTTCTGGAGGAATCTTGGAGTCTTAACAACAATAAATGACAACATGCACCACATGCAAGGCGCCGTGTTGACTGCTCAGGCCACATGGATGACTAAGCTGTATCCCTTTCCTCGTGGCAGTACAGTCTCCTACAGTGACACTCTTTCCAAATAAGATATAACTGTTATCCAAGGAAAATGCCTCTACTCTTCTGTCACTTTCCTGGGGAGCGTGTATGGATTTGTTGCTTTCCTATCCCGTTCTCTTCTCTTTGATTCATTTTCTCCTTTTCTCTGATTCTCTTTCTCAAAGTGTCACAGATGGCACCACAGCCACTCTCTGTGGTACTGAGTTCCGCCATCAGTGTGGAATCCACAGTGTGTGAAGTTTCTTGAGAGCATTTCACAACCCTTCTCTCTGCCCGACTCTGAGAAGTCACAACTGCTTTCTTATTCCACCCTGACCCTCCATGGAAGCAGGAGTTGTCCTGCTTCAGCCTCAGGCCCTACTTCTCCCTAGGAAGCTATACTATTCTGCAGTCTTCATTTTTTTTTTTTTTTTTTTTTAACTGAGCCCTAAGGTTCTCCTCTAGTACCTGGCATGTTTTCTTCAGCTCGCTATTTGTTTCTTTTGTTCAGTGCTCCCTCTCTGACTTTGACCTGCCCATCCCATCATCCCAGCCCAGTGGTACACCATTTGTCAGTCCCCTAAAGCCTCCTTTATACTCCCCAGCCAAAAGAAGCATAAGAGCCCTTTCCCTTTTTTTAAATATATATATATTTTTTAGTTGTAGGTAGACATGATACCTTTATTTTATTTATTTTTATGTGGTGCTGAGGACTGAACCCAGGGCCTCACACGTGCTAGGCGAGCACACTACCACTGAGTCACAACCCCAGCCTGCCCTTTCCTTTTTTGCAATAGAAGTTGATGTAACCATTGATGATTCAACCGTCTCATTTTAAACATTCTATTCCATTGTCTCCTTAAATATTCTTTACTGACAAGGTACCTGTTTTTTTTTTTTTAATCTGAGAAAATTTGGCCAATCTAAATATAATTTAATATCCAAATTAAAAAAAAAGAAAGATATTAGGTTGGATGTGACAAGTTGCATTGATTACATTATTTGATCCTACAAATGTTCTTTATTTTTACTTGGTCCCTGCCCTGAAGGCCACAGTCTGGCCACAAGAATATCCACAAAGACATCCGGAAGTAGAGAGACCTTCTCACCAAGTGTGACACTGATATTGTCCAGAAGTCCCCATCACCTCTTTATCAGCAGCTGTGGTTTTATAGGACACCCTTCTTACCCTGGGTGTTACATCGACAATAATGAAAACAACCTTGGATCTTCAGTTTTCTTCATTGCAGAAGAGACCTTGTTGTGTATATTTGGAGCCACAGCCCATGCCTGTTAAATCTGTTATGAGTGGGGTGACAGAACAGCACCTTTCACCCAGGATTTACTGAACAGTCTTAACACCACTTCCACATATAACCGCTTCGGAAAGGGCAGACAATAAACAGGAACTTTGGGGGATTGGTCAGGGAGAGTGGAGAGAGATAGTGTCCACTAGCAGCATGAGCCCTTTTTCTTCATTCCAGGATTGCTTAAAATTCTTGTTAGTGACGAGTACCTTTTCTACAGCATATATAATAATATTTTTAACTCTCCTAATGTGTCTTTACCAGAATTTAACTAATCAGTTGCTAGGAGGTGAAGTGGTAATAAAGGACAATTACTTTTCTAACCAAAGAAGGACAAACTGAGCTCTCACCTGACACAGGAACTTGCTCTTTATGGTGAGTCACTGGTAGAATAAGATAAAATGTCCAGAGTACAAAAAGACTCTTGTTTTCAGTGGCCTGCTGTTTGTTCATGTCCCTGAGCTCATTTGCTTCTCAAGGAAAGAGCTCCTGTTCTCATACTCACTTGTAGGTGATGCCAGAACGCAGGGACTTTACCCTGTGGAAATTTGAAGAATCATAAGACTATTTTATATTTTTCCAAGCTAGACTCTCAGAGAAATAAAGCCTGTCTTACTTTTTGTTGGGTAGATTGGGAAGATGCTGAGAAGGAAAAGATAAAGAACCTTTTCTTGGGCTTGCTTTGCCTGAGATCCTGTGTTGGACTCTTTACATGTACTATCTTATTCAAGTAAAATAAAACCAAATTCATCTGACATGTCTGCGGAGAGAAGCAATTTCAGTGAGCTTGCATCTTTGCATGTTTATCATTTGTCCTGTATGTTTTCATGGCTTTAACCCTAGAAGCCCACCAGGGCCTGTTCTATTCTTGTCCTTCTCTTTAAAATATGACTCTGGTGTTCTCAGAAACCTAAATTGCATGTTCTCACTTGGAAGCTGCTATACAACCTTCAAACAACCTTTTTTTTTTTTTCTCTTTACTTTTTCTTTGCCTTCTTCCTTGGTTGTGAGAGAAACTTATACTCTTTATAAATTGCCAGTCATGGTGTCATGATAAAATATTTGATTTCATGATTTTGGCTGAATCTAATATATATGGGTACCACTTAAATTTAAATTCTTTTAGTTCTCAGATTTTGTTTCTTAAAAAAAAATCCCCCCATTGCCTACCCTAAACAGTCCAGCCCTTATGTTCCCTGCCTCCAACCTGCTGCTGTTTCGGAGACATCATTGATTCCCCTGCCCAAGCATGTCTCTTCTCACAAACTCCGGAGTTTATACCCAACATTTATGAGCTCCATGACCTTGGCACATGCCCTCTCAGTTTCCCCATCTGAGGATATTAGTTGGGGTGTTATGAGGCTTAAATGACTGGCAGTGTCTGCCCTAACTCCAGGTTCCCCCTGCTTAGGTCTACCCTGTCCACAGCTGTCAGATCAGTTGGTCTCAGCCTGCCTATCCCTCAACTCTGAAGCTTCTCTGGTTTCTGCCACCTGTGTTTTGGCATCTGAAACCCTTCTGCACAAGTCCATACTGCCCTTTCTAGACCTGTCTCTCACTATTCCCCAGCATAAACTCTTGTCCTCCAGCTAGCCTGGACTAATCAGCATTCCCGAAAGATACATTTGCTTGCTTCACTTCTCATCTGGCTCAGTCCATCCTACTTGCCCAGAATGAATCCTTTTCTCATCTTTACTCATCAAAACTTCTATCACCTTTCAAGTTGCCCCCACTAGCCATCCTGACCAGGGAACTATTAGAGGTGACTGGAAACCTCTGAATTCCTGGATGGAGCTTGTCACATATTGCCTGGAAATAGAAGATATCAGTGCATCTTATTTTCCTTTCTAGAAGGGTTGTAAGCCCCTTGACTGTAGGAAGTCTAGTTTCTCTTGCATGGCATTATCTAATAAAAATTCTTACAACCATAGAAAAGAAAAGTCGTACCCCATTTATGTACAATGAATCAAAAT
This sequence comes from Glaucomys volans, assembly GCA_020662805.1. Lineage (NCBI taxonomy): Eukaryota > Metazoa > Chordata > Mammalia > Rodentia > Sciuridae > Glaucomys > Glaucomys volans. Next base: position 718,434 of record JAJEJO010000153.1, on the reverse strand, counting down.
GGAGTCTGTAAAAATAATTTTAAAAAAATTTCTTGAATAAGTAAATAAATAGTAAAGCCACCTTTATCACCTTTTTGTTTCCTCCATTTGAATTTAGTAGTTTCCTGTAATGTTCAAACAGAGAAAGGTAGCGCATGCAACCATCAATATTTAGTCTTACTTCATCAACATAGAGTTTTGAGTACCTGCCAAGTGTTAGAAATTGTGTTAATTGTTGGGGTTAAAAACAATAATTATAGCTACAATTCACAGAGCCCTTCCCAGGTGCTATGTATCATGCTAAATAAGTACTTTTCACACATTGTCTCATATAACTCTCAAGACAATCACATGCAGAAGATATTATTATTGGTGTATTTAAATGTAAGCTATACATCAGAGAAGTTAGTAACTGGTTTCAAGGTTATCCAGGTAGTCAGTGATGGAGCCTCTTGGTTGTGGAATATGATCTGCTCCTGGAAGGGCATGACCTTGGGTAAGGAGAGCATCTAAAGCTGACCCTGACTCTGAAGGAGCTGATGTTGGAAGCTGTCTGCTGACCTTATTCCTCATAGCCAGGTGGTGACTCCTTCCTTGAAAGGGGCTCTGGCAGTGTGTTTCACACACTAGTAAATCTAGTATCTTGTACGCTAATAATAATATCAGTAGTATGTGCTTAGGTATTATTACTACCATTTTTTAAGATGTGCTTTTCAGAATTAATTTATACATAAAAGCCAGGACTGTTTATGTCAGAAATGTTAAAGCACATGAGTACTTGTTACCTTCAGATGGCCCATTCCCTTGATTCACACAATAATCAATGATATTTATTTATTTATTTATTTATTCATTTATTTCTGTGTTTTGTGGATTGAACCAAGGGCCTTCTGCATGTGAGGCAAGCACTCTACCAACTGAGCTATATCCCCAGGCCAATGACATTTATTTGCAGTAACTTTTTTTATAAGTTTTAGTATTATAATTTTTAGTATTACAAGCTTTTATATGAAAAAATTTGCTGTTTTCTAGATGGAGATGTATCTTCAAGATGATTCAATTTTTTAACCTATGTAAGTGATAAAATGAAGATTTTTTTTTCCTTTTTATAAAGCATTCTTATTTTTCCTATCATGAACTTCTTTCTATTATACAAACGTTAGGCAAAGGAAGCAACTTTCTGCTGTCTATTTTGTTTTGCTAACATTTTATCTATTTGACTAATTTTTCTTGCAAAAATTACTGAGTAACGACACTATTAAATTATCATGGCTGGTGCTATTTTGTATCTTCTGAAGTCTAGAGTCTGCTGGGTTTTTTTGGTTTTTTTTTTCAATCCAGGTTTTTCCTTCCTTGGGGAATTCAGTTCACCTTTATTCACTTATTTATAGCTCTGCCGAAGGTATAGTTTGCAGCCTTGGTTTTTATTGTTTCACTTACTCTATAGTAATTGACATACTATACACATTCCAGGTCCCATGTTTCCTTTACATAAGGACATACACTCTTTGATGGTTCAAATAGACCATAAAGGATCCCCTTTATTCTAAGGTATTGTTGAGATTCTAGGTTACTATGTTGGTCTGTTTCCCTTAAGCACAGCATTGGCAAGATTGCCTGTTGGAAACAACCAAACTTGTATTTCTCCTGGCATTTCATCACCATGGGTGCATCTCAATCTAATTTTATATTGATTTGTATTCATCAGAGGCTTCCTCTCTTTTAATTTGCTGTTGACTTTATATGCCCCTATTTGGGAACCTCCAGGATTACTGTACCAAATTCAGTTTCATTAAACAGTTCTCCTTTCTTGATGGCCTGCTTTAGTCTATTGGTTTTTTATTCACTTACTCTGTCAACCTATGTTATCTGTTTAAAAACAAAACAAACACACTGATATGTTGGTGGGCTCTATGCTGCCATCTAAAATATGGGAAGCACTATTTATGTTATTGTTTTTACTGTGAATTGGTTCAGTGGCTGACATCTATCTGCCATACAATAAGATACTTGACCTTAGGAGAAAAAAAAAATTGAAACCAGAATCCTCATCAAAGTTTGACTTGGGTACAATGAGAATTCATTAAAAATCTAGAAGCTGCATTTCCTAGGAAATTGAGGCCTTTTCCTGTATTTGGGAGTGGTAAAGAATACGCCCAAGAACTTGGAGCAGATATAGCATTGGCAGACAAACAAAAGATCTGTAGGGCAGGACTTCCTTTTTATTCCCCTGAGTTTTCTTTCCCATTGTCTTAGTGAAGATGAAGCAAATACTTAGACAGAAGCTGCTTCAGGATTGTCTTTTATTGATAGGCTGCTTGTGTTGAGTGATTCCTCTGGCCCATAGTGTCTGCTGGACAGTTGGAGGCTTTTTGAAGCCATTGTATTGTTAGAGAAAAATTAGGGTGAATGAAGCAGGGGGTAGGGGTTAACAACAATTCTTTGTTGCCAGCAATTGCTAGTCTTGGCATCAGTATTGGTAACAAGGCCAATCTACTGGAAGGAATCGAAACAAAAGATGGAAAGGTTGCGGTTGGTTTGTCTAATCCATCCAGTAAATCCACCCATGCATGGCCATTGTGCCCTGTGAGCTCTCTGGAAATGCCTTTGGTCACACTGCATTCCAAACCCCTGGGTGGGTGATCTCTGCACAGTCTTGTACATGAATTTCCTAGAATGCTTCCCATAGCAAAACAGGGGATGCACAGGTGTTGCCTTGGCAATTAATCAGCATACTTCACAAAGAAAACAATCTCCTAACATTTGGGTAGATGAATGAATGGGTATGGTATGAAAGGCTCATGATCTTTTCCTTAGATGGAGGAGTTAGAGAATATGCTAACACAAAATAACTGGATTGATAGGTAAAACACCTAGGTAAAACCATGACCTGTGTCCTCACTGCCTCCTCCATCTCCACCAAGCCCATCAGGCCCAGGCCTAGTCCTAGGAGTCTTATTCTCACTTTTATTGTGATCTAGAGGAGACTCAGCCAGTGTGGGGTTCAGCAAACTGGGCTGGCTTATAGCCCAGTTTAATACTTCAAAGATAGTGGTTCTTGGGACTGGGTATATAGCTCAGTGATAGCTGAGTGAGTGATGCATGAGGTCCTGGATTCCATCTCCAGCATGGAAAAAAAAAAAAAAAAGGCAAAATAAAGAGAGCAGTTATTATTTACTATCTCCCCTCCACTGATTTGGGAGATGGAGCTGCTGCTAAATTGAGTCAAACAGACTGGCAGCTCTGGTTGATCAGATTCTTAATTTGTTAATAATACATTTGCAGTGGTGCTTTACATAGGGATCCTGGGTTCCTGCTTGTAGTCCATCATTCAGATTTTCTTGTATTGGTGTGATCTATAAGTAAGTGTATGATGCCTCACATACCCTCCTCCCAAATCAGTTTTCCACCAGAAGTTCCCAAGCCTACCTTAAATATTTGGGTCAAATTGTGTAACATTACTTCCCCAAATATAAGGTTGCTTATCAAAAAGGACAGAGATTGAAACAGGCTAGAAGCAGAGGTAGAGATGTTTCTACAGAGACTTCTTACCTTAGACCTGTATCCCTAAAAGATGAATTCCCACTCTCATAGAACAAGGCTCTAATCCTATTGTCATTGTGCTGAGGATACTTACATTTGAAATCCAAACTAGAACTGGTCAAGGTCAATATTGAACTCTGAGCTGTGAGGCTATGGTGGTGTGCACCTATACTAAGTGCTCCTGGGTCTGTGCGTGAGGAGGGCAGGTTGTCAGGAGGTTGGGGGAGGGGGATAAAGGGGGACAGCAGTGTGTTTATTTTCAGTCTGTCAGCTGCTCTGGAAAACAGCCAAATTGAATGAGATACAACAAGCCTTCAGGGTTATAGTAAGCCAAGGAGAGGCAAGGCCCCTTTTAAAAAGCTCTGTGGAATTTAGACTTAAAGTTTCATGTGTATTTGGTTTGGGGCAAATGTAAAATCCCTGAAATTTCCCTAGGAAAAATGTTAGCTCCAAGAAGCACACAGTGGGCCCTAACTCCCTAGACAGAAGTGTGGCTTGAGGGAAATAAAAGAATCCAGCATCATTCCATTTAGTCTCCTGGTTCTGTTTGGCCAGTGGAGAAAGATTGATGAGAACCCTGATTAGATCTGTCTCCATGGCCTCCAGCAGATTATTGGAAAGACATGAAAAAATCCTTTGACTTAGAGGGCGGAATCCCAAGTAGATGAGGGGGAAAAAAAAGGGCTAAATCTCCAGGGCCCCAATGTGCCAAGCTGTATACAAACATAACAGCCAGGGAGACTTAGGAAAGCTGACCAGTTTTAGAAGATGAGACACTGGCATCGTCTTAAAGGAGAGGGAATTGGGGACATTTAAAATAAGGCGGCCTCCATATGGGAGGAAGTGCTAGTGAACCAGATGTGGTTGTGATTTCTGTAACAGGGGTCAACAGCTGGGTTTTTTTCCGAGGCATGAGTTGTTCCTTTACTGGCAGTCATGTTTCAAGTTCCATCGCTCCACAATGTGACGTTGGTCTGATGTTCACATCATGAAAACACCAGGCTGTTTTTACTGCTCTTCCAAGTAGTGCTGACATTTGTAGGGAGAGAGGAAATCTGGATAAACAGAATTCTTTTCTTGGCATTGTTAAAAATATTACTAAAAAGAGCAAAGGGTGTTTTCAGAGCTAAATGGAAGGAAAGTCATTCTTTGTAATTTTGAAAGCCCAGGTAGATGGCTGGGTAAGCATTTTCTTACAGCCTGTTTTAGCCCACAGTGGTTTCTGAGTAGCTAAGAAATTCTGATAGAGGACACAGGCATCCCTGTACTACAGTGGCCCTCTCTCCTAAGGTTGTCTTTTTCTATCATGCAACTTTTCTGAAGAATTACATTCTAGCTGGTCTGTGATGACCTCTGAATTTTCTTTGAATTTCACTTTTAAAAGTAGAACAACTTTTCATTGTAGAACGGGAAGGAGTTAGTTGTTTAGTTTACTGCTTATTTTTCACATATTTGGAAACTGAAATTGATACTGGTTAAGTGACTTGCCTGAAGTTACTCAGCTAGTAGTCACAGGAACAGCAATGAAAAATTCTAAGTTTCCTGATGCTTGATTTGTTTTTGCAATGCAAGCTCTGTCCCCAAGAAGGAAATTCAGTTTAGTGTCTCTGGAACTTTAAAAAAATTGAATTTCAGCAGAAACCACTAATCAAGAAAGCCTTATCATTCTCAGTGGAGCATAATTTTAAGGAGAAACATTTAGAATAACTTCATTTTGAACTATAATACTAATTCTTTTTAGTCCAGTGGGGAGATATTTTTCATGTACTGCATGACACACTTAAACATTTTCTTATTTAATACTTCTTTTAACCCCGAGAGCACTTATTCAAGAATGAACACTGGTGCTCCAAAACAAGTCAAATACGTAAGCCCTTTACACAGAAGGCCACATACAAATAAATGACAGTCACAAACCAAAGAAGGGAATAATATTGAAGGGAAAGGGTCTTTATGGTGCTGCACTGGCTTTGTTGTTTGCAAAATGCATTCACATGTGTTTCTAACTGATCCTTGGGACAGTTTTATGAAAGCAGAAAGAATGTATGTAAGTATATCAGTTTTTCCAAAGGCAAAACTGAAGCTTAGAGATAACTGCTTGACTTACCTGCAGCTGGAAGGCTGCTAAATTGGGACTCAAACCCAGACTTGCACTCCAAGCCCACAACTCATCTCATTACTTCATGATTCATTAGCTAGACAGAAGTGATAATGCTTTTAAAAAAATGATCCCTATTTTCTCTGTTTACTTATTGCTGTCTTCTCAGGGTAAAGACTGCAGTGGCCACACTTTTCTTGCTCAGTCCAAATGATTTCACTACCTAATTTGTGTTGCTGTATTCATGATATTTGCCTTATATGGAGGGAATAGGCCTTTTAAAAATCACTGAAATGGGTTTTTGAGGTTATATTCTTTTTCTCCTTCACATCCTGAACTTCAGAGTTAATACTCTCTGGCTTTCCATTCAAATGAGAAAGACTGCTGTAATTGTTGGCAGTGCTTCACCAGGCTGCCAAGTGTAAATGAAGGATCTTCATTTTCAGAAAGAAAAATATGCAAGTTAGCAAAGTTTGTGATTTTCTTTTTACTCTTCGAACACAGCCCGATTTTCAGCTATTATTTGTTTGTTTTCACATATAACACTAGGTGGCAGAGTAACTACACCACAAAGTACCATTTCCTTTGTTTCTTGCTAGTTGGGGGAACTGGGACCCTGAATAGGGAGGTATAAACCATCTGTGACTGCATGAGATTGGACCAACCAACCTGGACAATATTTTCTTGACAGGGAACTGGCTGCAGCGATTCTAAAACATATGCTTCCAAGATACTGTCTTTAAGTTTCCTTCATTCTGTTTTCCCCCAGTTCCCCTGTGTTTTAATTTTTCTGCCCCATTGCATTCTGGTAGCAGAGGGCAGACGCAGCCTGAAGGCAGCTGCTTTGAAATGGCAGATTGGGATGGATACACCCAATGGTGCTGGCACTCTTGACTTTGTGTGTCAGTGGGTCATGGAGGGTCTGGAGGTAAGGTGCCTGAACCCTTGCCCTGAGTGGCTATAGCTGCTCTGACAGAGGGACAGCAGGAGATCAACTTGAAGATGTTGTCTTTGTTAACTCAGATATGCAAAGCAGGATTTTGTTTTAAGAGAGCAGCCTAGAGTGAAATGGGTGGCTGGCTTGGTAGTACAGAGGCACAGTTGGTGGATTATGGCCTCCAGTTTTTCCCAGTACTTTGCTAGTGTCTTGTACCCCAAATGCCTCACATGCCACAGGATACACTAAGCTAAATAAAGCTGCAGTGCAAGTTTTGTCCTATCATGTGGTGAAAAGCATGAACTTGGGGACAGAAATACTTCTTTGGATTTTTTTCTAAAAAAGAAGAAATAGTGTTAAATCAAAACAATACATACCAACTGGTAATAATTGATCACAAAAATATTTTATTTTAATTACAAAAGCATTCTTTACAGCTAGAACCACAATGAAATTTCCTATTAAATAGTAAGTAGTGAGTTTCTGGTGTGAATTGCAAATGATTCTTTCTACAAAAATGTGGGGGGAGACTTAAATCTCTACTTTTCAGGAACCCACTTGTTGCATAAAGCAAAAAATAAACAACGTATTTACATCACATCCTACACTATTTCCCAACTGAGAATCCCGTGGATATTTTAGTTTTTAGCTGGGGGTACTGGTAACATTCTAATTTTGCACACAGCACTGATGACATGAAAGGGCCTTGTCAAAGTGACCAGGGTGAGTCACAGTAATGAGAGCATTCCTGCAGATTAGGGATAAGGGGATTTTATTTATTATTTGTTTGCCTGCAGAATTGCAATACTTTCATGAAGAATAAACTACATGACTTTTGAGAATACCACATATAATATATATAAATCAGACTAAGGATATTAATCACGGGCTACCACCGTAGTGATGCTTTGAAGCTAGGAAAGGGTGGTGGGACCTTCTTGTTTGTTAAGAAAGAAATGTCATAAAAATTCCAAAGCAGAGCTCAAATTTCCAGGGGGAGGGGCCTCTTTATTGTTTCCTCTAATAGCTACTTTGGTGCTTTGTGAATAAACAAGTACAAAATACCCCTCATGCAGGCTCTGAACTATATAGCCTGGCTTTGCTCCTGCTTTTTTTTTTTTTTTTTAAAGCATCCATTCTGAATTATTATTAATTTATGATACTTTTACTGTTGTTTGTCACTTCTTCCTCTCTCCCCACTGCCCTCTCTCTCATTTGTCCTGTCTTTAGTTTTACACTTCTCCAATTAATTGATATCTTCTGCTCTTAGGGCTATAGCCAATGTGTCTGTACATTTTTATGTAGATCCTCACTATTCAGGCTGTGCTTTTAAGTTTCTGGAATAGAATGATGGTAAAAATGAGTCATGGTTTGTTTCTGTATTTGTTTCTGAATCAAGAAGCTCAGTTTGCTTGCTATAATGCCTGAGGTATATCACTATATGGTTTACTTTCAAGAGTAAACATCCAAAATTTAGCCAGTTCTTTTAATTAGATGCAATACTTTAGAAACAACACTTCTCTGTAGAGAGAAAAGCATGGCCAAAATAGGCAAAATCCTCTCCCCACTCCTCTGGGAATAGGCTTTTCTGGTGTTACCCAGGCCTGCTCAGTGCCTTAGGACACACACTGAGGGCCTCAGACCTTTATCAAAATGACAGCTCAGACCAGAAACCTGAGGGGCTGGGATCTAACAGGAAGAAAATCAGAGAGTAGAGCTGGGGGTAGGGAACATTCACCGGGTTGTGGTGGGGAGAATATGGGCTAAACCCAATGGCTGGCCCTGTGCACTGAGTGGCGGGGTTGCAGCCAGGGGTTTCCAGAAGTTCTGGCCCCTCCACCTCATAGATGCAAGCGCGGTATATATCAGCTTATCCTGGTTTCCAGCATAAAAAAGTCAACTAATATTCCTGAGTGTCACTTTATCAAGCTCTCCAAACAGCCTCATAGCTTACATTAATTGGGAGGGAAAATGCTTCCAGAGTACAGAAAAATGCTACTCAAAACAACTTTGTCTTTGACTAGTTGTCAAAGCCCTGCTGTTTGGTTCTTGATTTTTTTTTTTTTTTTTTTTAATGACAGACCTGGGAAAACAAAAGAAGCAATTCATCTTCTCTTGCACCTTTCAGGGATGAGTTTAATACAACAACAACAACAAAATGATTTTGTTTATGGGCTTAAAATCATTGGCAGTAGCCAGTGGGCTCAGACTCTTTGTAAGGTATAATTTACATTGTGCTCCTCCTTCCTAAGTTGGTGCACCACGAGGAACCTCATCCCATTAAAATTCCTTCTTAAAAGCATAAGGTGAAAGATCCAAACATGTTGTTTTTTTAGAGGGGAGTGTAGCTTTAGAAGGGAAGAGGTCCCAGTCCTCTTTCTATTTTAAATGCTGGCAAATAAATTGGAACCTGTTAAAGCTCTTGAAGGAATGTAGAGGAGTTGTCCTTTGACTAATGTTCAGGAAAACAAAATAAGGAACTCATTTTAAGCAAAGAGACTTTCCCATGATGGGCACTATTTCTGAAGTATCCTGCCAATGTCACATCTGTCCCTCTAGGTACACAAGCTAACTCACTTGTCTCTGTCTGTGGGGTCCAACATCTTTACCAATTGCCCAACTGAAGTATTTCAGACTTTAGTGCTATACTTTTCTAACCCAGCCCTGAAAAAGTGTGAAATACTGTTTTTTAGAAAAAACAATATTGTTTAGGGCTGACATGCTAATAATACATTTATATAAAACTTCTCCGATTTTCATGTTATGGGGAAAACATCAGGGTTTGTTGTGACTGAATGCAGTTCTCATCATGCACATAAGATAAATCTGTTTGCCCTTTGGGGAAACCTTCATAACCTACAAGGTGCAGGAAGGCACTTGATGTATTGAGATTTAAAAGGAATGTCTATCAGTCATTCTTTCTGAAGCCCTTCTTTCTAAAGGGTCTCTTGCAGCTTTTACAAAAGAGGAACTCAAATTCTTCTTCTTCTACCCTTAACAGCCTACAATAAGGGAGTGTACCTGCAGCCGGGGGCAAAACCCTCAAAACAGCAACATGGTGACATTCTAAAATTGCAGTACAGTTATAGAAATTTTGAACTTTTGAGAATGATTTGATCTTGGTTTTCTTGGAAATAATCTGTTTAAGGACTCAAATCTAGGTCTTATTATTTACCCCAACTGCTTGAGAATTTTTCGATTACATGAATAGGGGAGCAGAATTAGGAACCATCTAAAATAATGTAAATCTAGCTTGGGTATGTGTTTTTTAATTTATATTTAAATATGTTTTGGAAACTCAGTACATTCCCCTGGCCTTAATCCATTCCTACTTCTCCTTCAGTGCTGCTTCTCTCCGTCTCTCTCTTTCACACACTCTTAATCTTTCATTTTTTTTCCTCTCTTTCTCTGACACACACACACACACACACTCACTCACTCACGCATACACTTTTAACCAAACAATAGAGAAATATGCACAGCATTTTTAATAAGGTCATACTTACATAAACTGTTTTACAACTTTTCCTTGTGTAATAATATTATAGAAATAATATATTTCATTCTTTTTTAACAGTTGCCTATTAAATTTTATCAAATATGTACATAGTATATATGTTTTTAACTCATTTGTTATTGATGAATATTTGGATATTTTCTAATTTTCCAGTATTTCAAGCAATGCTACAGTAACTTTTTTTCTATTGGAAAAGAATATATTTTGTAAATTTGATCAAGTGCTCTGTTCAAAAAGACCAAAAAACATAGAGAAGAAATTTAAAATCACCTAGTCATAATTGTCTCCTATAATCTTCTTTAACATTCTGATGTATTTCTTTTCAGGCTCTTTAAAATTGTGTTTACATACTAACAAAATTAATATCATGTTATCTATAACATTTTTCCCTATACTTAACCTTATACTTTGGATATCGTCTCATATCCTTTAATCTTTTCTTTTGAAAATTTTTTCTTTGTCTTTTGTTTATTTTTTATTGAAATGTTAACATGTAATATTGATTTATAAGAACTCTGTACAGTAAGGTTGTTGTTAACTTTTTGTCTCATGTTTGTTTTAATTATTTTTCCTTGTTCTTCATTTGCCTTTTAATTTTGTTTATGAAATCCTTGGTATGCAGAAGTCTTAGAGAATCAAATATTTCAGTATTTTCCTTACCTTTTTTTTTTTTGTAGGCTTAAAAAGGCCTTAAGAAAAGCTGTAATAATATGAGACATTCTTAAGCACTTATGAGCCATCATTTTAAGTGTTTGATATGTAAAAAGTTATGTATTTATTTTTGTAGCAGCCCTGTGAAGAATGTAATTTTATCTCTGTTTCAATAATGAGGAAATTAAGGCACAAAGAGTCATAGAGGGGCTGGGGATATAGCTCAGTTGGTAGAGTGTTTACCTCACAAGCACAGGGCCCTGGGTTCAATCCCTAGCACAAAATAAACAAACAAACAAACAAACAAAGAGTAATGTAGATGAAAGTGGCATAAACAAGATTCAAACTCAGGCACTGTCCTATGAGCCTACACTCTTACCCACTACATTATGTTGCTGTACGTCTTCCTGGTATATTTGAGCTCAGATATTATGCTAAATCCTGAACAATCACTGAAAACAAAGAAAAAATACTTATAGTTTCTTCCAGTTTTTAAAAATAGTTTTTTTTTATCTCATTCTACTTTGCCTGTCATGTGAGATGAAGCTCCTATTTAATTTTTTTGGTTAATCAGTGTCCCTGATATTAGCACTTCTTTAGAAATTTTGAAAGAACTTGCCTTCTCCAAGAATCCTTTGTAATTAGTGCCACTTCATATTAATTGTTCTTTTAATTGTTTATTTCTTCAGAGATCTTAGTTTCCTCAGTAGCTTTGATCTGCATGATTTTATGGAATCTCATGCTACTTTTGGATTAAAAGGTAAATAGGGGCTGGGGTTGTGGCCCAGTGGTAGAGCACTTGCCTAGCATGTGTGAGGCACTAGTACCATAGCACCACATAAAAAATGATAAAGTATATAATTTGATGTTAAAATTTTAGAAAAAGTTCATAAAATAAGAGGAACAATCTCTTAAAGCTGTTTATTTACTTGTTTGTTTATTTTTGCAGTGCTGGGGATTGAACCCAGGGCCTCGTGCATGCAAGGCAAACACTCTACCAACTGAGCTATATCCTCAGCCCCAGCTTCAAGTTTTTATTATTATTATTATTCCTTTTTTTTTTTTTTTTTTTGGTACTAGGGATTGAACTCAGAGGCACTCAACCACTGAACCACATTTCCCAGCCCTATTGTATATTTTATTTAGAGACAGGGTCTCACTGAGTTGCTTAATGCCTCACCATTCTGAAGCTGGCTTTTAACTTGCGATCCTCCTGCCTAAGCCTCCCAAGCCACTGGGACCACCACACCCTACATATTATTATTCTTTATATAAGATAAGAGGTTCTCTTCCTAGAGATACCCTTCCTCCCTGCCAAATTCAGGAGATCTGTGAATCTGGATAAGAAGAAACCTGCATCTGTGTTTTCACCAACCTTTAACTGAAATTTAGCATTTGCTCCAATTTTTGAAAGTAGGCAATAAACTACAGTACTATTAGCAATACCTAGGACTTAAAGGCACATATACTTAATATTACTGATACTCAATATTACATTTTACTTGTTTCATTCTTCATATGTTCTTTATACTCATTACTACTTTGATATTATAGTAGTTACATTTAGACCTACCACTAAATTTTGCTATTTGGTACTGAAGAAGCACACTTATTGATAATTTAATTATTCAAAATTCTTTTGAAAATTGTGTTTCCATAAAATTGGTTTCCTTTATAATCCTATGGATTTTATTGTATGTTCTTATAAATGTTTCTGAGAAGGGGTCCATAGGCTTCACCAAATTACTAAAGGGATTGGTGACATGAGCCTTGTGAACAGTCCTTGTCTGTCTGGGTACAGGGATGACATTGGACCTTATATTCATTGGGTGCTGAGAAATCAAGAGATAACTTGGGAGGAGCTGGAAACAGTCCTGCATATCTCTCTAATGCTTTGATTCTTTCACTTCTGGAATAATTCTCTTCATCATCCAAAATAGAACTATTTATTCTCTTCCCTCTTCTTCCCCTGTCACCCTCCTTTCCCTTCCCTTTTCACTTAGGGCCTATCCCCCTCCTTTTTATTTCTTTCTCATTCTCTTCCTCCTTCAATTTGCTCTTCTGCCCTTTTCCTCTCTTCCTCCCCGCACCACTGCAAAATAATAATAATAATAATAATAATAATAATAATAATAATGTCTTAAGGAGTTGCTATTTTACCTATTTCAAAAAACTTTCTCTGGTTTAAAAATGAATTTGGTAAAGGAATAAACAAAAAGTGGTAGAGTTTAAAAAGTGAATAAAAAGTTGAAAGCAAGATTTGCCAACAATAGGCATAAAGTAATTATCTGGAGATAATTAGGAATTGACCTTAGGGGACATCTACCTGGCTTGCTTGTCTGGCCCCAGGAAAGCTGTGAACCTTGGTTCTGGTCCCATAACTCTTAGTCCTGCTTTTGTAATAGGTTTATCCAACTCCTTTTATAAATCATTTCCCTCATAAGATAATCATTCACTGTAATTTTCAAAGTACCCATAGGAGGGACTAGTTTTGAGAGAATAACACTATTAGAATATTGTTGCTTTGTAGTAATTTCTTTGGGATTAGTTTAAAAACTATACACCTTTTATGGACAAAAGTTGTCACATAATTCATTCACCTAAAGTGGAATTTTGATGCCTGAAATGAGTTAGCGTTTAGTTACTGAGGTGTTTGCCCAATGGTCTCAGCCATCTTCTGCAGCTTAGTGTCACTGGTTGCAGTTGCCTACTTATACAATCTGTATGTCTGTAAAATTTTTCTTTCTTAATTTCTGCATCTGGGATAATGCCATTTTTCTACACTAAAAACATTAGCTCCTCTTACAGCTAATATAAGCTGAAAATTAGAGGTACCTGGGGGAGGGAAAGGAAGCAGATGGATTGTTTACATGAGTGCTATAGTTTCACTTTTTATGCACCAGTCACCTTGGAAGAATTAATGCCCTGTAAGTGTGCCAATCAGATTGCCCCAATCATCTCTAAACATTCCATTTGGTTTATTAGAATAATAAATACTGCACAGAAAAAAAGTTCTATTGGATCCAGGATATTATTCTGTGGTCAACCAAACAAATATGTGCTATACCTTACCTCTGACTAGATTTGGTCAGGTGACGCTGTGGGTTTGACAAGTGGATACAGATTTACCTATTTGGGTGCTGACTTTGATGACTAATCTTCAGAATTACAGCCCTTAGAAATTTTTGTCACTTGTCTAAGGCCAGTGGTGGTGGCCACTTTACTGACCATTTCTGTCACACCCCTTGCCATATGATGTCTGCTAAGTAGTCTATATGGAACGGATTAAGACACCTCTCTGAATCTTGCCAGGCGAATTTAGGTGTCTGTGGTCACCCCAAAAAGACTTACTAAAAAGTTCATTAAATGTTTTGTCTATTTGATGACTATGACTCTGAATTAAATTTTGCTTGGGGAAGATTCAGTTCTTAAGACTGGCTTTCGGGTTGTTCCATGATATGTCCCTTCTCATCTCATGGAAGCTTATTCCAGCTGGTTCCCCAGCAACAGCGCTGCTGCACTTGGGAAAATAACCTTAGAAGTCATGCTACTTGGTCATTGCACCCCTGTTTTTTCTTTCAAGCTGGTTTCCTTATCTGAGGTCTGTTCACTATCCTACCATGCTTCCAAAGCCCAGGTCAAATCCCAGCTCCTCCTGAGTCTTTCCTATTATCTTAATCACTTCACCAATCTTTCTCTTGCCTCTTCACTTCTATAGATCTGACCTCTAGTACAAAAAGAAAACTTTTGGCTCAGGAAGCAGTAAAATATGATCAGATCAATGGTAAAGTCATCAACATAAATCTAGTTTTATTCATATTAAAGAGATTATAACTAATCAGTTTTCATTTTCTTTTTCCTTTTTGGTGTGGGAATTGAACCCAGGGCAGCACACATGTCAAGTACTGCTCTAACACTGACCTGTACCTCCACCCCCCCGTAATCAGTTCTTCTAAGAATAAAGTTCATATTTTGAGTTTTATTTTATTTTTTTTCTGGTGCTTGGGTTCCAAGAAAAAGGAATTAAATCTGAAACTAAAAGAAACAAACAATATTTACAAAATGATAAATGCACCAATCACATTAATTGCAGCATTATTTATAAAAGCAAAACTCCTCCAGTGTCTAACAACAGAAGATTTAAACTATGATATACACACTTAACACACTTTTCATGTGTATGTTATTTGATAATTTAAATGATGTTTTTGAAGATTATGCACCAGTAAAAGTTTTATAATGGTAAGCAATAAAAGCAGAGTACAAAATTTTTAAAATGTGCTTGTGTGAAGTATGATGAGAATGGGACACAGATATGTGAAAACCATTGATTTGTTAAGGTGGTAGCATTGGGACTGTTTCAATTGAAAGACTCATTAAAGCAATTGATTATTTTTTTCTTCCTCCAGAAACATCTCTCTTTAACCTGTAATATATATTGTGACCCTGGAAAGTTTGTGTCGGCTTTGTGTCTTAATAAGATTTAAAGGCTCTGGGCTCACTGACTAATAAAAATGGGGTGTGTGTGTGTGTGTGTGTGTATGTGTTACTAATAGTAATTTCTCTAGTTCCTTAAAAGCATAATTTATTTCATAAAAACATGTCATCTCAAGGATAGTATCCACAATGCATACCAGATTGTAAGATGATGTGGCAAGGCCAGGGAGGGTCATACATGGGGTGCTGCACCTTTCCCTCCACCCTGCTCCTCACGGCTTTCCTACAAATTGCCTATTGTACGAGGGCATTCATAACCAGCCCAATGAGACAGTTTATTGGAAAGCACACTTCTCCCTCCTTCATGTACTGGTACTGTCTAAATTAGACTTTTGTGGTTGTAAGGAATAAAGGCCCACTCCAGTTTGTTCAAATGACAAAAATGCTCACTGCAAAAGAATACGAATCTCCTGGAAATTTAAGAACAGGTGCCGCGGGAAGGCAGAGCTTCGCTGATATGTCTCAGATGCAGTCTGTTCAACTTCTCTTGGATTCACCTTCCTCTGGCAAATCTTCCCCTTACTTTTTGCCCTAGCCTCAGTCACTTGACTCTAGCCTAATCAACTTTGATTGGGGATGAGCACTTTGGTTTGAAAAATGGCTACCTAGGCCACTGGCAGTGGGGGCTCCAGAAGTTTTACAGAAGCTTAGGAGCAGCAACCTATTTGCAGGGAGGAGAGGAAGGGTGCTATTTGGTGTGGCATTTTTTAAAAAGTACTGAAATTTCATTCATTTTTATCAATGAATTCCAAGGAAAGGAAGGGATGTGCCTTGTACCAACACTTTCAGAAGGAATGGTGGATAGGTAGTTTCCCTTAGAAGGAGACAAAATTGTGCAGGACAAAATCAAAGCATCTGCTCTGAATGTGAACAAACTATCTACTTGGGAGTTGTTTTTAATAAGGTACTGATATCTTGAACCAAATTATGACTCTGAGTTCACTCAGAGTCCTCAATTCATCTCTTTCCCCCAAACTGTGTGGGAGTTGACTAAGATTGGCTAATGGATTTGTACACAGGGCTTCTCATTCAGTAGTGGGAATGTCCAGCCAGTCAGTGGTGGCGGTGGAGTCATCTTGAAGGCTTTTCAACTACATGTCCAGTAACTGAGCTTAGAATACTCAAACAGCTGAGGTTGAGAGTAGCTGGAGCTTCTCAGCCAGCTCTCTCTCATATGGTCTCCACTCATGGTCTTCTGCAGCAGCCTCAGGACAATTAGACTCCTTACCTGGCAATGAAGGCTCCCAGAGTGAGTGTCTCAAAATAAACCAGCAGAGATGGCATGGACTTTTAAAATTTAGCCTCAGGAGTCATGCATGTCCCTTCCACTACATGTTTTGTGTTGAGACATCCCAAAGACTCATCCAAGTTCAAGAGTAGGGCACATAGACACCATCTTCTCTAGGAGTTGTATTATGGAACTTTTAGACAGAGTAACAGCAACACAAGCTATGCTACTGCAGAGTAAGCTCCTTGAGAGAAGGGACTGTGTCTTGGATTGCTATAATCACGACACCTTAAGCAGAGCCTGTCACATAAAAGGTACTTTGTGAATATTTATTGAATGAAGTGAGCTGAATTACTCCAGAGTCTCATTTCAAAAACTAAATACATAAAAAAGGGGGAAGTACCCCCTGTCCATGTATGATTACACAAATGGTGTGACCATCTACATTGTATACAACCATAGAAATGAAAAGTCGTACCTCATTGGTGTACAACGAATCAAAATGAAATCTGTAAAAATAAAAAAAAAATTTAATTAGTTAATTTTAAAAGGAGGGAAGGAATACTAAATCAACATCTCTTGGGTTGTCATCAATACTAGTGATTCTTTCAAAGCATGGGACCTTTCCTTTACTTCTTTTTCATATTCACTGTTCCTAGCAATTATATGACTGCAGTGTCCTATAAAATGCTTCCTTTTTCTCAAGGATGTCTAAATGTGGTGATTGTGAATGAATTTTAAAATGTTTGAAAGTGCTTGTGAATGAATTTTAAAATGTTTGAAATCACATTTAAAGAAAGCATCAGAATTTCAAAAAGTGTGGAGATGAACGAGGTCTGCATGCCAGTCTTTTCTCACTCAATGTTTACCTCATTGGGTCTATCTGGTCTCTTGATATTTAAAAATATTGATCAAATGCAATGCAGGGAAGATGACTTAAAAGCTCTCAGAGGGCTGGGGGGACAGCTCAGTGGTGGAGTGCTTGTCTAGCATGTGAAAGACCCTGGATTTAATCCCCAGTACCAAAAACCCAAAAGTTCTCAGGGCACAAATAAATTTCTTAAAAGACTTTTGCTTGGGTTATCAAGTGTGATTTAACAAGAAAGCATTTGCCTTTTTAGAGACTGAGGGAAAATTGTACAAGGTTGTGTGTAGGACCAGTTATAATCTGCCATGTGTGGTTATAAATGGTCATGATTTCATATGATTCCAAAGTGAGATGGATAGCACATCAAGGGTAAACACAGGTCTGTGATGGACACCTGCAGAGAACACCACAATATACTTTTTACATTAGCTCAGGTCTATTCAAAGAAGCTGGCAACATAATATATAAACTAAATTCTCTTAGTCATCCTAGAAAATTTTGGTAGATGGCCAGTGGTTACATCTATTTTAGTCTTTTTTATTTCCTGTTAAAATATCCAGTTAGATATTTTCCAGTGGATATTTATATCAAAAATTTCTAGAAAAAATAAATGATACAGCCCAGAATAGTATCACCACTTCTGTGCATTCTGGAAAAGACATTGCCTCTGGGATCCTATAGCTCTTTCTTTGTTTGTTGCTTGTTTTTAATTTGAAAGTTTATGTACCCTTCACCAAGAAAGCTGGATTTGGCAAATATATTTAACAGGTGGTTTTCTGTCTTACAAATTTGAATTATGTGAATCTTGAGCAAGAAAATGATTGTAGAGAAATAAAAAGAGAACTGGATGCCGAGTCTCAAGATTTAGGTTCCAATCTTGGTGTATCCACTTCATGTCCTTTATCACATTACTCTGAGCTCCAGTCTCCTCATGTGTCAAAGCAAGGATAAAAGTGTTAGTTCTACTTTACATTTTTCCAAGAATTAGATAGCCCTTATAGAAGTAACTGGTGAAACTAAAATGATGCTTGGCACATTAGAAGACACTTGGGAAAGTATCTGTTTGTTCATCCATCCCTCATGGTTTGTTACTCTCATGCTAATGTTGGAGCTCAGAAAATGATACCCCAAAGTATGGTGCTTTGGTGTGCTGAGTATTTTGAACTAATGAGTACTGAAAGGCCTTTGGAGGTAGACCCCAGAAGCAAACTCTCTTTGCTCTCTTGCCCTTCTGTGTCCCTTTAAGTCTTCATTCAGAAGGCTCCCATGTCACTGTCAGCTTTTATTAAATAAATATGTTGTGCTTTTCTCTTAACCTTCCTTTTGTTATAGGAGTGTTGCTTGTGACCCTTAGAATGGGGTAAGGAAAGATATCACCCCTTTCTGCTCCTATTTTACTCTATCCTTGATTCTTTAGTTGCCTGTCCCTGTATCTTCCGTGACTCAAACAGGGGAACTTATAAACTCATTATGATTTGTTCCTAAGAGTCTATTTTATCTTCAAGTGTAGACTAGTTGTAGTAATAAGTGAATCTTCAAGCAACCGTTCTTTGGGCCTCATCTGGCCCTTCTAGTTGGCGTTTATAGTTATATATTTGTATTCTGCAGCAGCTGAGTTCACTGCGTCTCATCTCAATGTTCCCTGTAGCACTTGGTACAGTGTCTGATTATGGTATGTGCTCAGTGAAGGTGTTGAATTTCAGCAGGTGCCATAAAAGGATGTGGTATATTTGTTTGGTCAAGGAAGAATGCATTATGAATCTAATGGTTACGCCATAACCATGCTTGCTTCTCCCATAATACTCAGAGGCTAGAACTCTCTGGTATTATTAGTAAGTTTGACTGGGCCAGGCAGAAGGAACGTGGAGTTTAGTTAATCGTCTGGGGTTTGGATCTGTTGGCAATCTCAAACAGGGAGACTCATAATGTTCTTGTCAGGTGGCAGTTCTGTATCTCTAATTTCTCTCTCCACTTTTTAATAGACAGAAAGGGGAGATAGTATACAGAGAAACCTCAAACCAGCCAATTCAATAATAAATTTAGCCTTGCAAGTTGAGCTCGTAAAACTTTATTTTCCTGCTTAGTCCCTTTCCCTGTGTTTCTGGCAGCAGGCACCAGTCAGCCATGGTGCCGTGATCAGGATACTACGGCCCAAGCATGAGGGCGAGGCTATATGGCCATGGCTCTTTTGCCTCAGAAGCATTTATTCTTTCATGGGTATTACAGGTCTGTGGTAGGCATTAAGGAGAAAGTGGTGAACCAGTGGCCCTGACTTCAAGGAGCTTGCACTTCCACAGAAGGATTCAGATGATAAACAAAATAACAAGTATATAAGATATTTTCAGAAAGTGCTAAGAGCAACAGGGAAAATAAAATTAGTGCAGGTGATAATGGAAGGTGGCTATGGTGCATTGTCTGCTGTGAAATGGGTGATCAGAGAAGGCTTCTCTAAAGAGGATTTGAGCTTAGATTAAATCACGGAAGAATCCCCCCAGTCATGGGGAGACCTGAGGGAAAAATATTCCTGCAGAAAGAAATGGTGATGCACAGGCCCTGGGGCAGAAGCAAGGTTAGAGTGTTCTGGAACAAAAAGGCCAATGTGGCTCAGGCATTGTATGTGTGCGTGGATGTGGGGAGAGGAGGAGGAGAGTGATCCTAGGGGAAAATAAGTAGTGTCTTTCCCTCACCCATTGTAAGGTTAGCAGCGGACACCCCTGCAACTAAAGATAGATGAACAAGGGAAAAGCATACCAAATATATTTAACCAGAGTTTTGGGTGACACGGGAACCTTCAGAAATGCACATTCAGAGCCAGAAGTCTGTATTCTTATGGTTAGCATTTATAAAGATTAGGCAGCCATGTAGTTGGACAAAAAGGGGGTTTCACCCACTGGTAATAAATTGAGGCCTATTTGTCCAGATTCTTCTCGTCCTCTCTATTTAACTTTCTTCCAAGTACCCGGTACGACATCTGTTGCATGAGGGGCTTCAAGACAACAGTGTCAGAGAAACCTTCCTGCTTCTGCAGTTTCCTCAGTTTCCTTCAGTTTAAAATACTGTGTCATGCCATATTTGGGGCTAGCATTTCCTGTACCCCATCATGCTATAAAATACTTTTCTCACATTTGGGGAATGTTTGACAGCTAACATAAACAATTACCTGATGCTGTATTTAAAGATGTACTTAGAAGGTAAGTTCTTAAAAAACAACAAGCACATACCCAGGAATCATTAATCTTCCATTAAGTCTTGAGTGCCTAATCTAACCTTTGTTTTACCCCATACATCAGCTTGAATGCTCCTTTTAATTCATTCTGTGTGTTTCTGAGAATAAATTTTCCCTTAAGTAAGGCCTTCCATCCTTCAAAGACTCTGGGCCATTGGTCACCAAGACACTTGGTGTCCTTAAGGCTGTGTGCTGTGGGTGTCACGGCTCAGGGAAGCATTCTCAGGCTGGGCATCTTTCACAGCCCAGTGTAGAAGTTATGGCCTGCAGTTTTTACTGGCTTTCTCTTTCAGAAATCTTCTTTTGTTCCTGCCACAAGGCAAAAACAGGAAAAGAGACCTGTGTGAAAGAATTCTCTCTTTCCCTTTTGTGGTGATTGTGTATCTTAAGAGAACGCCTCAAAGGTTCCCGGAGCTGTCTGTCTTTTCATGTAAATGGAGCCCTTAAGCCTATTTAGAAGTGTGCGAAAAGCCTGTGGGAGTTGAGGTGAAAGATATAGAGCGGTAGCATCAGCGGCCCATTTAATTTATTCAAGTTCAACTCTGTGCTCTTTCTTGTATGTAATTAAGAATACTGTGAAACATATTTTGCACTTGTACTTTTAATTATGCGCCATGTGTATTACCGTATACACATATTGCTGTGCAGCATTGGTAACTACAAAACCACGTATTTTGCACTGGGAGGTTTAAGGGATTTTCCAGGGTAATTTTGACAATGTAAATAAATTTGGCTTTAAATGCCAACTTTAGAATGCAACCCACATGTAAAATAAGAAATATTTTAAAATTCCTGCTTATTCCTAAGTACAGGAGTGAGCAGACTTGGGACTCATATTCATACCTCACACCAAACCAGTAACAGGTATGGGTTGGGTGGTGGTGGACTTTGTCAGAAGGCAAGGCAGAAAGAATTTGTAAGGTTTCAGTAAGGAACAAGAATTCTGGTGCTGGACACAGGCAATCAGTAAACTCTAAAATCAGGTAGGGAAGGACATGGTTCTTAGGTGAGACTATTAACTCTTGAATTTGGGGCTTAAAGTGATGCTAGCCATGGGCTTGGCCCAGTCTTTGTAAATGGGAGTGACCCCAGCTGGATGGATATTAGCCCTTTTTCCTAGATTCATCCATTATCTTTTCTTTTCTTTTTAAATACTTTTTTAGTTGTGGATGGACATAACTTTATTTTTTTAATGTGGTGATGAGGATTGAACCCAGTGCCTCACATGTTCTAGGCAAGTGCTCTACCACTGAGCCACAACCCCAGCTCAACTCATCCACTTTTTAAGAGGGTTTACTTGTGCGTTGTTTAATGTGAATGTTGCTCTGTGTGTGTGTGTGCGCGCGTGCGCGCTGCACATGTTTGCAACACTGTAGACAGAGTAAGAGCAGACAGCAGCAGTGCTGGAAAGAAGGGAAAAGGCATGAGCATTAGGTCCAAGGTTTCAGGAGCAAGTTCTGCCTTTATTTTTTTGGGGGCAGAATTAGATGTGAGGACTTGAGATACTGGGGGGTGGGGGTGGGAAGCAAAGGTCAAACCTTACAGCCCCTGTCACAAGCTGTCCTGGAGAACCACTCCACCACCTCAATGCAGTCTTTTTAATCAGATGCAGGAAACATTCTGATATTGGCAGTGAGGAAATGTAAACTCACCCTGTATCCCACTAAGCTTTTTACCAAGAGCAATTGAAATTTATATTCAGGGAACCCTGCTGTGGGCTTTTCACCTGCCCCAATCTCACCTCAACTCCTTTAGGAGGATAATAAAATTCTGAATCATGTCCGTCTGAGCTGGAATCCTTCCCTGATTCCTGGTAGTCACCTTGACATTTGCAAAAACATGCAGAAGCAGGGAAGGTTACTCTTTCTTTTCCCTCACCCTCTTCCTTGAAGCAGTCATAAGACCCTTATTGGAGAGGTGCTGTCCCTAGACCCAAAGGAAAGGAGCATTTTTATCTCTGAAGACCTAGGACACAGAGAAGAATCTGAACAATTAGGTTTTGCTAAGTACGCTCACCCTGACACACATGCACATTTATTACTATTGGATCATTCTCCCTTTGTCCAATCATGCTTCTCCACAATTATCCACCTTTTCATTAAACCTAAGTATAAAATATATAAACTATCTGTTTCTTTGACTGTTCATTTTTGAAGGCTCCAAGTCATGTAAAACTTATGTTAAATACATTTGCTATGGCTTTTCTCTTGTTAACCTGTTGTTTATTAGCATAACCCAGCAACAGGTGAGGAAAGATAAAACTTTTCTTTCCCTATGATAGCTTTTAGTATTTATGGCAAGTCTCTGAGCCTCAGTTTCCTCATCTCCATCAAAAAGATAGCACCTATCTTTTTGGTATACCGTCAGGGCTGAAAGGAACAGGATGTCTGTGAGTACTTACCTGTAATTTTTGTATATTGGCTATAAAGAAACTGCCTTAGCAAGAAAGTTTAAACATAAAAAGTTCTAATGCATCATACAATATGTTGGTCAAGACTCTGTTACAAGATTCGTAAACCCAAATCTAACCAATTTGTACAAAAAAAAAAAAAAAAAAAGTAAAAATTCTTGCTCTATAGGAGCCAAAGAAAACCAAAAGAGTAAAGATATGTGGGAGAAAGGATAGCAAGGATGCAGGACACCATGCACAAAGAATGGGGCAAACAGGAGCACATTCATTCCTGAATGCCTAAATTTACTAGTCTTCCAGGAATTCTGTGACTGTGACTAGGGAAGACTTACAGACAGGGATGGAGCCAGATTCCTGACCAGTATCACAGGATTATAGGCTTGGTGATTGAATTTACCGAGTGGAAAGAAGAGAGAGTTTTCTAAGGGGGTTGTGTTTGGAATGGCCAAGATTCTAATGATATTAACTTATATTTAACAAAAATTTAAATAAGCTTTTGAACTTGCATGTTATTTTGTAATATTCATTATGATTTTTTTTTTTTTTTTTTTTTTTGGTGTGTGTTACTGGGTATTGAACCCAGGGATGTTCTACCACTGAACTGTGTTCCCAGCCCTTTTAATTTGAGATGGGGGTATCACTGTATTGCCCAGGCTGACCATGAACTTGCAATCTTCCTGACTCAGTCTTCCTAGTAGCTGGGATTACAGTCATTATGAATACTTAATTCTAATTTTACATTTTTAGAGTTATTGGCTATATATATGGAAAAGATTTGTGTATTTCACAGTGCCCCCCCACCCCACCCCAGTTCTTATTTAAATACACAAAGCTACACTTTACTGTAAGCAAAAAAGAGTATGTCAGGCTTTCAATTCGGAAACCTGAGTCAAATCAGCAGTCTCTGGGAGGAGGAAAGTTGTAAGACCTACGTTCTGTGTTCTGTTCTTTCATAATGGGCCTAGCCCTTCCCCCTCATCTGACATTTTCTTGTGGAAAACATCTGGTTTGAATAAGCACTAATGGCAGCCTTGATCATCAGAAACCAGAAAGCAAAAATCACAAACAGTGTATACTAGGTAAAAGACATGCCAAAAAGCAGTGTGCAAGGAAAAGTCAGCAGCAATTTATGTATAAATTTCACCTTTTTAGTGCCTATCTTCCAACTGCCACATATGTCTCTCTTGGGAATAGCCAAGGCCCCCAAAACACAAGGGTGAGTGAGGTTCTCTATTGCTTAGTGTAAAGGTGTTTATTCAGGACCAGAACTCCTAAATTAGTTAGAAAATTTTGACTAGCTATTCTTTGCTGGTAATAAGGGGGGGTAGGGTTGTCATACTGGCAAACAGAACTTGCCTTTGGGGACTGCCCTAAAGGAAACCTGAATGCCTAAATTTCCTAGTTTTCCAGGAGTTCTGTGACATACAGGCAAGGATGGAGCCAGACTCCTGACTGAGATCAGCAGTTTCTAGACTTGGTAATAGAATTTACCAAGTGGAGAGAAAGGAAAGTTTTCTAAGTGGGTTGTGTTTGGGATGACCAGGGATTTGTGAGATTTGGGATAAACCAGTGAAAGGTACTTTGGAGTATCCTGGGCCTTGCCAATTTGTGGGGAATGCCAGAGGTATAGGAAGCATCTACTAGGGTTTTTACATTTTAGAGGCTAGAAAAGGCAAAAGTAGATATAAGCTATTTACCAGGAATTTGAACAGTTATCAGGGGAAGGAGGTTGAAGGTGGAATTATTTCAGAGACGAGATCAGTAGAAACTAGTTAAAGGGGATTGGAGAATGACGAAGATGTCAGAAGCTTTCAGGATCCAAGGACAGTGGATTGCAGGGGTTAATATTGTGTTTTAACCTTCTTCTTTACTAGTTCTCATCTGCCTTGCCTGGATATTACCTATGCCAAACTGAAGGGGTATGTATGGGGGCTGCTTAGGGTAGTAGGAAAACATGGCTAATGGAATCTGAAGACCTTCATCTCTTGTAACTTTACCTCTAAAATAGCATATAACACCTACAGAGTTCGGTGTGAAAAAATGGGATCATCTAGGGTAAGTAGATTAGATAGAATATTGGCCAAGTGACCAGACATCTTAGAATGAGTAGGATAGTCTTGGATTTCAGCTTCCTATCCTATGTCTAGTTCCCTTTCCCATTAGGGCTTCCTATTATCCTGATGTCTGAACTGAATACACCATTATGAACCTATGATAGCAGTAGTCAAGAATTAAAATAGAGTTCTTAAACTGGGTTCAGAAGTTGGGTTATAAATGACAGAGTTAGTGTATGTTTAGGAAAATGATTTGGCTTTACTTAAGTTTAGATTTATCACTCATTTATGACTAAACTTATCACAAATAATTGTTAGTTTCCATAGAAAGTATTCAACAATTGTTTCTGTGTATCAGGTGTTAGGTGACAATCCCAAAACGAATGACACATTCTCCTTGTTTTTAAGATCCGCACCCCGCCCCCCAGTTCAGTGGAATGGACTGACATGAAAATAACCAACTATTCAGTGTAAGAAATATGATATTGTATTCGTACAAATCAAGCCACAAAGAGGAAGAAAATGATTGACTTTGGAAGATCAGGAAAGAACTCATAGAAGAGTAGATACCTAGAATTTAGAGGGATATGATTATGCTCAGCAAAAAGTGAATTAAAAGTATTGCAGTGTTGGAAATGCAGTTAATGAGATATAATGCTACCAAATGGATTAACTACCTGCACTGGGTTTGTATATGGATGGTCCCATCACATTTGTTCCTTATTCATTTCCCTACTCATGAGGAAGTCCTTGTCTGGCTGTGTTTGCACTGTTGAAAATAGGCTTTAGACCTCTGGACACCCAACTCAAAAGGAGAGAAAGAGTAATATCCTTTCCTCACTCATTGCAAGGTTCATGGTTGATACCCCTATAACAAAGACAATTAACAAGAGAAAAGTATAACAAATTTATTTAACCAAAGTTTTATGTGACACAGAAATGAAGACCCAAAGACCTAGGGGAACTATGTTTATAGATTGTCATGCAGAAATATGATTGGAGGACCAAAGGGGATGATCTACTGGCAGTAAACTCAGGGGAACTTAGCAGGCCCTATTTGTTCAGATTCTTTTTGACTTCCAGGTATAGGACAGGACCTCTCTGGAATGAGGACCTTTATGACCTTCTTTCAGGAGAGATAGGTTAGAGAATTCTTTTATGACCTCCTTCAGGGGAAAATGGTGAAAAAATGTCAGAGAGTGATCTGCTTTTGTGGGTTTTTTTCAATTTCCTTTATCTTAAAATACTCAATATGCTAAGGTACCATATTTGGGTTCTGAGTCCCAACATTTCTTTGGAAGAGGAACAGCTTTTTTGATCTCAACAATGTTATCAAACAATGTGACAGATTCTGTCCTCAACAAAATTGACTCCACCACTTTAAGAGCAGAGTATCTTTTGACAAGTTACATATATTCCTGGTGAATCTGGCATCTCTATAAAATAGGACTAATAATATTACCAGCCTCAAAGTTGTAGGTCAAGTGCAGTAATAAATGGGAAAACACTTTGTAAAGTGCTTTCAAAATATGTAAATGTTATTATTTTATCAAAACATCAGCACACCATTTAAATATGCAGTTCTATGCAAAGAGCTACAGACATAGGACCCCTCTCCTAGGAAAACACAGTCATTATTCACCAACTTCCAAGTGAGAGGACAAAACCTTGAGCTCGCTTTCTGCTCTCTGGTTCCGCGCCGAAGGCGGTAGGCAGCCATGGCGCCCAGCCGGAATGGCATGATCCCGAAGCCCCACTTCCACAAGGACTGGCAGCGGCCCGTGGCTACGTGGTTCAACCAGCCGGCCCGGAAGATCCGCAGGCGTAAGGCCCGGCAAGCAAAAGCGCGCCGCATTGCGCGGCGCCCTGCGTCTGGACCCATCCGGCCCATAGTGAGGTGCCCCATGGTGCGGTATCACACCAAAGTCCGAGCTGGCAGGGGCTTCAGCCTGGAGGAGCTGAGGGTGGCAGGCATCCACAAGAAGGTGGCCTGGACCATCGGCATCTCTGTGGACCCCAGGAGGCGGAACAAATCCACCGAGTCCCTGCAGGCCAACGTGCAGCGGCTGAAGGAGTACCGCTCCAAGCTCATCCTCTTCCCAGGAAGCCCTCTGCCCCCAAGAAGGGAGATAGCTCCGCTGAAGAACTTAAATTGGCCACCCAACTGACAGGACCAGTACTGCCTCTCCGGAATGTGTACAAGAAGGAGAAAGCCAGAGTCATCACTGACGAGGAGAAGAACTTCAAGGCATTTGCCAGTCTCCGCATGGCTCGTGCTAAAGCCCGGCTCTTTGGCATCCGGGTGAAAAGGGCCAAGGAAGCTGCAGAACAGGACGTCGAAAAGAAAAAATAAAGTTCTGTGGGGCCTTGTAATAAATGCTCTCGGTGAAGCTGAAAAAAAAAAAACAAAACAAAACAAAAACCAAAAACAAAAAATCCTTGAGCTCTCACTAGGTGCTCTTTACTCTGAAAAGCTGACTTATGAGTATTCCTCAGTGCATTGGCTCTGATGACCCGTCTTCTTCACCTTGGTGAAGAATGGTTTGAAAGGGGAAGAGTTTTGTGTTCTCAGCAAAGATATTACTTTTTTTGCTCATTGGAAAGTCTTACACTTTTGGTTATGAGCAGGTGAACAATCTAGCTAATTCAGATCCCTAGAGTCCCCCAAATAATAGGAACCCTGTGACAACCACAGATATTAAAAACATACCTTGATATAAGCAACCAGGGGAAGTCAAATACATATGGTGTAATATGGGAAAAAATTCCATTATGCAAAACTAGAAATGTGATTTAATGTCATTGTATTTAGCATCAAAGGAATGATGACAAAAGAGGACATGTTTACCATTAGAAAATTCAAATGAAAGAATTAGACTTGTAGACAAATGTGATAGGAGAAAAATGAAGATCCATAATTTCTCTTGCTAATGAGAAGCAAAATTGGGATGTTACATTGACATCAAATTTTCTAAAATTTAACTTTTATACAATAAAGTATAAAGTTTGATGAGTTTCAGCAGATTGTATATCTACTATCCACATTTCTATCACCCCCAAAAGTTCCTTCAAGTTCCTTTGCAGTCACTTTCCTCTCCTCCCCATGGTCCTGGGCAAATGCTGATTTGCTTTTTGATGGTATGGTTTTGCTAAATTTTGTTAAATTTTTATTTTCATTTTGCTGGTTAATCAAAATGATGATGATTAACATCATCAAAATTGGGATTAGGATCCTTCCTCCCTCCTTTAGAAAAAGCAATTTCAGGAACTTCAGAGCCTTATTTTTCATATGTTGATGAGAATGAAAACTTTCCTGTTTTTCTCCTAAGTTGTTGTAAAGAATCCAAAGGATGCCAGGTGCAGTGGCACACACCTGTGACACCAGCAACTTGGGAGGCCAAGACCCTAGGATCACAAGTTCAAGGTTAGCCTGGGCAAGTTAGTGAAACCCTATCTCAAAATAAAAAATAAAAAGAACTGGGAGTATAGCTCAGTGTTGGTAAAGCATCTCTGGGTTCAATTCCCAGCACCAAAAAAGAATCCAAAGAACTAATAGATAAGATTTAGTTGTAGAGGGTTTGATTATTGGGGAAATATTCATGTTAATCAAAAGAATGGTACTTCTAGGGCTGGGTTGTAGTTCAGTGTTAGAGGCATGTGCAAGGCCCTGGGTTCAATCCCCAGTGCCACATGTACACACACCATATTGCCATTTGCCTCTGTGTATACACATTTATCACTATATAGAGTATGCATTTTCAAAAAAGACAACTGGTCATCACGCCATTCTCACTTCCTCCCGTGTACATTTTGTAGCTTCCCCATGGGGAAGTGAAACTGGTGGTGGTTGGAAGAGATTGAATTTGCTGAAGTGGATTCTGCCAAGTGGCTGTTTGTGGATGACCTTTTCTTTTGGGGGTTAATAGCAGGAGTTACAATTTTCTGGCCGAACATCTAAAAACATCCCATCACAATTGGAACATAAACCATGGGCTTTGGGGGTTTGTTCACCTGAGACATTGATAACAGGAATCAAAAAACCTGGATTTAGCTGTCTCTAAATATCTACATATATGTACCACTGTAGATGTTTTCCCTTTTCTGGCTTCTCTTCTCCATGAAACTTTCAAATCCTCAAAAGCACACTGAATCTTTAATTTACACAATATTCACTTTTTCATCTTTGGTAGAGATATAATAAGTACTTGCTCATTGATAGAATGAGACCACTTCCTGCCTTGGACAGACTGGAATTCTGTTTGAAGGTATGTCCAGCTAGAAATATTCTGCTTTGTACTGTGGTTACTATTACGATTCACCTGGAGCAGACGTGGTATGATCAGACACTGGCCAGTTGCCACCTGAGTAGACAGCTGTGAGGACATGCCCCCAGCTCCCCTAGATATGGATTTGTTGCCCTGCTATGTCTTTGGGGCCCAGAGTCTTGAGCTCTGGTAGATATTTTCTCCTTTTTTCAACCCAAAGCGATGGAACACTCCTGAATATATTAAGCAGGTTATAAAAGCTGTATCTTCATGGCCGGGGGCAGGAGGGTTGTTAAATTGTTGGAGTTTTAACTTTCCAGAATCAGCACATTTTGAAAACCTAAACCGGATTGTGTCAGTCTCCCAGCAGTGGCCTCCTACCACCCCTTCAAGCAGACCCAAGGCCTCTGTGCTAATCTGACTCAAGCCCTGCCCATTCCTCTGTCCCCACTCCTTACTCACTAACCTCTGGCCACCCTGGTCTTCTTTGGCTTCATAGGGCAACAATCTGTGGCATTACTCCTTAGGACCTTTATACTCATTCCTCCTGCCCTGAACTCTGGACTACCTCAGGTTTGTCACTCAGATCTCAGCCTAAATGTCATCTTTCAGACAAGCCTACCCTCACCTATCAGTGTCCACACCCAATACTTTATTTCTTCACATCACTCATCCTATTTGAAATTATCTTGCTTATCTCTGGTTTCCTTGTTTATTGTTGAACCCTGATCAGGGGTCTCATTCCACAGAGCACACAGAGGCTTTATTCATCCTGTTCTTGATGTTGCTTCAGAACCTGTAATGATGCATGTCACCCAGTGGGTGTTTAGTAACCCATGTGGACCCAATGAGGGGATTGAATCTGAAGGTATTTACCTCTTTTGGTTTTTCCTGCCTGCATGTGCACACTTTCTTTCTCTGTCTCTTCCTTTCTCCCTCACTTTATCAAATCTGCATCATGAAAAACAATGTCTTCTAGTGCTGGAGCCCAGGCCTTGGATAGCCTTTCCCTTAAGCTGAAGCTTCTGATCCTCACAGCTGCCAACTGGAAACAGCTATTGTAGAACCACCTTCTTTTTCCAAGGGTCAACAATAAGTCAAAAGAACAAACATATTTTCAGATAATCGCGTAACACTTTACTAGCATCGGCCCTGGTGGTAGCTTTCCCTACTTCATTTCTGTCACCCATCAGAGTTCCACTTCTTCAGTATCCTTGCTTTGTGATGTGCCCTGTAATCCAGCCCAGTACAGGAGAGGCCCCTAGAATATGCACTGCCAGATCTCAAAAATGGCCACTGAGATGGAAGGGGAAGATGGTTCAACCCAGGGCCATTCAAAGAGGAGGTCAGGCCCTAAACGTCAATGTCTAGCCTTAATTCTTCCTCATTAAAAAGTCTGAAATTGAAGGATGAGCTCTCAGGATCTTTCCTAATGGAGGAGGTCTTTTTCTGTTTGGATGAAGAGACTATCTCTGTAGCTTCCCACAGTCCTAGGTTGAACTCCTCGCCGACCCTCGCGGTGTAATGAGCTCTTACTGCAGGCTGGTCAGGGCTTTGTGTACTCAGGGGAAGTGTAATGCAGCATGCCCTGTTGGTTTTTCTGGAGATACCACATTTGGGTCACAGGGGTTCAGCCAGTCTTTGGCTGTACTAGAGTGCAGTTTTATGGGAATAGCTTTGTAATGTTAACATCTGTAGGCTGAGAGGTTGATGAAGACATCACCCAGATTGCCTGGGGAAGGCTGCTGACTTTGGGAGCAAATTCCTAATAGGTAAAATATTCAGCTCTCCTTTTTTCTTGTCTAGGCACAGCCACTGACCTTACTATTTCCATTTGTAATGGCAGATGAGCTGTGTGCATATTTTCTTGTCTCCTTGCAGTGTCTGTTTTTGGCAAATTAGAAGCCAAAGCCAATGCCCTTGGTTTTTTAATTGTTCTGCTTTTATGGTGTTTCCACATAATATATTAAAGGATTAGAGGATATCTTTTAAAAGATTTCTGGTGAGGGGATATAGAACTGCCTGGACATATACATGCCTGCTGCCCTCAGTTCTGTCAAGCCTATATTCATATTTCTCCTTTTCCACCAAGCCTCTTGTGCCCACTTGCTTATGATTGCAGTGAGTTCCCATGCCTCATCTAAACACTCCTGACCGTCATTGGTTTCCTGTAGCATCTGTTACTTTCCAGCATATGATATCATTTATTGTTGTTGTATTTATTATACAATAATGTATTTGCCTCCCACCGCTTGAATATAAACTCCCTGTGGGGATTTGTTTTTGTTTTATTCATATTGTATCCTAAGTGCCTAGATCAATGCCTGGTGCATTGATAAATGTTTGAATCATTGATAAATGAATGAATCAACTGAGGGCTTAGTGACAAGAGAGGTCATGTAATATCGTGGTGGAGAGCTTGGGCTTTGGAGTGAAATGATCCTGGATTTGAATCCCAGCTTTGGCACTGATCAGCTGTGTGTCTACGGAAAACAATTGACTTCTCTGAGACTCAGTTTTTTTATCTTTGAAATGAGAATTATGGTATTGACCTTGAGTGTTGTGAAAATCAGAAAAGACTTAGAAGCAAAACAATATGGTGATGAAGAGGCAAGGCTTTATATTCCATTAGGTATATTTCAATAGATTTGGGTTCTGGATATTAGCTTCAAGTTCTGGCTCTCTCATTACCTTGTATAATTTTTATAAACTCTCTGAGCTCACCTTTTTCACTTGTAAAATGGATGTAAAACTATGCCCTGTCTCAAGGATAGTGGTCAGGACTAAAGGAAGTAACCTTTGTTCAGTTCTTAGCAGACTGCCCAACTCATAGAAAGGGACTGAGGATGACTATGACGATGTTTGTAAAGTGCTTTGTTTCAATGCTTGAGCACAGTAATTGCTCAATAAATTGTAGCCTTGGAAAAAAACAGAACTTTTAGAATCTCCTAAATTTGTCACTTTCTTTTCATTCTCCCGTCTCTTAGGGGAAAAAAGCAAATGAGTTTATCTTTGTGAGACATTATATTTCAACTTGAAAATGGGGCAGTGAAAAGTTTTTATATGCCGTGGTGCTTTCTTTTAATTGTCAGTTCTGGTAGGATTTCAGGGATTGTTTTTGAATTTTTGAATTCCATTGCTGCAGAGGCTCCTCTCTACCAGGTGATCATGAGTTGGACTTATATAATCTAGATACTTAGTCAGTGGTTGGGAGCTAATGGGATTGGCTACAGCAGCTATGACTTAGGGAGATTATGTCTCCAGAGTTCATTGACTTTTATTTCTGCAAACTTGAAAAAGATGAGCAATGACTCTTCCCATTTCTGGCCTCCATTTGTTGTGTGAGTCTCAGCAAGACCCTCTGACTGGACTGCCCAGTTGTGAATCCAGGCATGAAAGCAATGCCATCTTTGCCTTCCCACGTCCTTCTGATATATGTATTATTTTACATTTTTAATGTAAATTTTATTTCTCATCAAAGTAAAATATATATATTGTGTCACAAATCTAATGACAGTATAATTCTTAAATGGAAAGACAACAGTTGCTGCCTCAGTTGTCCCTGTCCTTTCTATTCTTCAGCTAGTTATCTATACATTTCTGACTGATGTGCTTGAATTACTATCCTTAATTTTTCTGTTTTAGACATCATCTTACATCTTTTATGGAAGATGACCATTGAGCACTTTTACCATTCTTTTACCACATTTGGTAATCCCCCTTCTCATTTCTAGTATGGTTATTTTAATATTTAGTTAAGACCATATTTAGCATTTTTATTATTGTGACAGTGTAAGTATTCATGACAGAACTACAAAATGTACCATAATTACACCTCCCTCCCTCCCTTTCTTCCTGGTTTGTATTTTTAAATTTCTCTCTGTATCATCTTCGGATTTTATAGGGTACACTTGAAACTACACTTGCCAGGCCTTTACCATACCTTAACAAAATTAGCCAACAATGTGTTAATATCATCTATTACCCAGCTCATATCCAGTTGTCTTTTTTGTTTCAAAGATAACTTTTTCCAGTTGATTAGTTTGAATTAGGAACTAATTCAGGTCCATAAATTGCATTTGTTATCTCTCCTTTCTTTTATTCTTTAACACTTTCTCATCCTCCCTTTATTTGATGTTCTTGGAGAAATTGGATATAGAATGCCTCACACTCAAGATTTGGTTGACAGCTTTCTTACCTTTTCCTTGAACTTGTTCTTCTGTAACTCATATTTTCTATAAACTAATGGTTCCAGCTAGGGGCTTGATTAGGATTTAGTCTTTTTGTTTTTTAAGACAAAAATACTCTATAGGTGGTGCTGTGTACTTCCTATTTTATAATGTCACAAGGCAATAATGTATGATCGTATCACCTTGAATGGTGATTGAATTGATCAGTGGACTCAGATGGTGACAGGCTGATCTTTTATGACCAGGTTCTCTGTCAACTTTGTCAACTTTTCACCTCAAGTTTTTGGTTTGTTTTGCAGTATTGGGGATTGAACCCAGGGTTTTACATTTAAGCTCTACCACTGAGCTATATCCCCAACCCTTGTTTATTTTTGTTTTGAGACAGGGTCTTGCTAACTGGCTCAAACTAGTCTGGAACTTGAAGTAGTTGGGATTACAGGCATGTGCCAGCACACCTAGCACACCTCATGGTTCTTAGCATCCATTAATGATTATGGTCTAAATCTGTTATTTTATGGGATTCATATTCTGTCTTTACATTGTGCAGTTTTGCTCTGAGTGAATAAGTACTGATTACCCATTTGAACTTCAAAGGACCATCTTATTTTGTTCATTTCCAAATCTGTGTTAGCATCAAGGGCTTCTGTGTAACCTATGTACTACCTAATTAACTAATAACTGACAGTATTTACAAGAAAGTAAAATAGTTGTAGTGATTAAAATTTTTATTTGAATCTCCAGTTGAGTTTTATTTTTGACTTTGAAAATATAAACAGAAAAGTGGAAAACTTCCTTGTCAGTCATATTGAAGACTAACTGGCTAAAAATTGTGTGTGTGTGTATGTGTGCATGTGTACACATATATGCATGTGTGTGTATATATATGTATGTATACACATATAAGTACATATTTAAATTAGTAGAAAAATAAAGGGACCCTACTTTAATTATGGTGTCTCCTTTCCAAAGGGCAGGGAAATTTTGGCCTCTTAGGGTCTCTTCTGCCTGTGAGGGAATTGGAGGGAAGGTGCCAGAATGGGCCCTGATGACATACATAGTCATTTAAGGACATTTTGGTTGTTTTTTGTTTTAGTTTTTAGTCCCCTAGTTTGCTAAGAAGTCTTTCATAAAGATTTTTCCTAAACTGTGTTGCATTTGAATTAGGGCTTTTCCTTTCTTCTTGATGGGGCCTGATATCCTTCGATGTGTCTTAGCAGAATTTAGCTTCTGAATACAGTTTGAAACCTAGCTTTCTGTGTCTGCGTGTGCACGTGTGCACACACACCCCACCCTTAAATCTCTCAGCTGGAGTTTCTTGTTTTTCTTCCTCCCTCCCTTCCTTCCTTCCTATCCCAGGTCAGTGGCAGGATGAGACTGTGAGGCATCTTCTCTTTCCACAAAGGTTGGGACTCAGTGACATGAGAGGCTGGTGAGGGGAAGTCTCTTAGCTGAGGGCCTGCTTTTCAAACAGCTCCTTTTAGAATCAGATGAATTCCTATAAATGCCTGTGATTGGCCTCTTCATCTGGGATTTCCAGTATTCTAGAGTTCAGAGATCTCCTCTGAAATACTGCACAGATTCAAATTTGTGTAATATTGAGCTGCTTCTGCCACTTGAAATATAACCCCCATGTATAAATTGTCCCCTCCTATCAAGGTCTAGGTTGAATGACATCTTCTTGGAATACCCAGGGGTAAGTCCTCTCTTCCCATCCCCAGGTTCCTATAGCTCTTTTCACCTCTCCTTTTGCAGGATAATTTGTTCCCTTTCATTCACATACTAATGTTACTTCTCCTTTTTAACAAAAAAAAAATTTCACTTTGCTTTGTTTTAACGATAATTAGTATTTAATAAATGTTTTACTAGCATTTTTAATTTTGAAACAAATTAATTACTTGAGTAGCTGGGTGCGGTGGTGCACGCCTGTAATCCCAGCACTTGGGAGGCTGAGGCAGGAGGATCACAAGTTCAAAGCCAGCCTCAGCAACTTAGCGAGGCCCTAAGCAACTCAGTGAGACCCGGTCTCTAAATAAAATACAAAATAGGGCTGGGGATGTGACTCAGTGGTGGAGTGCCCCTGGGTTCAATCCCTGGTTCCAAAAAAAAAAAAAAAAAAAATTGAGTAATTTTGTTTTTGTCTTATATTTCAAGTATCCTTTGAATATCTACAGGCGAATCTCAGTCAGATGTAAAGCCAAACCTATTTCAGGAGAGGAAAGAAAAAAATGGCTAGGAGAATTAATATGAACGTGGAGACAGAAGAACTGGACTCATCACCCACATGCCCCTCTTCAGAGTCACTGTTTTAGAGATATCACATGTCAGTAGGGGCTTCCCTGGTGAAACAAAGACTCTTGCAAAACTTATTTAGGATTTAGTTCATCAGGAAGAGGGAAGGAAGAAAGGACTATGTGGAATTCTGAATGGTACATGGATGAAGTCTTGGGCTCTCAGAGCTCTTGCAGATGGTGCTGGCTTGGGAAGGGAGACCTGGCAGGGGTTCCACTTTAGCTGCAATGGAAAGGATGGGCACATGTAGCCCATGGGGTACTCTGGACAGGGAATATGATGGAGATTGGGAAGGGAAGCCCTAAATAGAAACTTCACTTGTCACCCTCCTTGCATTCTTGCCCTGAACCTGCTTAGTACCAGATATGGCTTTCCCACACTTCTCCCTTGGGATCTCCTTGGCTGAGTTGGAAGGAGATCACTTCTAATAAACCTTAACCAATGACCATCACATTGGCAATGGAGGACCACCCTCAGTGAGAACATAGCTTCTAATGGCATTGATAGTTAAAACCTGTGTAGAGAATAGCAAAGCCGAGATGTGGTTTCACTGGACATCATAGTTCTTATCTCTCATAACTCACCCTTATTTCAGAAAAACAGAAGACCAATGTTCTTATGGCAGTTTTTCCTTTACTATCATTCACCTGTCTCTGGAGAGTGTGTTCCTTTTCTAGATCAAGGAGGGTAAAGACCATAGGATATGGCCTCAGATCTGAGTCTGGGTTCATTTATATGCTGCAAACCTCAGGAAAATCACTTTTTCTCCCTGGTGTGGCAAGAGATGTAATATTTACCATATCATTGTTAATAGGGAGGTTCAGATGAGATTTAAAATCCACTCACATGTGTACTACATGTTTAAATATAGCACCTTTATTATTCTAAAGCAACAAAAAATTCTTCCCTATGACCAAGTGATTTCAAACGCTGCATCTCACAGGGGAGAGTCAGAGCCACGTGTGTTCTGATGGCTCTTCTGCTTCCCAGTGTGAACAGTTCCCTACTTAGCACCTTGGTTTTTCCTAATAATAGTAGTTATCCTAGAGAAGAAACTTATCTGGAGAATAAAATATGCACAGTAGACAAAGGGCTAGTGAGTTACTTTTATGCAGTTTCCAAAACTACCTATTTCATTTCTTCCAGAGAGATTTATAATGCCACAATAGTTTATTTTTGATGCCATGCTTGAACATGGGGTATGTAGTGAAAGAAGTGATTTGTTAGTCACATGATACTGCTTGCAACATGACTTTATCCTTAAAGTGGGAAAATAATGTCACCTACTTCACAGGGTTGTAATGAGGTTATTTGTTTATTATTTTTTTTGCAGGGTGCACTAGGATTTGAACCAAAGGGTACTTTACCACTGTGCTACATTCCCATCCCTTTTAATTTGTTATTTTGAAACAGGATCTAAGTTGTTGAGGCTGGTCTCAAACTTGCAATCCTCCTGCCTTTGCCTCCCAAGTCACTGGTGTGTGCCACCATGCCCAGTTTATTTATATATTCTTTGCAGTTCTGGGACTTGAACCTAGGGTCTCACACAAGCCAGGGAAGCACTCTGCCACTGAGCTACATATACCCCCAGCCTCTTAAAGGAATTATTTAGAATAAGGCACTGAGCATGGTGTTTGGCACCTGGGAGGTGTTCAGTGAATGTTAGTTTTCTTCCCCTAATCTCTTCATTCATCCTCATGAAGTAACATTTATCAGAAAGTCTAAGTAAGGCATGGCATTGGATGCTTTAACTCTGAATGAAGGAGTGCTAAGGGAAGGTCATGTTGGGGTAGAGCTCTTTAGGAGCCAGTTACATTTGTTTGTTTTGTAGTAATCAATAATGACTTCTCCTGTCCTAACCCTGGGCTCTGGCCTGCTGAGTCACTGTTCCAGCCCTGAGCCCCTGATCTCTGGCTGTGTCTATGGAATACAGCAAAACCCACAAGAAACCAGCACTAATAAATGGCAGATCATTTGAGGGATTTTTGTTTGCGTTCCTGTGCTTGCTCTCCTGGGGAGATAGGAAACCTTTAATAAGACTTTTCCTAAATAATGCTGCATGCGAAATGGGGATTTTTTTCCCGTGTTCTCCTAACAAATGACCATTTCATGAGGTTTCTTTTCATTTTTTCTTCTTCTTTCCTGCTTCTCAGTACATTCCACAAAGAGCTTACTCCTCTGCTGGTTACTGATTGATGGTTCTGCTCTGTATGCCCTTTAATTTTGCAATAAACCAACAAGAAGTTGAGACCACAAACTTAAAGAGAATTGACTTATTTATTTGACTGGATTCACTGGAGCGACAGGCAGATTTAGTCATTTCAGTGTGGTCCTGGGGAGGGCAGGAGGAATCCATGAGAAGGAATACTGTGTTGTCAATAACCAGACAGAAAAGAGCTTGCCTGCCCTCCAGTTTCAAAGCAGCAGGGCATCTATTCTCAGAAGTGATCCCTTTCCAGACCTTGATGGGAACAGGAAGTCTTCCACAAGACTTGCTCACAGTTCCAGGATTCTGGATTCCATGGGACTTTAGCTATGTAGAAATGGATAGTCACTTCCTATAGGTTCTGCTCCCTTATTTTCCAGGGGATTCTGCGTACCTTACAGGATTATTGAAATAGCCATAACCTTCCACTATCACCAGTTCTTTCAGGCCTGGTCTCTTGGCTAGATGACTTCAAAGATCAATGACAAACCTCTGTCCCTACCTGCCCAGTCCCAGTTGTGTCTTTACCATGAGGCCAGGTACTCAGTCAGGATCAGAGGCATACTTCATGTGTTGATTTCCAAACATGCTAAGAATTAACCTTTTTTTTTTTTTCTTATTTAGCACTACTATTTTACATAGTAACCAGTCTGAAAAATACAAATGTCATTTCAAGTAGAAAAAGAACAAACATAAATGCTTCAAGTAGATCCTAAATTAACTAAAGGTCTTTAAGAACATTCATACTGTTACCATTGATACTTAAGGATCATTCCATATGCAGTGCGGCTCTCTACAGGTTGAAGCAAAGCTGGAAAGACAAATGCCCAAATGGGATTTGTCCCAACTGTGAACTCCTATTACAGATCTTAGCGTTGTTTGTGGCTCTACCACAATTAACCAGCTAACTGCCTATTCTGGTGTGACAACTTTTCTTCTGAAACTCTCATCATCACATTTTAGCAGAAGTGAAAATATTAGCAGAATGGTTAGTGGCCAAGACAGAAATAGAATTCAGGAATCTGTCTCCTTTCCTTTGCCATATCTACCGGAGCATGGTTCCTCCCCAGCCTGTGAACTCAATGTTTCCAGCTCTCCCAAACAGAATTCACAGTACATTCCACAAAACAGTTGACTGGTTTCTTCTTGGTACTGAAAATTTGTTTTATTCTTAAAAATTTTGTATATTTTCCCCAATAAATGTCAGCTTGCATTAAACAACATGGATCTTGGTAAATCTAATGTGAGCAAATGTTTTGCTCTGAGGATATTAATCAACAAATATACATGAGGCCATGAATTTTGATGTTGAGAACCTTTTATGAGGTAGAATCAGCATAGACTAGAGAGACAGACAGAACTGTTCAGAATCTAGCTCTCCCCCATGCTAAATGTTTGATCTCAGAAAACTGCTCAACTTCTCTGAACCAGTCTCCTCGTCTTTAAAACTAGGGTAACAATGTTTACCTCACTGAGTTATGAGAATGGCATGGGCTAAGGTGAAGCACTCGGTATAGGGTCTGATTCATAGGAAGTGCTCCATCAATGCTGGTTTCCCTTCCCTTTCCTTCTCTAGAATGGGGTCAGGGTTTCAGAAATACATAAAATCTCATGATGTTTACACTGTAGATAGAGAAGAGTAACACACACCACACAGAGAAAAATTCTTAGATTAAATTACTTGGTATTAGGGAAATGAGAGATTAGTTGGGGCTAGAAGACTGGGGAAAATTTCATGAAGAGGTGGAATTTGAAATGACTCCTGAAAGATGGAAACTTAAAGAATGAAGGGGGATATTCCAGATAGGGACATTTGGGTTGGGGATGAGAATCAGAGGAAGTGAACTATGAAGAATCTAGCTGTTAGAATGAGAATGTCAAAACAAAGGTAATACTTGTTAGTTACCTACTAGGCAACAGACTCTGTCTTAATTGCTTAATATGGCAACTCATTCATCCTTACAATGGGCATGATTGTTATCTCAATTGTACAGTTGAAGAAACTGAGGCATGGAGGGATTAAATAGTCTGCCTGAGCAGGTGTAGAGTGGGTGTTCTACAGCTGTTAGTGGTGGATCTGAGATGGGAGCCACCCTCCAGAGTCCAGAGCTCACCCTCCTAACACACAACTGTTGTTTCAGTTAGTTCCCAGCTTCCCTCACCTGTTAGTGGTGAGGAACAGCTAAGACCCTTCTGTGAACAAACTCTTAAAAGTATAAAATACCATGGTGTCATCATATTTGTTAATGATGTCAGATGAAAGGTGAAAATAAGGGTGGGAAAATTACAGGATAGTACCCAGTGAATGTGTAGTATTCATGCCTCACCATTCCCTCTAGCAGCTCTGAGGCCTCACACAGCCTCACATTTCCTTTTGGGCAGTGCCCCAGGTGGCCATATCCAAGCCACCAGAGTGTTTCAGAGACTAAAACTGTATTTGCCATCTGGCATTGGGGCTTATACCTCAAGTGAGATGTGCCCATGATCAGGACACCCATTTTAATGAGCCTGTAGCATGTGATTTGCAGTTGGCCTGTTGGTGACCATGATGGAAGACCTCCATCCACTCAAAGGGCCTCACTGTGAAAGGTAGTCTGCCCTACTCACCAGGTAAATATTTGGCCATTTAATATATTTGTTCTGGACCTGTGCTTCTTATGTCTCTCCTGTGTTGATTCTTTCATTGTAGGTTATTATTGTTTGTCTGTATTGATGTCATTTATTTAAATATGGGCACAGCATTATTTCAGCTCCTGCCTCCATTTAAAAATAACACCTCACACAATATCCCTTCCTTGAGGATATCAAACAAATAATTTTTGCCTAAAAGCATATCTGTTGAGGCTGCTGACTTGGGAATTTGTTCCCAGGCAGACCTTTTGACCTCCTTTGAACAGGTAATGAATGACCTTTGCTCCTACTTTATGCCCCAGAGTCACTCTGGAGATAGAACTGATTGTACCTGTCCAGTCAGTGAGTTTGGGGAGCGCGTGGTGGCTAGGATGCTATTCATGCTGGTGGCATAGAGATACAAAGAAGCAGACTAACATTGGCTCACCCACCACAGGACTCTTCTCAGAGACTGTGTGAGACCAGAGGCTCCTCTGAGCTCTGGCTCCAATCTATTATAAACCACCATAAGTGTAGCTGGGGCTG
Source organism: Glaucomys volans (assembly GCA_020662805.1). Lineage (NCBI taxonomy): Eukaryota > Metazoa > Chordata > Mammalia > Rodentia > Sciuridae > Glaucomys > Glaucomys volans. Next base: position 677,320 of record JAJEJO010000153.1, on the reverse strand, counting down.
AAGGAGATCAGAGTTGATGTTTATCAACGTGGACTCCCCCAAAAGCTGTATTTTCAGACCCTCCAGGGAGCAAGTGACTCAACAGAACTGTTTTCTGGGTCTCACACGAGTCTAAGGAGGGGAAATCAGTTAATACCAGTCGTCTATGATGACCTGATGATCACAGAGCTGTGTCTTTCTAATCCTTCTTGCAAATCAAAGGGAGGGGAATCCCCAGAGCCCAGGCGTACACGTGAATAGAAAGCACCACCAAGTAACAAAAACACCTAAAAAGGTCAGCAGAAACTCGGGGGCTGTTGGAAATTCACCTCCCCTACTTTTCTGTAGGGCTCAGTGGGCAGGGGTGAGAGAGTGGGTGAAGACAACCAAACAAACTTCATGCAAAAGCGAGTTGGCCACAGAAAATGCACAGTGCAGCTGGTAGGAAAGTTTCTTCCACGTCCATGTGGACCTCAGATCATCTGACAATGCCTTGTTCTTTTTCACACCCTGGCTGGCCAGACACTATCTTGGCCCCATGCTAGCTGCAGAATTGCACCTAGTTGGCAAATGCCCCATTGGAATCCACTGTAGCTGCCCTGTCGCAGTTCACCAATCGTGCGTGTTATTTCCTGCAGTGGGCCCAAGACCACTGACGCGATGCCACCGCAGGGTTGGGCTGACAGCGGAAATAGCTCACTGCTTGTGGCCTCCTCCCAATTGTCGGCCCCTCTGAGTCTCAGAACCAACACGTGCTAACCTCAACCCACTGTGGCCGAGGAGACAGCACACCAACAGTGGAACCAAAATCCTCCATGCCTATGGCTCCCGTACCGCAGCTACCGGCCTGGGTTTCCCCTCCAGTGTGCACCCAGGAGAAGTAGGCCAAAGAGAAGCCCTCCCTATTGTACTGCCCTGTGTTGTTACTTGCCCTGTGTGTTCATGTTGGCCCAATGGCAGACCCAGCCTTACCTCAGTGCATTTCCTGGGAACTCAGTGGTCAGGAGAGTGGCTGCCATGGAGTGGAAGTAGTACTGGTACTACTCACTTGGTGACTGGGCAAGTGTGTGTGCAGGGCTCAGATCTTTTTCCCTTCCTCCAACTACCTTGCCTCAGACCAAGCCACCCTGTTCTTCAGGGACTCTCCTAGACTGTGCACCTCTCAAGCTTTGCCCGTGGCTGTCAGAGTGAAATCTATAGGAGAGGTTCCCCCTCAGGGTTGATGATGGGAGGCATGAATTTTATTCATATTGAAAAAGTTCTCACCATAAACACAAATTATGTTAGCTTGTTTTCCTCACCTTTTCCCTTCTCTCTGCCTCAGCCACTGCTAGTCAGTTTGGGGTAGGATGGTTTTCTTAAGGCTGGAGATGGTAAGAATCAGTAACAATGGTGGAATTTTGAATACAACACTATACTAAGGTGAGTGAAACATAAACATAGGAATTTTTTTTTTTTTTTTTTTTAGTAACCTGCTCTATTAACAATCAGTACATTAATTTTCTTCCTATCTCCTTTGGATTAAACAGTTTAAGGTACAGAAGGGTTAGGATTATTTCCCAGAATTTCACAGCAGGTTAGTGTTTGAGCCAGAAATAAAAGATAGGCTGCCCAACACCTATACCCATGTTTTCTTCAAGCCAAAATGAAGTTTGTTCTTTTTATTACAAATATTTCAAAAGGAAAATCTCCATCGCCTTCAAGATTTTCCCAGAAAACAATTGTGCAGTCTCTCAAGATAGAAATAGCAGGCTGGAATATTGAAACTGTATCAGTTCTTTATTCTCAAACTGATAGTTGATACTCTGTAAGCAGAAACAAAAAAAAAAGATTTTATTTTCATCATGAAATAATTTATAATTTTCCAGAGCTTGGCAAAACTAAGCCTGTGAATAGTAAAACCAGATTTGTTTTTATGATGCTCAAATTCCAGAATATTTGGTCTGACTTTTCCTCACAACAAATACTGGATATCTCTTTCCAAAGCTTAAGTTGGCAGGAAGGGAAAGGGGCCAGGGAGGGGCTGAGTCCCGGAGTGTGGCCCTCAGGACCTGCTTGGGGGGCCCTTTTCTTCCCTTCCCCTTGCCTCTCACCCACCCTGCTTTCCTTCTTCACTCCCTCCTGTCTGGCTCACTGTGGCTCTCCAGTAGCAGATGGGTTGGGGCAGACACCGTCATGGTTGGGAAGCAAGAGGAGAGCACGGTGGAAACCACTCCAGGGTCTTTCTCTCAAGCCTCTGGGATGAAAGGACTCAATGAACCCGAACAGTTTCTCACAGGAAAGTTCCGGCCTCTGTCTCCTTAAAAGCAAGGCATTCAGCAACCCTTTACTGAGCCAGCATTAAAACTCAGAATTTCTTACCCAAGGCTGCTCTTTGAATAGAGAAGCTAGGTCACTGTCATATCTGGCAATTAGCATCATTTTAGAAACCCAAAGTAACATTTTTAGAACAGTGTCTGAAACCTGTAGACCATTTTTAGTATAAAAAGAAAGAAAGATTAACTGTGCCTTCAGAACTGATAAAAGACAGTAAGTACCTCATCATTTTGAAAGCACTAGGCTGATGAACCCCAGGTGAGTGTAGTCTGCACCCACATTTTCTTCTCCCTGCTCTTTCTCTAGCTGATCTGGTTATCCAGCCTGTCTGTTTACTGGGGAGCTGGAAGTTTCAGGACAATCATTGCACAGAGCCCTCCTGGCCCACTTAAAGTGATTATTAAACTTCTCTGATTCTGTGAGATTGTGGCCAGGTTTTGCCAGGGAGTAGGCAGGAGGAAGGAGTAGGTGTTCTTACGGGCACAGAAATACCCCTGAGCTGCCTGAGGCTGCCCCATGGTTCCACTCGCCAGCCTGCACCTTGAATTCTGGCTCATAATTTTATAGATTGAATTCTCTAAGCCAGGACATCAAGGTCTAGAGAAGGTACCTGTTAGTGGACCTGGACTGAGAACTCCTTTCTCCCCTACCTTAGGAAGGAGAGCAAGTAAAGAGGCCTGCAGCCCCTTTGCTTATCGGAGCTGTTGATCTCAGGCAGGTGACTCTAGTTCACTCAGTGGAAGGTGGGGATTACAAAATTTACCTCTCATTTGTCGCCACAGAAAGCTGAACTATAGTGTTGGTCATATTCACAGGTCCTTAAAAGAACCTGACTTGTAAATATAGAGTTATTGTTCCAATGACCACGAATTCTTCTTCTGCTGACCAAATAGGACCAGATATCACATTCCAACTTATTCTGTCCCTGACCAACCATAATGTCCCTCTTCTCTGTCATATTGAAGTCAAGTGAAAGGAACTTCTTCCATCAAAGACTATGCCTTTAGGCTTGTAAATTTCCCACTCTGTTCTCTCCAAGGAATCCCACCTTCTCTTCTGTCCAACATACTGAATGGCTACTCATGGAATCCCCACTATCCCTTCAATGTAGGCTGGATCAGACTAGATGTGTACAGTGGCCTATTAAAGCAGAATGTATTCTGGGAAAAGAGCAGTAAGCTTGAGTACTATATGGGTGTCACCTAGATAAAGTCTCGTTATAGCATAACTGAAGAAAGATGGATCAACTGAAGGCAGAGAGTCTGCACCAGACGTACTCTAGTGGGGAGTCAGCCTCATTTGGTCCAGTCCTGACTCATAGGGCTGCTGACCAGCTCATTCTACTCTTACCATCTAATCTCAAAGTTTTGCTGTCTTAAGCTGCCTCTTTAATACTTGGTGGAAATGACTCTCATTTTTTCGTTGGTGTGTTGGTTGTTTCTTCATGCTCAGGACCCTCTGTCTTCTGACCAAAACCACATTGATTTCCTAGCAATCTGCTTCACCAGTTCACCTCAGCTTTAACTGGTTCCTGTCTTTCCATCTCTTTTCTCTAGCTTACAAGTTCTTCTGTCTGTGGCACCAAGACCTATTGGGTTGTTTATGAATCTGTGCCCTGAATTCCTTTTTAAAGAGATTTTAACTGTTTCCTTAAACTGAGAATAGACATTGTACAACAGCACACAGAAGGACTGAATAAGATGCATTTAGAGAAGGTAGAAAATGCCAAGGGAAAACATGGAACCCAGGGACATGGTCTTTGAAGGAAGAAATCTCCTCCCATTTTGCCTTGGGAAGGAAGAATTAACAGAGGGAATCAAGGTCTATGTGACTTTATATGAAAGGCCATTTCATATACAAATGTATTTTTTTTAAGCATCCTCCAGCTGAGAAGGCAGTGTGAAGAAGGCTTGGGAGTAAATGGTCTCTCCCTTATAAGCTGTATTAACTCCCTAAAAACAGTATTAACTCTATACAACTTGCAGGGCTTATTCCCCCAGTAGGTTGAGGTATTCTTCTGACCAAGCAAACTTTAAGCATAAGATTATGAAGTGTATCTTTCCCTTTGTCCACGTGTTCAATTCTGGCCTTTGGATTTATAGTTGATGGTAGTGGGCTTATGTTATGTGTTTTTAATTAGCCATTCTTATAGGGAAATAGCAGGTGCACTCTCAAAGTTTTATTGCCTTTGAAGAAATAAGCAGCAAATATTTGGTTTTTGTCAGCAGTGAGCTATATGTTTTACAAAAGGGACTCAGGTAGTGTTTTATGTTTAAGCTTGTTTCTTTTTACTGATAATAAAAATGTAAAAGTAGAACATATTAATGAGGTTCCATATAATGTTGAGAATCAGGCTTTTGAACAACCAAGGCACAAATCAGTGAAGTATAACTAATGACAACAATGGGGATGACATTTACCACAAGCCAGCACTGTGCCAAGAACTGTGAATACATTATCCAGTTTAAACCTCAGAACTCTGTGAGTTAGGTGTTACCACACCTTCAGAGGTTATGAAACTTACACAATGTCACACAGCTAGGAAATGGTCAAGTTCAGCATCTAAACTCAGGTCTGTCTGATTTCAAAGTCCTTGTCCTAGCCACTGCAAACTGCTCTTGCATAAGTTCAGCACTGGGCATCAGACACCCTGATCTTTCCAATGGAACAAAGCGTAGGAAGGCCCCTCTGAGGTGTCAGAACTCATTTTCAGAAACCAGATAGTGCGAAGACTCTGTTTATAACTTGTAATCGTATTTTATAAGTTATTTTAAGAGCATAGCTTTCACATCTCTAGAATGCCTCAGAGGAAAACACATCTGTAGGCTTCTGACCAAGTTGTGATTATTTGTAATCAATGCTTTTGGAAATGTTTCCATTCTATCATTTTGCTGAACATAGATTCAGAAAACCACACAATTCAGTAAGATGATGTGATTAGCAAACCCTTGAGGTCTGGTGCCTTGTATCCCTTCAGTGATTTGGCTTTAAGACTCATAATAAAAGGGAGAGGATGGTTAGCAGAACCACTTATGAGCTCCTTCTTTTGCCATGGGAGAGTAAAATGTTTTCTTCTGTATCTACCCTTCCATTGCAAGTGGAAATGAGGGAAATTTTCTTTCATTTTCAAAGGTGCTAGGGATCAAACCCAGGGCCTTGATTCATGTTAGGCAAGAGCTCTGTCACTGAGGGTTTTTGTTTTGTTTTGTTTCGTTTTGTTTTGTTTGTATCAGGGATTGAACTCAGGGGCACTCCATCACTGAGCCACATCTCCAGCCCTATTTTGTATTTTACTTAGAGACAGGGTCTCACTGAGTTGCTTAGGGCCTTGCTTTTGCTGAGGCTGGCTTTGAATTCACTATCCTCCTGCCTCCAACTCCTACCTCAGCTCCCCACCCCCCCTGCCCCACCGCCCCAGGGATTACAGGCGTGTGCCACCACACCCTGCTCTGGGTGGGTATTTTTGAAGTCAGCTGTCGTTTGTTTTAGATTCTGCAGGGCATCATGTCATTAGTTCTGTACAATAAAACCATCATTTTAGTACAAGTTTCCATTGTAGGACCAAAATTGTGAAAAAGTGATCTAAATATTTTAGTCAATGTCTTATCACTTAATTTATAAATTTCTGTGGAAGACATGTTGTGCCTTTACATCTTCACGTCCTCCATGTGCATGATGACTTGCTTTGCTCTGCACAGTAAGTACTATATTCAGTAACTGATTTTCTTACACTATTACCATATCACTGGAGTTCCAGTCATTCCCACTAAGCCATCACTGAGAAGAATCCCATGAAAATTAAAGCTTACATATTTAGAACCTCTTAAGTTTCTCTCTCTCTCTCTCTCTTTCTAGTCAGAACAGACAGATACATTATTTTGTTTCTTGGTAGATAAAGCACATAGTGTTTTCAGAGTAATGTCAGTATCTTACTGGTCTTGCTTTAATTACTAATTTTTTTTCCTGCTGTGTTTTTTAAAAAATATTTTTGTTGTCTGTTTTTTTAAAAATAGTTTTTAGTTGTCTATGGACCTTTATGGAACCCAGTGCCTCACACATGCTAGGCAAGTGCTCTACCACTGAGCTACAACCCCAACCCTCCTGCTGTGGTTTCTCCACAAATTCTTTGCAATTGAATAAAACTTAAGCCAGCTGTGGTGGTGCACACCTGTAATCCCAGCAACACTGGAGGCTGAGGCAGGAGGATTGCAAATTCAAGACCAATCTCAGTAACTTAGTGAGGCCCTAAGGACTTAGCAAGACTCTGTCTCAAAATAAAACATATAAAAAGGGCTGGGGATATTGCTCAGTGGCTAAGTAACCTGGCTCTCTCCCTGGTACTAAATAAATAAATAAATACTTAGAAGGACTGAAACTGGTAGAAATGAGGACTGGGGCTATAGTTCAGTAGTAGACTGTTTGCCTGGCATGTGCGAAGCACTGTCATCAATCTCCAGCATTGAAAAAAATATTTAAAAAAATAAAATAAAATAAAATAAAAATAATAAAATAAAAAATTGGTAGAAATGATCAAGTACCACAGTATTTCCTGATGTAGGAAATTGTGATTTAGTGTTCTATTACTAGACCCAGTTATCTGAATCATGTGTCATATACTTATTTATTAGCCCATATATTATCACTTTGCAGGAAATAACAAGACCTTCTACTTATATGATATTTACTAAGTGCCAGACGCTGTGTCTATGTTGTTTATATCACTTAATTCTCATAACAATTCTATAAGATTTATATTATTTTGCCTGCTCAAATGGAGAAACTCAAAGGTTTCATAACTTTCCCAAAGTACTTAGCATCAGAGTCAAAATTTGAACCCCATTTTGTTGAATTCCAGAGCTTATCCCTATATTATAAAGAGAGATGCTCTTGAATATGAATAGTTATTTCTTAAGAGATCAGGCTGTTTGAACATTACCAGGCATTTTAACTGAAGACCTCTATCTTCTGTGATTCTTACCAGTTCAGATGAAAGGTAGCTGTTTAAAGAGTACAAGAGGTGAAATGATCAAACACTAAGTGGAATCCCATAGTATCTGATCAGCTCTGCAGAGTAACTGGAGACTCATCAGTCTTCTTGACACATGGAGACTTTAAGAGTTTGTCTCTGCTAATACAGCACTTCATTTCTTTCTCTTTTTTTTTTTAAGGTCTTTTTTTAATTTAATTTTTTAATTTGTTCTAATTAGTTATACATGACAACAGAATGCATTTTGATTCATTGTACACAAATGGAACATAACTTTTCATTTCTCTGGTTGTACCTGATGCAGAGTCACACCATTCATGCATTCATACCTGTACATAGGGTAATAATGTTTGTATCATTCCACCATCTTTCCCACCCCCATACTCCCTTCCCCCATCACTCCTCTCTGCCTAATCCAAAGTTCCTCCATTCTTCCCTTGCCCCCACCCCCATTATGGTTCAGAATCCACTTATCAGAGAAAACATTTGACTTTTGGTTTTGGGGGTTTGGCTAACTTTGCTTAGCATGATATTCTCCAACTCCATTTATGTGCAAATGCCATAATTCCATTGTTCTTTCAGGCTGAGTAATATTTCATTGTGTATATATACCACAGTTTCTTTATCCATTCATCTGCTGAAGGGCATCTAGGTTGGTTCAACAGTTTAGCTATTGTGAATTGAGCTGCTATAAACTTGGATGTGGCTGTGTCATTGTAGTATGCTGATTTTAAGTCCTTTGGGTATAGGCCAGGGAGTGGTATAGTTGGGTCAAATGGTGGTTCCATTCTAAGTTTTCTGAGGAATCTCCATACCGCTTTCCATAGTACTTGCACCAATTTGCATTCCCACCAGCAATGAATGAGTGTACCTTTTCCCCACATTCTCACCAACACTTATTGTTGCTTGTATTCTATTTTTTTTTCAATTTATTTAATTTTGATTCATTGAACGCAAATGGAGTACAGCTATTGTTTCTCTGGTTGTACACAAAGTAGAGTCACACCATCTGTGCATTCATGCATATACACAGGGCAATGATGTCTGTCACACTTTCTGTTATTATTCTTACCCCCCCACCCTGACCCCACCCCTCCCTTCCCTCTATGCTATCGGTCCTTCCTCCATTCTTGCCACCCTTCCACCCTGCATTATGCATCATCATTCACTTATCAGAGAGACCATTCGGCCTTTGGATTTTGGGGATTGGCTAATCTCACTTAGCATAACAGTCTCTAATATCATCCATTAACCTGCAAATGCCATAATTTTATTCTTCCTTATGGCTGAGTAATATTCCATTGTGTATGTATACCACAGTTTTTTTATCCATTCATCTATTGAAGGGCATCTCAGTTGGGTCCACAATCTAGCTATTGTGAATTGAGCAGCTATGAACATTGATGTGGCTGCATCACTGTAGTAATCTGATTTTAAGTCTTTTGGGTATAGGCCAAGGAGTGGGATAGCTGGGTCAAATGGTGGATCCATTCCAAGTTTTCTAAGGAATCTCCACACTGCTTTCCAGAGTGGCTGCACCAACTTGCACTCCCACCAGCAATGTATGAGTGTACCCTTTTCCCCACATCCTCGCCAACACCTGTTGTTGCCTGTGTTCTTAATAAAAGACATTCTAATTGGGGTAAGATGAAATCTTAAGGTGGTTTTAATTTGCATTTCTCTTATAACGAGTGATGTTGAACATTTTTTTATAAATCTGTTGATTGCTTGTAGATCTTCCTCTGTAAAGTGTCTGTTCATTTCCTTGGCCCATTTATTGATTGGGTTATTAGTGTTCTTGGTGTAAAGATTTTTGAATACTTTGTAGATTCTGGAGATTAAGCACTTCATTTCTTAACCTGACCTTGCCATCCTGCTCCCCTCTCAATCCTCAATTAAGCTGCCATTGGTGCAGAATTTATAATGTGTCACTAGTGTACTTTAAGAGACAGTGACAGATTCCATAATAAATAATGGAGATGATTTTCATTTCTGTTCTCATCAGGATGGCCACAAAACTATAGCTGACCCTCAGGACAGACCAAGACAATCTGATTGGACACATATTCCAAAATTGTGCACTAGACACCAAATGACCTTGTCAGAGAGGACATTTCCTCCAAGTGACCAGGATGTTCACAGTGCTACCGATGATGATGGTGATCCCCAAACCTTTTCAAATGATTATAGCATTGGGCATGTTACTATTTCCCAGGAGAGAATCTGCATTTTATTCTTCCTTTCAATTTCTAAACAATGATGTCAATTTTATAAATGAGGATTTTTAAGGAAAGAAAGTTTCTTGACTGTACTCAAGAGGAAAATATTGTGTGGCAGTGGTAGATAGTTTTAGAATCCTTTCCAAGAATTACAAATGTTATGACTATTTTGTAGAATTATGTTAACTTTTGTCTTAATTGCATAGTGAGAATGAATTTCTTTTGTTAGAATTCAACTAATTTAAAAGAGGATTATTCTTCTTCTGGAATTGAATCTTATTCCTGTTTCACAAATTTGGAACTAAAACTCTGACTTTTGAGATAACAAGGAAGAAGCCACAGGCATCAACATTTTTAATTATTTTTATTCAACACCAACATTATATTAGGTTATGGACCTAATTTTTGAAATTAAAGTTTGATAAAAAGCATACATGTACCTCTTAATTCTGGTTATTCTTCTGTTTGTTTTTTTTTTTTTTTTATCTAATATAACACCACTTGGTCCAAATTTTCTCATCATTTAGAAAGAATTGATTAGCCATTTAAGCTCTGAAAAAAGTAAGCCTCTTTTCTGAGTTTTCTGTGTTTTGAATGACCAATAGGCCCTGCTGAGATAAAGTTGGTGAAAGTTAGAGCTGGGGTTTTCCTACCTGGGTACTTATCAGTCTTTTAAACCACAGTCTGTCTTTTGATAGCTCTAATAATTAATTTGGTCTTCTCTCTGTTTCTTCTCCCTTCCCCCTCCCTTATCCCTGTCTGTTCACAGGTTATCTTGACGAATCAAATTACAACCCATCTGAGTGGAGCCCTCCCTTCTCAGGCAGACCTGGTGTCTCCGGCTGATGATTTGTCCCTGTCTGAAGGTAAGGGATCTGTCCTGGAGAGGCTGAAACTTGACACTGACATACACCCTACAGCCTCCCTGCCTCCTGTTGAGAGCTGGGAGACATGGCTAATGGGTTCTGGCCAGTGAAGCCAGCTGAAGCCTGGTGATTTAGGTTTGGCCACCTTTCCAGGTATCCAATCGCTTGTATTTGGAGTCTCTTGCCCCATCTCTGTAGTGAGCTCCTTTTTTCACTTGAGTGAGTCATCTTCATAGGCATCCATCATCTCCATCTGGAGTCTGGTTACTCTTCTGTGTGTTGTCTCAGGTCCTTAGGAGAGCTGGCAAACTGCTCAATGATTTTGATTCTGAGACCCACACTCAAAGGTTTGCTTTACTAATGGTCCCATAGTAATTTAACCTTTTGTTTGTCCTGAGTACTTTTGGCCTGGCTAAAAGTATAGAGTAGTTTCTTATGCCAGAGATGTAGGCTTCCTGATAAACTTTATAGAAAGATTAAGAAAAAAATCTCCACAGTGGTAAAGCTGCAAAATTTTCTGCTAGCAAAGGTCAGGTTGGCTATGGTTTTGATAGCAATAAGCTTTAAGTAGCTGGAGGAATTACGTCAGCAAGCCAGATAGTGGTTTCTAGTTTTATTGAAAGTTCTTGACATTTCTGACTTCTGGTTGTAGTTCAATTTCAGGCACAATGTTGTATGCCTGTGTAGATATGCACAGCTCTTACAGGTCCTTCTTCCCTTTCTACTTTCTCAGAATTTTTCATGATGGACTACAGGGGACTTTTAGGCCTAGCAGGTTCCTGACTGACTGCCCAGGTGGTCTTCTGGGGATGGGCCTTGGTTTATGATCTCAGAAATTGCAAGAACAACACTCCTGCTCCTTGCTGGTGTCTTTCAAAGTGAAAACTAATAACATTTATAAAATATAAATTTATAAAAGCTATAAAATGCTTTTCTACATTCAGTGACATATTATCATTCTCCTGCCACCTGGATTGAAAATCTGAATGATCTAGAATTCTTCCTTCCTCAAATTCTTTTTATCATCAAGTCCTCTTTAGCTTTTCTGTCCAAATATATCTTTCCTCCCTATTAAAAGTAATTCATATTGTGAAATTGACTTATTAAACTCACAACTGAATTATTATTATTGTTTTAATACCAAAGACTTTGCCAATTCTAGCCTCTATCATTTTCATTCTGCTGCTTCCAAATTAAACTTTCCCAGTCTGACTCCTTTCTACCATGTCTTTCTCCTGCTTACAAAGCTGGGAATTGTCTTTTCTGAAAATGGACAAAATCAGTAAGCTAATTTAAAAATATTCAGGGATTTGGGATTTGTTGTAATCAGCAGGGTTGAAGTATTTAAACCATGAGAGTCAATAAATGCAAAAACTCCTGTTTTCTCTTCTGAGTGGACCAGTTTCCAGAGCACCACTACATGAAGTTAGCACCACTACTTCTTAGCCTGTAGTATCTGTCCTTTCCTTCTTGTTCAGCCCCAGTTCCTACCAGTTCCTTAGGGGACACTCCTGTGCTTCTGTTCTGATCTTCCACTGGCCCTTCCCCCTCCTGCTTCTACACCTTTGCAGAGACCACTTGCACTATCTAGAGTAGCATTTCCTTGTTCACTTTCTCTCACTTCTTCTCTTCCCAAGTCCACTCCTTCACTGCTTCAAGACTGCCTCTTGCAAGGAGCCTTCTTGCCGGTGCAGCTGGTCTCACTCTCTTCCTCTTCTCGGACTCTGTCTCTCTACTTGTTCAGCTATGTAAGGATAAGGCTTAGAAAACGAATGTAACTTTTCATGCTTTTCTGACTAAAGTGGTACATTTTTAAGGAAACAGACCGTGTTGTGTTCTGTTTGTGTCCATGTTATGCCCCAGTGACTAGCAAAGTTCCAGGCATATTGAAAGCAGTAAATAGATGCTGAGTGAATATCATAGTAAATACTTTGAAAGAACCATGAGAATCACATAGAACACCTAAGAACAGCACTAAAATTTATTATAATTACCACACACACACACACACACACACACACACGTGCACATTTGTTCTACTCTGAGACCTGAAGAGAATATCTTGCTTCCTCATTTGAAAATCACTAATAGTAATTTTCTTTATCTTGGCTTCCTGGTTTATCTTGTGCAAAGAAGAGAAGCAAAACAGAGACAAAAGAAATGACTTTGTTGCTTCAGTGTAACTGCTAGAAGAAGATGATGAAGCGTTCCTAGCAGAGGGAGAATTACCAGCACATCTTTAGGCAACTTCCACTTATGAAATCCAAGGGAGGATGGAAACAATTGAGTTCTGTTGTTGTTTGTTTGTTTTCTAGCTCTTTTTCTTGTATAGCTGAACAGATAAAGAGGATATAGAAATGTATTTTTAAGATAAATAACGAGGCTACTTACTAGTGAATTAAGATGAACAAATTTCTTAGAACGTTTATACCTACTCAATTGTTGTACTAGTTAAGTTCCTATGATATAGATAGATAGATAGATATAGATATCATATAGATAGTATATATCATATATGTATATGATATATGAGATAGAGAGGTCTATTTATATAACATATATCTATCATATAAAATATAAATTGCTTTGTTTTTTCAAGCATTTATTGTATCCACTTAGTTTTTGCTTAAGTGACCTGATCTCAGGCAGGTTTTTAAATCACTTTGGGCCACAGTTTCTTCTGTTCATTGTTAGGTTGGATGAATAAAAGATTGCTCAAGTCTTTTTTCACTGTAATATTATCAGATCATGAGGTGGGTCTGCAGATCCATCCACTCATGGAGGGGGTTTAGTTCTGATTTAGAGAGTACTATAATAGATTTCAGCTGCAGAGCAGAGGCTGCTGCTTAAACAGTGCACCCTTAAAAACAGTTGAGGGGTGAGAACAAGCAGCCAAGAGCAGTAAAAGGATCTGAGTTGACCTGAGAGGAGTACCCAGCAGGGGCTAAATCAAGGGAATGAAGTCCCTTCTGCTCTGATGCAGAGGAGGGAATACAAGTGACCTGGCCCAACTGAGAGATCCTTCTACCCCAGCAGATCCTGTGCTATTAATATCTGCCAGCTGCAGGACCAGAGCATCCCCCTGCTGAGATCAAAGGAGCCCCTATCTTAGCTGGAACAAGGTCATCTGCACAGGGCTGTAAAAGTGAGCCCTGGCTGGCTGCAGGGCTGTCTATGGGGGAGGAGAAGTCAGGAGATGGGGAGGTGCTCTCTCACGCTCCTTTAATCTCAGCTGACCAGCTGTTGCCCTCCCAGTGTTTGTAAAGTTGAAAGTTCTTTGTTTTTGTGTTGCTGCCCCCCCACCACACTCTTATTAAAATTGTGACTGGGTTGTTGCTTGGATTAAGTAGACCCAATGTTCACTGATTAAGTCTGTGGTCTGATTCCCTTCACTTAGATTCCATTCCACTGTTGAGTTATACAGCTCCCAAGTGGGAAAGCTATAGAAGGGAGAAGACCTCAAAGGCCAAGGACTTTCTCCATGATTTTCCTGCTCCAGAGCTTGTGACTTGAGAAGAAGTAAAAGAACAAATTGAATTTTCCCTATTTAGTTAGGGAAATAATTCCTCATTTATGCTATGTGCTTATCAGTTTGTAGCTTTGTGTTCACAAACTTTCTCATTTATGTAGAAGAATGAAACTTTTAGGACTAATGAAAATTGACCAGTTTTCAAAGTACCCCCATCCCAAGTGTGTTTCTCACACTAGTTTGCATATACTTTGATTGTTTGTGTGGCAGAGAGGCAGAGAGAACAAGAGACAGACTGACAAGACCAGAAATGTATACAGAGTAAGAAATGACAACAGTACATGGAGTGGGGCTGTTACAAGTATGCCAGAGTATCAATGCTAGAACTTCTGAAGATCCTTGTAATTTTGTTTAACTCAGGACAACATCAGTTATATGAGATCATTCTTCCCACTCTAAAAATCGGAATTAAAATTCCATTCATGGGTGGATGCTCCTGATTTTCAGACCCACATTTTGATCTTTATTTATTTTATTTTATTTTATTTTACAGTGCTGGGGATTGAACCCAGGACCTTGTGCTTGTGAGGCAAGCACTCCACCAACTGAGCTATATATCCCCAGCCCCACATTATGATCTTATAATGTCAGTGCTGGAAAAACTAGGAATGTTCGATCCAACCTATCATTTAACAGAAGAGATGGGGCAGGGATTTGGAGTTTTATATTTTATGTTGTTCTAGACCAAGCACTGTGATTCAAAGTATTTTCTTCTTCAGTTTTCGTTTTGTTGGCAGAAATTCCAGCATGGAGTTATCACGGTTATCATGAAATTATCAGGTTATAATGGAGCTCAGTGACTATGACCATTCTGGTTTTTAGCCCTTGCCAGTTCTTTCTTGTGATCATCAAAGACACTAAGGATTGTCAAATCATAGTCATAGGGACTCTATCTGTTTCCTTCAGTAGTCAGTAGAAAAAAGATCTAAAAGTCCAGCTGGCCTAAGAGGGCATATCCTATTCTGAAGTTACCTGGGGTTTGAAAAGAAAAACTAGCTGAGCCCCCATCTAGCAGGCATAGTTAGTAACATTGTAGCAAGTTACAATCTTGCATGTGCTCTGCAAGATTGTAGTTCTGCTCAATCTAAACTTTAACTTTATTCTGATGCTTTAGCAGAGTAGCAGTTACTTCAGTGTGGTGACATGGCCCACTTCAGGAGTTCCAGGTGGCTTCATGGGAAGGAAGACATTATTAGGTTGCCATCCTGGCCTTTCTGACACCTGACATGTTAGTATCTTCTTATCTGCATTAATAGCTTTTGACAGATCATGGCATATGAAAAGTAAAAATTAAAAAATTAAAAGTGCATGGAAGGGTCAGGGAAAGAACACAAGAAAAAGCAGTGCTTCCTAGAACCAAAAGTGGTGTCTAGTTTTAGTGTTGGAAGCCTTTCTAGTCTGGTTGGAGTCAGGAGTTGATGGACTGATTTCGTGTGCAAGAGAAAGTATTTTGGGATTCAAATTCCTAACAAACCATCCCTGCAAAAAGCTGGAGTCCATTTGAAAGATTATATGCAAGTGTGTGGCTTGTGTCTCTTTTAAAATAAATTCAGCAAGCAAGAGCAGCTCAGAGTGGTTGGGGTGAATGAGGGACCCATGGTTGTGAAAGAAGCAGACTTCAAAGCTTGGTTTGAATTTTCAATTTTTATTTCCACTCTTGCTTTCCAGCTGGATCTGCTCTGGATTTACTGCAGGATGTTTGAAAATGTGGCTCCCTGCTAATCTCAGACAGTTGCTATGATCAATGGTTTCTTTCATTTCCGATAAAAAACACTGGTGTTTCTGCTTAAATTGTGTGTACTTTCAGCTTTATTATTTTAGTTGTGATTTATTGTTCTGCATTACCCAAATTTGTAATCAATTAACCACAAACTTAGGGTGGGTTGATCAAGTTAGCAGAACTCTCCCCCCACAGTAGTTCCATGGCCCTTCATGGCCCAATCTCACACTGAATGTTAATTGGTTTGTGTAGACCATGCATAAATGGACATGGGTGGAGCAGCTTTCAATAGCCACTCCCCAGGGGTATGATGCAGGTTGGCTCTAATTAGTGCTTTGGAACCATAAGGTGTCACAGTGTGAGTGCAATCAGCATTATTAGCATTAGCATTTCCTTAGTACTTTAAAATGTTTTAAAATGATGGATTTCTTAATCTACCTCAAGCAAATGAAGCATGAAGGAGAGAAGAGAATTGCTCAAATTGCAGTGCAAGGTGGCCATGGTGGGAACAGAAGTCAGAGTGCTTCCTGTGAAATCTAAGATTTGGATAGTATGGCCTCTTAGGAGCAAATTTTGGATAAAAGTATTTAATAGTCCTGTTGATCTTTCAGTTTTTGATTCCAAAGCCACAGACATATGTCAGCACATAAGGCTTCACATGCTTCTATTCACAAGGGCACACATGTTTATCTGTGCTCCACTCCCTAGCATTCAGGAATCCACAACACTTGACTATCCCTATGTTACTTCCAACAACTGTTCAGATGCATGAAAGGTCTAATTTATAGAAAAAGATTAAAGGCACCAAAAAATGTGTGGTGTTTGGCTAAAGAAAGTCTAAATATTATGTGAGGTAGGAGAGGCTAGAGTTGAGAGGAGATGGGCACAGCCTACAAATGTCTGAAAAGCTATAAATCTCAAGAGTGAAACTTCTTGAGGATTTGCAGCAGGGAGGCCAGGGGGCAATATAACCATGACTGAGGGATCAAAAGGAGAAAGGGAACATTAAAGTCAACCACCAGGAAGCACTTCTTGGTCATGAGCTCTGTTTTGCTGGTGCTAGCTTGCTGAAGGAAGACATTTGAAGAACAAGGCACATTACCATCAAGTTAGATGAGAGCCAGACAGTGTTCTCTGGGGAGCAGTCTTTGAAGTGGTTCATGTCAGGGCTAAGTAGATGGTTTGAAAGTATACCCCAAACCTCTTTACCACTTAGGATTTACTAATTTCCCAGGTCTATACGTGTTCCTGTTAAGGTCTCAGGGTTAAGAAGACCAAAGGAACCAGAAAGCCAAAGTCAGCTCTGTCAGTTGTCTCAGCTACAGAAGTGATAGGGCTAAGCCCAGAGAATGGGATGCCCAGAGTTGGCAAGTTCATATGTGATGTTTACTAGGTCTGTCCAGGTGGTCTGGCCCAAGGGTGGTCCAGCTGAGCTCTGACCTAAGTTCTAAGTCTATCCCTTCCAAAGCTGACTTCCCCAGATAAACTAGGGCTGTTCCTCAGTCAAAAATATGGAGTGCTTGTGTTTCTCCATCAGAACCTTTATGCTAGTTGTTCTCAAACTTCAGCATGTGTCAGAATCACCAGGAGGTCTTATTAATATACACATTTCTGGGCTCCTACTCCCAGATTTTCAGTTTATCTGGGGAAAAGCCAGAGAATTTATATTTCTAACAAATTCTCAGGGGTTGACAATACTGTTGATCTAGGGACCACATTTTGAAGCACTGCTTTATTCATTGAATCCCTATCTATGTTCAGCATCACAGACAGAAAGGCAAATGTGTAATTTCAAGGAGTCAACATGCTAAGAGAGAAGTAGGTATGGAGAGAGTTCCTTTAGCAGTCACCAGGGTCATAAGCCTCCATTGGGTCACCAGTGGTGTTTTCTATAGACTTTGTCTCAAGTCTGAGGTAGAGTAGTTACTAGAAGGACCAACTCTTCTGGTGGCAAGAAGCAGAAATCCTCTCAAGTTTACTTTTTAAAAGGTAGATCTATTGGGAGCTGGGGTTGTAGCTCAGTGGTAGAGTGCTTGTCCGGCATGTGTGAGGCACTGGGTTCGATTCTCAGCACTGCATAAAATAAATTTAAAAAGAAAAAGGTCCATGGACAACTAAAAAAATTTAAAGAAAAAATAGAATTGACCTTATTTTAAAAAAAGGTAGACCTATTTATAAGAGTAGCTAACATTTATGTACCGTGTATTGTGTGCTGGGCATTATACATTATCATAACCACCCTCTGAGGGCTGTAGCCATTATGCCATTTAATAGATGAAGGACCTTGAGCTTAGAAAGCATCATAATTAGTGACAGAGCCAGGATTCCAACCTAGGGTGAGTGGCTCCAGAACTTATATTTTTAAGCACTAAGCTCTTCTGTAAGGATATAATTGGGATTCTTTTAGCTATTTGTAAATACAACCAGATGGAATAGGAATTGAAAAGATGGAAACCTAGGTCATTCTGTTTTTTTTCATATATATATATATTTATATATTCACACACATATATGTGTATATATGTGTGTGTCTATGTATTTACATACACATTCTTTCTCTCTCTCTCTCTCTCTCTCCCTCACTCCCTCCCTCACTCCCTCTCTCCCTCCTTCCCTCTCTCCCTCTCCCTCTTTCTTCCTCTCCATATACACCTTGACACTTGGCCTTCTGATCTGATTGGCCCAGTTTCCCTGGTTTTCTGTGTGTTGGTCATCCTTTCATCCATAGCTGAGAACATGGCCAGTAAGCATACCTCTTCTTTAGCATGGCCCATAAACGAGAGCATTTCCCCTTTATAAGAGCTTCTGTATGAAAGACAGATTCCTTTAGAATGGAGAACCCATGAGCTAAGCACCCCTACATAGCATCTAATAGAATGGCTTTCTCCAGCTGAGGAGACATTAGTATAAATTTACTAAATGTGACTTTATACCTCAGTTAGTCCCTTTCATGATGTTCATTCTCAGTGTCCTCTTGATTTTTGAGATCGAATTTTTGGTAGTAGTTAACTATCATTGGACCTTGTCTCCAACCCAGTATACTATGGGAAAAAATTCAAAAAACATTTTCTTTCTGACCCCAGATAATCACCTGGCTCCTCTTTATTCTAATTTCCATTATAGCCACAGAGTTTGTCTTCATGAGGAAAGAGGTTTCTTATGTTTATCCAGAATCTACTGTCTACTTTCAACTATTATTATCTGATGAGACAGGAGGCCTAACTAAGCTGAGCTATGTATAAATTACCTCATATTGAGGAACTATGACAGGCACATCATCACAGACTATATCCCATAGTCAACCATCTTCTGTCAACTCCTGAAGACAGGCGAGCCAGAGAAGCCAGGGTGGCAGTTGAACAACTGAAATGCCTGCAGCAGAGAACGCCACACCTATAAGTTACATCCTTTCTGAATTTATAATAACCTGGAGCAAAATTATTCTGTACCTTCTGCTGAGGGTCTGAGTATATGTGTATGCACAGTGGTTGTATGTGTTGGGGCATTCCTGTGTTTTAGTAGAAGACAATAGATCTTTTTAGGTTATGCTGTTGATTTTTTAAAACCATTCCCCGCCCCATATTATAGGACCATAAGAGCTGCTAAGAAAATCTAAGTATCCTGGCAGTGTTACCTCCAGCTACAGAAAATAGAGGATACCCAAGTGGGCAGGGGATTAAGATGGCAAAATTTGTTTTGTTTTAAAATATGATATATAGATAAATGAGGAAAGAAAAGCATCAAAACAAATTAACAAGGAGATCTTATTCTCCAGAGAGCTCTAAACCAGAAAGAGAAGAAGTCATCAGAACCTTCAAAGGTGGAGCCCAGGAAACAAGTGTCAGTGAGCAAGTGACTGCCAGAGTCCAGGGACTAGGTCTACCAACCAGGAGGAAAGTCCTTGCCCCTTCAGGAACCAAACTGCTGTGTGACCCGACAATACGAAATTAGGGCAAACCAGCAAGAAAGTCCTGTCTCAGAGTCATTGTAATGTTGGTTCCTTGAGGGTAGTACCTTTGGTTTTTGTTCACTGCCAGATCTTCAGAGCCTAGAACAGTCTCTGACAATAACAATTACTCAATAAATACATGATGCATGAATGAGGCACCAACAGCTATGAGGGGATTATTAAGCTTTAGATCTGTGTTCACCTCAAAGGCATGAAATTACCATCATAGTTTTTATCACCCATACATCTCAATGCTCCAAAATTCCTTCGAAGTGTGGGCAACTTTTCCTATCTAGCCATACGTGACGAGTGACAATAGGCAGTGTGGGCAAAGTGTTAGCAATGAAAGATCAGAAGTCTAGTAACTCAACTTTTCAGGAGAAATCTTGTATTTGCACAAGGGTGGTGACTGAAGTAGTTTAGTCTGATACACAATGAGAACATTTATCAGACACCTACTATCTACTATTTCCTGTGCGAGGCAGGTGCCAGGGACATAGAGACAAAGCAGCAGTGCCTGCTCTTTGGGAAGCTCACAGCCTGGTGGTGAGGGAAACGATGAATGAGCACATAAAGTGTGCTTGGCACTGTTATGGCACAGGTCAGGGAGACTGCAGCTCAAGCACACAGGATCTCTGGTTTAGGGACGGGGCTCTCTCAGAAGACCTTGCAGCAAGGAGATGCGTAGGCAGACCTCCAAGGATCCATAGCAGTTCCTAAGAGGAGGAAGGGAAGGGGAAGGTACATCTAGCAGAGAGAAAAACCTTCCTGATGGAACAAAGAACAGGGTGCAGACACAGACAGAGGCTGGGTTTGAAAGGTTTTATCCTTCATGCTAATCAGTTTGATTTTTTTCCTGAGGGTGATGGGGAGCCATTGAAACTGGAAGGTGACAGGATCATTTTGTAGTTCAAAGAGATTTCTCAGGCAGCGATTTACAGTTTGGAAGGGATGGGAATGAATCTAGAGAACTTGGATTGTGATCTCTTAGTAATCAATCTGGGGTGGTGTTAGCCCTAAATTTCTTACAGCTATGAGAACTTTATAGTAAGTTGTATTCTTTCTAAGGTCCTGAGTGGCCAAGTCTAGTTTTGATTCCCTATCTCATCAACTTGGGAGAGATTTATTTGGTGCACTAGGTTTCTTTTAAAAAAAATTTTAAAAGAGAATTGTTTTAATTGATTATACCTGACAGTAGAATGCACTTCGATACATCATATATAATAGAGTATAATTTCTCATTCTTCTGGTTATACAGGATGTAGAATCCCACTGGTCATATAGTTATATATGTCCATGGGGTAATAATGAATGATTCATTCTACTATCCTTTGTATCCCCATGCCCTCTGCCCTCCCTTCACTCCCCTGCGTGAACCTCAAATCAAAGACTTAGGCACTAGAACAGAGACCCCGTACCTAACAGGAGAGAAAGTAGGTCCAGATCTTCACCATGTCAGCTTAAGTTCTGACTTCCTTAACAAGACTCCTAAAGCACAAGAAGTAAAATCAATAATCCATAAATGTGATGGATTCAAACTAAAAAACTTCTCCACAAATGAAACAATCAATAGCATGAAGATAGAGTCTACAGATTGGGAGAAAATCTTTACCATATGCACCTCACATAGAGCATTAATCTCCAGGATATATAAAGAACTCAAAAAACAACACCAAAAAAACAAATAACCCAATAAATACATAGGCTAAGGAACTGAACAGACACTTCACAGAAGG
Source organism: Glaucomys volans (assembly GCA_020662805.1). Lineage (NCBI taxonomy): Eukaryota > Metazoa > Chordata > Mammalia > Rodentia > Sciuridae > Glaucomys > Glaucomys volans. The sequence continues at coordinate 656,019 of JAJEJO010000153.1, read as the reverse complement.
AGAAATACAATTGATCAACAAATATTTGAAAAAAATGTGCAACATCTTTAGGAATTAGAGAATTGCAAATCAAAACTAAGATTTTACATCCAGTCAGAATGGCAATTATCAAGAATATAACCAATAATAAATATTGTCAAGGATGTGGGGGAAAGGTACATTCATATATTGCTGGTGGGAATGCAAATTGGTGCAACCACTCTGCAAAGCAGTATGGAGATTCCTCAGAAAACTTGGAATGGAACCACCGTTTGACCCAGCTATCCCACTCCTTGGTCTATTCTCAAATGACTTAAAATCATCATATTATAGTGACACAGCCACATCAATGTTTAAAGGAGCTCAACTCCCAATAGCTACTCTGTGGAACCAACCTATGTGTCCTTTAACAGATGAATGGTGTGTGTGTGTGTATGTACATGACATTTTCTTTATATGCATATGATGGAATATTACTCAGCTTTAAAGAAGAATGAAATGATGGCATTTGCTGGTAAGTGAATGGAACTGGAGAATATCATGCTAAGTGAAATAAGCCCATTCCAAAAAAACCAAAAACAGAATATTTTCTCTGGTGTACTAGATTTCTAATAGTATCAGGGGAGCCCTTTAGTTATCAAAGTGCCTCTTATCTATTAAAAGCAGTATCAGACTATCGGTAATTCTTTTTTAGGAAGTAAGAGAAAATAGCAAATGAGTTGAAGTATTAAATACCACGGTGGCAATAAATACATTTTATGTTCCTTTTGCTAACAATTACAATAATACTATTGAGTGCCTACAATGTGTCAGGCACTATACTAAGTACAGAAAAGCTCAACAAGTTTGTAGGGTTCAATTTCTTTTTGTGTGGTGCTGGGGATGGAACCCAGAGCCCTGTGCATGCTTGTGGGGTTCAATTATTACCCTCATTTTAGAAACAAAGAAGCATAGAGTGTGTACATAATTTGATCTAACTAATAATTGGTAGGGATTCAAATCTAGAAGGTCTGCCTGCAGTCTTCTCTTGACCAGCATACATACCAGCTCTTCAGGGGGACATTGCCACTACCTCTGATAGAACTTATGGCCATGTATTTCTGCTGTGACCAGAGTTGAATTCCATGCTTCAATACAAGTGTGGCTGTTTCATTGTCTGTATCCTGAAATATCTTTACAGAGAAGATATTTATCTATACTGCATTAGAGAGGCAGTGTAGATAAAGTAGATATCTACTTAACAGTTGGAAAAGCTTTGCCTTTCAAATAAGGAGACTTGTGTTCAAGGACTGTGATCCACCACAAACCATAGTGCTATTTTAAGCAATGTTTTGAGCAATATTACTGTGAAGTTCTCTGGACCTCAGTTCCCTCAGCCACAACATGGGATGGCATTAGGCGACACCTGTGGGCCTTTTCAGTTTGCTTCTACTATTGTATTTTGTCTTCACAGAGCAAATTGATATATTTTCTTTAAAGCCTGAGTCAGGCCTCCTGTTCATCATCTAAAGATGAATAGAGCAAACCCCAGGCTGGACCAACTCTTTTTGTGAGCATTTTGTCACATCCCTTTGTCATAGTTCCTACATTGGTTATCTAGAGTGGCAGTCTTCATGTTTTGTTTTGTTTTGTTTTGTTTTGTTTTGTTTTGTTTTGTTTTGTTTTTAGGGGGGGTTCTGGGGATTGAACTCAGGGGACACTCGACCACTGAGTCACATCCCCAGCCCTATTTTGTATTTTATTTAGAGACAGGGTCTTTGGCGCCTCACTTTTGCTGAGACTGGCTTTGACTCAAGATCCTCCTGCCCCAACCTGCCGAACCACTGGGATTATAGGCATGTGCCACCAGGCCCGGCTACTTTGTTATCTACCAGCTATTATCTAAGCATATTAGCTCCAAATACATAAAATTACTATTGGCAAACTATAGTGCTTTTATGCTATTAAGTTATATAAAACACATAAGAAATAACAAATTTTTAAAGATGAGATAGGTTCTAATATTTTCTTCCCATATCCCACTGGGTCATCAAATGTATAACTGCCACTGAGTCTAGTTCATCTTTCTTCCTTCCATATTTTCATTTCAGAGCTCTTTACTGTCATGAAAAGAGTGAGACTGAACCTAAAACTTGAGCATTGGCTGTGTTCATTCAATTGTTCACTCCTTCACACACTCACTTATCATGCAGAATGGAACACTTACAATGTGAAATGCTGTGGGGTGTTCAGGATTAACAAGATCAAAATCAGACTTGGTCTCTGCCTTTCTAGCACATAAAGGCTAATTCTTATTGTCAGCTTTGTTTGGATAGAAGCCTAGAATTTGTGCACACCGTAATGAAGTTAAGCCTTACATCTAAATTGGCTCTATGTGTTGTGCCGCAGTGGATAAGACAGGAAAAGATAAGAAAATAAGAAAAGTCCAGAAAATGAGGCTCACACATGTGCAACACTTAAAGTCACAGTGCAGCACAGCACCTAGTGAATTGCCAGGGTGCGGGAGACAGACTTTTAATGTTAAAGGCACTCACAGAAAGAAGAGGGCATCATGATCTTTGTTATGGTGGATTTTTGACCAGCTTAGGATATCAGGACAGAACTGAAATGAGCTCCCTAATTGGACTCTCTTGAAGAGTATATGGGATGCCCTGGATATTAGCTGGTAAACAATTTCCATCACTAAGTTAGAACCACTCATCAAGTTGCAGGCTGTGAATCAGCAACATATTTCATTGAAAACTTACTATTCTGGCCAAGGTAGCTCAGCACAGCTTAGCACCTGTGGTGGGTGACTATTTTTCTTGGCCATTTAATGGCCAATCAGACAAAGTGCTGCTTGGTTCTTAGGCTCTCTCCAGACACAATTAAGCACATCCTGATTCAGTGGTCGTGTTAGGGAATCTGGCTTGTCTATGCTGATCATCTAGGTTTTCTGCCCCTTGGGGCTAGAGTTTAGAGGAGCTACTGAAGCAACCTTGAGAAAGCTGTTAACCTTCAAAAGTTTAGCTTTTCATCACCAAATATATTCAAAAATTATTTGCAGCCAAAGCCTTACTATCAATGGCAGTGTAAAATAATTTTCAAAATCATAATTTAATTAATTTATCCCACTCCTTAAAGAAGTAGGAGATGCCGGGCGTGGTGGCGCACGCCTGTAATCCAAGCGACTTGGGAGGCTGAGTCAGGAGGATCGCGAGTTCAAAGCCAGCCTCAGCAACTTAGCGAGGCCCTGAGCAACTCAGTGAGACCCTGTCTCTAAATAAAATACAAAATAGGGCTGGGGATGTGGCTCAGTGGCCGAGTGTCCCTGAGTTCAATCCCTGGTTCAAAAAAAAAGAAGTAGGAGATGACAATTCACAGATCCTTTCTGGTGTTGTAACCAACTCACATTCTGAAGTTGGGACAGTCACGTTGCCCTTCTCAGTATATTCATCTATTACCAGGACCAAAGTTGCCCATGCTGCTGGTGAAATTCACAAATGAAACCTCATCTTGTTGGGTTTGAGATTTCTTGAGAAATTATTTTTCTTCATGAGAATGTATAGATCAGCTGGGGCTAGCATGATTTATTCTAGATATGAATTAGAATGAACCCAAGCTGAACAGTTCTGCCAGAGGAAGTAATCTAAAATTGGTGTGTGATCCAGCCTGGCCTTTGACTGTCTTTGGGAATTGCAATGGACATGGAAGAAATATAATCTTGATCCTTTAGCCTACTGATAATCATTCTTGTGATCCTATGTGTACCTGGAATTTGTGACAAGTGCATTTTGGGAATATCTTTGAAAACACATAGTTGGGAAGATGAATTTGCATGCCTATGTGAGATTGCAATGGAAAGGGCCTTGTGGAGAAAGGGTTGGGAAGGCGTGTATTGATCCCTGAAGGACAGATTATGGTGTTCGAAACAGTGGGTTGTGCCATTAGGAAAGAAATCTAGAAAGGTCAAGAGACTCATGAGAAAGGAGGTGATTTCTGTTGACCAGTCACTCTTGTTCAGATTCAGTGCAGATGAAAAAAGAAACTCAGTATGTGACAGCTTCTCTAGGATTGGATGAAAATACTAATTATTTTTTTCCTAGCTGGAATTTGACAGGGTCAGTTCATGTCTGGGTTTTCAGCACTTAATACAGGGTCCTTTGTCTTAGGAGGCGGCTGGACTGGTTTTTCCTCCAGGCAGGTGCACAGAGGGCGTTTATTGTAGCCTGAAACACAAACACCAGGCCCTTAGGCCTGATCCACACACTCTCCAGCATGGCTCAAGGAAATAAAGTGAACAATGACTCTTGCAACAGGCAAGCACTGTAAATGCCACTCCTGAATGAAATATTTCTTAAAACTTTGTATCCGTAACTTGATCGGCTCTTAAAACTTAATTATATGTCAAGGAATAGGAAGCCATTGGCTCCTCCAGCTGTCCAGGTTGAACGAGAACACACAATGGAGCATATCCGATTCGCAGCCTTACTTAGGTAATCAGATTAATATCTCCCGAATTGAATTTACCCTTTTGATACGGAGTCTTTCAGCTGCCTTGTTTCACATCTCAAATTCTGACAAAGCTGTGCAGCCTTTGAGTAATTTCCCTGAAATCTATATGCGGGAAGCCTGCGCTCTTTCGAGCACTTTTTGGGACTTGTACCAATTAAATCTGCTTCTGGCACACTTTTAATGGCATACTTTCCCCTGAGTCAACAAGCGCTCCAAAATCTGAGGTCATTTGTTTAATTTAAAAGCAAAGGTTATGGAACAACCATTTCAGGCTTCACCAGCCAAGCGCCTGTGGCTTTGAAGGGGGGACGAGGTGGAGGAAAGGCTAATAAACTGGATTTCTTATGCACAAAATAAATTAATTACCATGTCTCTGTTAAATCAATATCAAACTAGGTTTGTCCACATCCCCCTTGCCAGCCTTCTCTCCTTTTCTCTTCAAGCTCATCCCATTCTTCTAGAGCATTCTTAGTCAGAATGGAGGTTTACTCTCTTTACTCTTGGTTTTGCAAAACAAACATCTGGACTGGATTTTTGTCAGCTGGAGTCGAGAGCAAACTGTAAATGATGCAGTGATTTTTTTTCATCCTTATTAAATTTATTTATAGCCAGCCTGAAGCCAGGAAACATGCTTGAGCCCTTGATTGGAGGTTCTCGAGGAACGTAGGGTGGATGGTATTTTCCCTCTGTTGTTTTCTAAATAATATCAAAGATAGAATTACATAATTCCGTACTTGGGTTTGTTTGCCTTTTTTTTTCCCCCTGAAGGACACTTTGTTAGGACATTTTGTGCGTCAGAATTCTTTCATTGTATTAGCTTATCCAATATGCCTTCCTTTCTGTCAGTGAGGGGAAAGGAAATGTAACTGGCATGGTATTTGTGAAAAATTGCAATGATGGAGAATGAGTTTCTGGTTGTTTGAGACATGAACTAGTGGCATGGGTACAACTTGGATTCTGTTCCTACCTTTTCCATTTAACAACCTCTCACATCTTAAAGCTGCCAAATCTCAAAGAATCTCATTCATTTTCTCATTATTTAAGATAATACAAGACTCCACAAGAAACTTTACAAAATACTTTGCTGTGCCCTTAGACCTTATTAAATAACAATACCTTGGAGTTCCTACAATTATTTAAGAAACAAAAGCTTCTAGCCAGGACTTAATCAAATGATGATTTCTTGAGATCCCTTCCCAGTACTATGATCTGAGATGATTCTTTGGTTTTCTTTTGCTGACATTTTATCTGGAGGGAAGGAAAGGAGGCTGTTTGGGAATGAGACTTGCTACCCACAGGCATTTCTTCTCCAGAGAAGAGACTGTTCAACTTCCTGCCACCCTAGTCTGTCATCCTAAGCCTGAACAATGGAGCTTAATGTTCCCCATCTTGCTAAGGGTTAGTCTTTGTTGTTATGAAAGTGGATTGAAACCAAATGCACTTTCTGTTGGAAAAGCTGCCATTGATGTCAGCTCATAGACCATCCTGAGAGAGAAGGCTCTTTTAAAACAGGGAAATCCTGGCTGTAATATCATACCACCACTTATTTCACCACTCAACCTATGAATGTATCACTGATGCAATATCCCTCCAGTTTATGATATTCCTGATTGAAGATGGGAATTTCATATTTAGTTCTTAGAAATGTTAATAGATCCTTCCATGGGTTATCTTGCTATGAATTAGAAAGCTATTCTTACAGAAGGTCTCATTAACTAAGGAGGCATAAAAGTAACTCAATGTTCTCCACCAAGAAAAGTGACTCTTTTTCCATGGGTCTGATGGAAGCATTTGAGGCAGAGCAGCCTAATCAAGTGTGGGTGTCTGCTGCCCGCTTTCCAATTATTAAAGTAAAAGCCAATTCAATGATATTGGCATTGGCAGTAAAATGAGCCACAGAGAGATCGTTACTCATCACAGTCATGATTCAGGGCACTGGATCAGAAAAAGAATGTTTATTTTCAAGTTAGGGAAGAAAGGACAATCACAGAGATGCAGACAAAGGGCATAGGATAAAATCCAAGTGATCATCAAGCAAATCTTCTTCCAAGATCATGAAGCCAAACAGTTCCTGCTAGATTTAGCTTTAATTATTTTGGGAGATGAAAATCACAGGGTGGATGAAGGGAGAAGGCTAGAGGGACAGGGTTCTCAGTCTACACTTAAAGCCTTCCATTATATTTTGACAATAGTCATACTTTTATTAAGTCTCACTAAAGAAGCTTCATCAAATGCAGTGCTATTTGCTGTGAAACATTCCAGCTAATGGTGAAGTTGGAATATCTGCCAAAGATGTGGGCATGAGCTGACACAGAGTTGGTGGTATTGGTCCCTGACATAGTTTCTCTAACCAAAACAAATGAACAATTATGGGGAAATCATTTTTGTAGCTGTGATGCTAAGAGAAATTCAATGGAATGTAATCACATTATATAAGGAAGAGTCTTAGATATGTAGTATGCTATAAGTAAGTTCATCTGATTGACTCTTCTAAGGAAACATGACTTGATGAGTATTTGATTGTTTTTAAGGTGTTATTTGATTCTGCTACTTTATGTTGGTTTGAAGCCATCTTCAGGTAAGGAAATGCTTTCATGTGTATTCCTGTTTTCTATAATTCAAGACCTTAAAAGTAAGTAAGTTTGCCTGGGGCCTATTGTCCATATCCTTCATTCTCTACCAGAGTTTATTGATCATCTGCGATCCAGGAGCCATCTTGGGACTGCAGTGTGGTGGAGCCTACAGAAACTGAAACCCAGGTCTGTGCTGTTAATATTGGTCTCCCTCTTAAAGGTGAGGTACTGGAAACCTTCAGAGACACTATAAGTCTACAGGGTAGAAACTGTATTGCCTCAGATCCACACGGCTAGATGGGAAGACACAAACAACATGAAAAAAAACAAGGGAATAAAGCCCTCCAAACAAACCAAGGTGCTCCAATAATAGAATCCATTGACAACACAGTAGAGGAAATGTCAGAGAAGGAGGTTAGAATGTACATAGTAAAACTGCTCTGCGATGTAAGGAGTAAGATCAAAGATAAATTTCAGGAGGGGAAAGAGCACTTCAATAAAGAGATAGAGATCCTGAAAAGAAATCAAGCAGAAATCCTTAAAATGAAGGAATCAATAAACCAAATTAAAAATTCAGTGGAAAGTATCACCAACAGATGAGACCACTTGGAAGACAGTACCTCAGGCAATGAAGACAAATAATATATAATCTTGAAAATAAAGTGGAATAGAATATTTCATCCATCAACAAGTGAATACACTTTTCTCTTGGCAGCACATGAATCTTTCTCTAAAATAGACCATACCTTATGCCACAAAGCAACTCTTAGTAAATACAAAGAAATGGAGATAATACCCTGCATTCTATCACATCATAATAAACTGAAATTAGAAATCAACAATAAAGAAAAAATGGAAGCTCCTCTAAGACATGGAGACTAAATAATACACTATTGAATGATGAATGGATAGTCAAGGAAATCAAGGATGAAATAAAAACATACTTAGAAGTAAATGAGAATACCTATACAACATATCAAAATATCGGGGACACTATGAAGGCAGTGCTAAGAGGAAAGTTTATTGCATTGAGCTCATTTATTAAAAAAAAAATAAATGGAGCTGGGTGTGGTGGTGCATGCCTGTAATCCCAGCGGCTCGGGAGGCTAAGGCAGGAGGATCGCAGGTTCAAAGCCAGCCTCAGCAAGGGCAAGGCACTAAGCAATTCAGTGAGACCCTGTCTCTAAATAAAATACAAAAAATAGGGCTGGGGATGTGGCTCAGTGGCCGAGTGCCCTGAGTTCAATCCCCTGATCCAAAATAAATAAATAAATATATGGCCTAACATTACATCTCAAAGCCGTAGAAAAAGAAGAACAAATCAACACCAAAAATGGTATAAGACAGGAAATAATTAAAATCAGAGTTGAAATCAATGAAATTTAAACAAAAGAAACAATTAAAAGAATTGAAGCCAGGCGTGGTGGCGCACGCCTGTAATCCCAGCACTTGGGAGGCTGAGACAGGAGGATCGAGAGTTCAAAGCCAGCCTCAGCAACTTAGCGAGGACCTAAGCAACTCAGTGAGACACTGTCTCTAAATAAAATACAAAAAAAGGCCGGGGGAGTGGCTTAGGTGGGGAAAGCCCCTGGGTTAAATCCTCAGTACCAAAAAAAAAAAAAAAAAAGAAAGAATTGACGAAACAAAAAGTCGGTTCTTTGAAAAAAACCAATAAAACTGATAAACCCCCTAGCCACACTGACAAGGTGAAAAAGAGAGAAAACCCAAATTACTAAAATATGTGATGAAAAAGAAACTGTCACAACTGAAATACAGAAGATAATTAGAAACTATTTTGAAAAGTTATAATCCAATAAAATAGAAAATATGGAAGACATTAGCAGGGCGTGGTGGCACACACCTGTAATCCAAGCGATTCGGGAGGCTGAGTCAGGAGGGTCGAGAGTTCAAAGCCAGCCTCAGCAACTTAGCGAGGACCTAAGCAACTCAGTGAGACACTGTCTCTAAATAAAATACAAAAATAGGACTGGGGATGTGGCTCAGTGGCCAAGTGTCCCTGAGTTCAATCCCTGGTTCCAAAAAAAGAAAATATGGAAGACATTGACAAATTTCTAGAGATATACGACCTACCCAAACTGAATCAGGAGGTCATACACAATTTAAGCAGAACAGTTTCAAGTAATGAAATAGAAAACACCATCAAAGCCTATCAGTTGGGCTGGGGTGTGTGTGGCTCAATGTAGCGTTCTCGCCTAGCACATATGGGGCCTTGGATTTGATCCTCAGCACCACATAAAAATAAAATAAAGGGATTGTGTCCATATACAACTAAATATAGATAGATAGATAGATAGATAGATAGATAGATAGATTTTATATATATATTAAGAAAAGCCCAGGACCAGACAGATTCTCAGCCGGATTCTACAAGACCTTCCAAGAAGAAATTAACACAAATACTCCTCAAATTATTCCATGAAATAGAAAAGGAGGGAACTCTTCCAAACTCATTCTATGAGGCTAGTATCACCCTGATATCAAAACCAAAGACACATCAAGGAAAGAAAATTTCAGACCAATATCCCTGATGAACAAATGCAAAAAATTCTCAATAAAATTCTGGCAAATTGCATACAAAAACATATTTAAAAGATAGTGTACCACAATCAAATGGGGTTTATCCCAGGAATGCAGGGTTGGTTCAATATATGGAAATCAATAAATGTAATTCATCATATCCATGGACTTAAAAACAATAATCATATGATCATCTCAATAGATGCAGAAAAGCATTTGACAAAATACAGCACCCCTTCATGTTCAAAACACTAGAAAACCAGGAATAGTAGGAACATACCTCAACATCATAAAAGCCATATATGCTAAACCCAAGGCCAACATAATTCTAAATGGAGAAAAATTGAAAGTATTCCCTCCAAAGACTGGAACAAAACAAGGATGCCCTCTTTCACCACTTTTATTCAACATTGTCCTTGAAACTCTAGCTAGAGCAATTGGAGAAAAGAAAAAAATTGAAGGTATACAAATAGGTAAAGAAGAACTCAAACTATCACTATTTGCTGATGACATGATTCTATATTTAGAAGATCCAAAAAATTCCACCAAAAGACTTCTAGAACTAATAAATGAATTCAACAACGAAGCAGGATATAAAATCAATACCCATAAATCAAATGCATTCCTATATGTCAGTAATGAATCCACTGAAAGAGAAATTAAGAAAACTACCCCATTCACAGTAGCCTCAAAAAAAAAAAAAAACAAAAAAAAACAACCAACTTGGGAATTAATCTAACAAAAGAGGTGAAAGACCTCTACAATGAAAACTACAGAATACTAAAGAAATAGAAGATGGAAAGACTTCCCATGCTCCTGGATACACAGAATTAATATTGTCAAAATGGCCATACCACCAAAAGCATTATACAATTTTAATTCCTATTCAAATCCCAATGACAGTCTTCATAGAACTAGAAAAACAATCATGAAATTCATTGGAAAAATAAGAGACCCAGAATAGCCAAAGCAATCTTTAGCAAGAAAAGTGAAGCAGAAGGCATCACACTATCAGACCTCAAACTATACTACAGAGCTATAGTACTAAAAGCAGCATGGTATTGGCACCAAAACAGACACATAGACCAATGGTACAGAACAGAAGACACAGAAACAAACCCACATAAATACAGTTATCTCGTACTAGACAAATGCACCAAAAACATTCATTATACTCCATTTATGTATGATTTGTAAAAATGCATAAATGTGTTCTACTCTCATGTATAACTAATTAGAGCAAAATTTAAAAAAATAAAAAACAGTTGACTACACAGAGAAGATGATATATTGTGTGACATTCCCTCACCCAGACACAATGCCTGAACAGCAGCTGCTGAAGCCAATGGAGCAGAGCTACTGTGACTACTCCTGGGCTGATACAAAAGACCCCCCCAAGGCAATGGCACCATGGCTGGGTTCTAACTGCTGTTCCAAAAGCAACTGAAAGGCAAACAAATGCAGAAAGAAATGTCTGAATTCATTGGAGAGAGGATAAAGATTGAAGAAGAATATGCAAAGAACTTGGCTAAGCTCTCTCAGAACTCCTTGGCTGCATAGGAGGAAGGCTCCCTGGGAGAAGTGTAGGCCCAGGTGAAGAAGAGCCTGGCAGATAAAGCAGAAGTTCATCTCAAGTTATCCACCAAGCTTCACAGTGAGGTAGAGAAGCCCCTAATGAACTTTCTTGAGAACTTCAAGAAAAACATGAAAAAGTGTGACCACCATATTGCTGACCTGGCAAGCAACTTGCCAGCGGCTGAGTGTCGGTGGAGAAGGCCTGGAAAGCCCTCATGGAGAAGCAAAGAGACTAGGAGATGAAGACCCAGCAGCTAGAGATTGAGCTGAGCAACAAGACAGAAGAGGACATCCACAAGGCACAAAGGAAGTCTACATAGGCTGGCAATGACCTCGTGCGCTGTGGGAACCTCTACAACCAGGCTTAGTCCAAGTGGTTTGAAGAGATGGTGACCACCACTTTGGAGCTGGAGCAGCTGGAAGTGGAGAAAGTGGAGATGATCTGGCAACATCTGTGCCAATACACACAGCTGCAGCACGAGACAGACACATTCAACCAAAGCACAGTTGAGCCTGTGGACCAACTGCTTTGAAAAGTGGACCCGGCCAAAGACAGGGAACTATGAGTCAGAGAGCACAAAACAGGCAACATTTGCCCTGGGGATATGGAGATCTAGACACACCCATGTGGCCCTGGTGGGTCCTGCCCAGGAGAGGGGCTGGGTGTCCCACGGAGAGGAGATTCTGGCTCTCTCTGGGTGAAGCAGCTCTCGCATCCATGCTCCTGTCCACTGAGGCGAGAGGAGAGAGATGGCAATTCCAGAAAGGTGATCTGGATGGCCCAGCTGGAGGATCCCAAATATTCCCAGGCCAAGAAGACAAACCTGCAACCCTACCCTTTTCTCCAAGACCGAAGCCCCCTCAAATTCCATGCTGTACTTGTTGCTCTGAGAACAAACTGAAGTTGGAACTTTGTGGTCCCTGCTGAGTTCCATAGGGGTGACCATCACACACTTGTGCCCTTGGATGCCCCAAGGCCCATCCTTCAGCTGGTCCCTTTATCTATGGGAAGATCAGGGGAGTGCCGTCTCTGCCTCCAAGCCAATGTTAGGATCAGAATCATGGATAGAAGGTGCCATCAGCTCAACCTGCACCTAGAATCCTTTATAGCCCTCTCTATTTTTCTCATTGCATTCTGGGATCCCCAATATGACTTTTCTTGGCCACTTTTCATCCCCACAAGTCTTGGGAAGTCCTGTTTTCTGTCTTCCCAGACCAACCTGCCTCAGAGGTCAGGATGGAACTACCTCATTCAGCAAATTAGCCCCAAGTTGGAGCATTGAATCATGGTTCCTATCAGACCAGGCATGGTCTCTAAGTCTCTGGAAATCCCAATCTGTCCACTCCTCAGCTTCTTTCTCAAGGCAGTCCCCACCATGCCATCCCTGCCCAATCTCACTAGAGGAAGCTTTCCAAAGTTCTCAGGCAGCAAGACCTTCAACTCTCTGCATGTCCAAAAGCTTTGAGGGATAAAGATGAACCAGCTCATCTCAGAAATCAGATGGGGTCTGTCTGCCATGGTGTCCTGTCCAACACTGGGCTACCCTGACCACCACTCTCCCGGGCTGCCCACCTTGGGCTTAATGGGACTAGGTCAGTCCCACATGGGCGACAGGTTAGGGCAAGTCTTTGTCAGCCCCCATATGACTCCACCTGCTTATGCATGATGGGGTTTGGACTGCTGTCCCTTGTGTGGGCACTGCAGACTCTCATGGCCATAGGAGTTAGTTGCTATCCAGGTATGTCCTGCTACCTGGGCCTCCAGCTCCTCTGAACTTTCCAGAGCCCTGTTCTAGGCCCTCACTTGGTGCCAGCACCTCCTTTCCCTCTGTCCATCTTCCCTGGAGAAGCCTGGGCCAAGTGCGATTCGGGAAGCTTTTCAGCACCACCACTGGGTTCAGCCCGTTGCTTCCTTTCTCTACTACAGCAAACATGATCTCCACCATATTAACCCAGAGAATCAGCCTGAGGGGGCTGGAAGAAAAAAAATTGACACAGTGAGCAAGGAACAGATTCTAGCCAGAAACACGTGCTCTGAGAGTCCATCTTTCCCATAGATGGCTTTGAACTTGACCCTTACATCTCCCATCGGGGCAGAATTCTATGAGTACAATTCACTGATCTTTCCCCCAGTTTTACATGGTAATAATGGATGACATTAATCTTGAATCTTTCAGCATCTCTTCCATGGTTTATATTAGAAAGATGTCCAATATACTAAAGCAAATCAGAAAAAAATAAAAATAAAAAAATAAATAAGTTCTGAATCAGCCATCAGGCAATTGCCTGAGACATGGCTCCTGGGGAGATTTGTAAAGCCTTGTGAGGATGCCCACATCTCTCCTGTGTAAAATTCCTCTTCCTCTGGCATCTTCAGTCTCAGGTGGTGTAGGGGAAAAGTAAGATCAGAGTCCCTGTACACTCTAGGACAGAAGGGATCACATCAAAGCTTTGTCCCCTTAGGCACTCAAACCTAATTTCTTCTTATCACCTGGTGAATTTTCAACTGTTCTACCTTTTCATCCTCTGTGCTTTCATTTTTCAGAAAGCCATGAAGCTTATAACCTGCATGACAGATATGATCACAGCAGTCTTCCGGGAGCACTGCACACTGTTGTCAGGACCACCGTGACAGGTGTGAGTGCTTAAAGTGGGATGAGTCAGACTGGATATGAGAGTGGATGGGCAGTCTTTAAAAAGATCTGATTACCTCCCTCTTTAAGGAAAGCTGGTGTGTCCAAAAGGAAATGAAACTCCACAGGGTGGTAAACAGCCTTGCTTATGTGAACCAGTTCTAGACTTTTCTAGTCCCTTTGCAGCCATTTCACTTCCTCTCACAGACCGTCCCAAGACAAGGTGCAATCTCCCTTGTGAAAAAAGTTTGGGTGATGTTGTTCCAGCCCAGAGCTCCTGTCAGTTTTCGGCAGCTTATTGGAAATGAATCTGTTTAGATAGTGGCCTTCCATTCACTGCCTCTTACTTCCTCATCTCCTGTCTTTCTGACCATGTTTACCTCATCTATTATATGAATAGAACTTGGTCTCTCCAAAAAAGTCGTTTTGAGTGTAGGGCTGCAGAGTAGCTTGCTGGGGCCATATCAGCTTTACTAATGACAGCCCAACATGCAATATAGTTAAAAAGAAATAAAATCATTTTAATAGAACACCCCTAGACACCTTTGTCTAAAGAGGAAATCGTTGTAAGAAAATGAGACTTAATAAGGAGGCCATTTGGGAAGCAGACAGTGGCTATTTTAAAGGCTTGGTATTTTAACCTGTGTGCATGCCTTTTTCCCCTCATCCTCTGCAGATAGATAATGGATTGTGTCAGGGGAACATTCAGGAAAAAAACACCTTTTTTCCCCAGGAAATCTGGCTGCTGTGTTTCTGCAGCCAGTGATAAATGGCCAATGCCACCAGTAGTGACCTAGGACATCCTAAATTCTTGCTCACGTGATGAACTTACATTGTGTTTTCAAATGGTATCCTGTTCCTATTGCAGTCCTTATGCTATCTCAGCTCAAGATCATGGTTTTTCCCTCTGTTCTCATACCTAAAATAGCACCAGTGTTGGTTAGAAGACTCTCCCCATAGATGTTGTCATTTGGGGGAGGGCAGGATTTAAAGAAAAGAAAACTGAATTTGGCCCCAAGTATTCTATGATTCAGCAAATGGACCCGTGAAACAGCACTGCTATTTCATGTTGTAAAAATCAAATAAATATTGTTTTGTTCATTCAGGGGAAATGTGGGCCACAAAGGCCCAAGTTCATATGGGAAGAGCAGCACAATGGAGGATAAATGTAGTTTCGTTTTTTAAAGTGCTGGTGAAAGGTGTTGTGTCTAAGAATAAGTTATAAACATTGATCATGAAGCTTGATTCATTTAGTCTCCACTGGCAAAGAGAAGCAAGATGCAGTTCCCTGGAGCCTCTCAGTTGTTTTATATCCCTGCATGTTTAAAGCAGAATATACAATACAGATGTTGCGGCTGCTCAGCTATTCAGGAGGCTAGGTAGGAGTATCGCAAGTTCAAGGTCAGCCTCAGCAACTTAGCAAGGCCCTTTCCATAATTTAAACATTTTTAAAAGGTCTGAGGGTGTATCTAAATGGTAGAGCCCTTGCCTGTCATGCACAAGGCCTTGGGGGGCGGGGAGAGGCAAAATATAGATCTGATCTACTGTTTTACTTCCCTGCTATCTACCAGTAAAAAATATGTTGCAAACTAAAGTCCAGAGAGAGAAGACTGTTGCTTTCCCTCTGTCCCATCCAGCCATCAAGGCAAAGTTGGTAGGAAGGATCAGTCGTCATGGACCTTGCAGATCTCCCCAGTCTTAAATCTGTTATTGTCTGAGGGTGGCAGGATCAATAGGTATATATCCCTTACCTCCAGTGAACCAAGGCAGCTGGGCTTTCAGGGAAAAAAAAAGTAGCCCAACGCTGGTAATTGTTCAGACAGTTCTCAAAAAACAAGTAAATCTTATCAGTAGTTCCTTTCTGTAGTTATGAGTTTTGCCAGCATTATTAAGCCTTTAACATTTCTCTTTTCTACCTCTTTGTTGTCTGGTTTACTTGGTGATGTCATAACCTTTCTGTTTGTAGAATTAGTGGAAGATAGCTGGATGTAGTTGTACATGCTTGTATTATCAACTTGGGAGGCTGAGACAGGAGGATCTCAAGTTCAAAGCCAGCCTCAGAAACTTAGGGAAGCCCTAAGCAACTGAGTGAAGCCCTGTCTCAAAATAAAAAACAAGAAGGGCTGGGGATGTGACTTAGTGGTTAAGCACCCCTGGTTTCAATCCCCTTGAACAACAACAAAAAAATGATGGAAGATAAAATGTTGCTAAGAGCAATTTGGATAATATTGAAAGTATTAGGAAAGAAATGGAGCAACCATTATTAACAAAAGAGCTGGGTTTAAGTATTAAACTTGGAAGAATAATTAAGGCCATTGGGCCTTCTATGCAAAATACCTTTGTTTTACTACACCCGCCCCCCCACAAAAATCCTAGGTTGGAGTGTCTTGAGAGTCAGAACCTGGATTGACCAAGACCAGTGGTTGCTGATTTCCAACACTGTACATCAACCACCAAATGATTATAATTTTCAAGGTTTACAGGGAAAGGGTATGATGTGAGTTTTGATGTCTGCTGGTTTCTTATTTAAAATGTTATTTCAGTTCTAAGCAGCTGATCACAGTTTTGATTACTTCTATCAGGTTAATTCTAATATTCTGTATGGGAACCACACTGCATGTCCATGGGGGCCTCCCATCTGCCTCCTTTGTGAATCTCTTCTCCTTTCAGAGCCTCCAAACTTGGGCCCCAAGGAGGGGTACAGCAGCTGAATGCCATTCTCTTGGGCCTTGGCCCAGGCATGCATCTTTCTGGAGGGATGACTGAATCCCATTCTTAAGTCTAAAGTTCCTCTTGATTAGCAGCTCCTTTTGTTTGTTGTTTTTAACGGCATCTCTGTCTTTCATGGGTAGCTTACAGGGATGTGTTTGAGAGCTCCTTCCAGCTGGGAAGCTGCCCAGCTCCCACCAGCTGAGTTGGGGGATGGCTTCCCTTTAGTTCCGCTGCCTGTGGACTACAAGGACTCCACTTCCAGCCTGGCCACAGTGGCCCTTGTCTGCTGTGCAAACTTGGCTCTGTTCTCCGGGTTTTCATTCTCTAGCCATCTGGGCATTTTGAGCACCCTTCTTATCTTAGTACCTTGGCACTCAGGACCGCATGTCATCCTACCATAGAGATGGAAACAAAGGAATCCTTCACCTCTGGCTTGCAGTTCCCCTGGAACCATCATAGGTTGAGTGACAGGGAGACTGTGGGGGCTGTGCATAGGTCTGGAGAGATATAAATGGTTTTGCTGATAGAAGGCATACAGAATGGGGTGACAATAGCTAGGATTGTTCAGCACCAGGATTCTTAATGCCTAACTTCCTTCTTTTTCTTTTGGCTATTTCAAAATCTAGGAGGTAAAAGAATGAAGACCCCTGTGGCCTCAGATTGATATACCTTCTCTAGGTCTGGAAGCCTAAGCTTAGGAACTACCAACTCTGTATGAAGGAGAAGTAAATCTAGCTTCCTATTAAGAATTCTGTGTTCATCACAATTTTTTACTTCCTCAACTGCCAATTTGTGTAGGGTTTGATCAAAGTCATTCACTTTTCAGAGAAGCATCTGGAAAGAGTGCTGACAGCAAGTTCACTGTAATAGTCCTGCCTAGAGAAAAACTAGGCATTTGATCCAAGGACAGTTTCTTTCCACTCAGAGTCCTCTCCTGTCCTCACCACCAGCCCTTTGACCCTTGTGCATTCATTCTGATCTTCCCAGAAGTGGCCAACAAGGCATCCAATAGCCAAAGAAAAGCAGCCAGTGTTGAACCACTTTCATGAAGACCTCAGCAGTCAGGTGGGACTGTAGCTCCTTGAAAGGCAGATTTAAAATGCTTGCGTTTTTTTTTTAGAGAATCTGATTTCACACTTGGCTATTGATCACTTGGTGCCTGGCATTCGTTCCTGTAGTGGAAGTCCAAAGCTTCCATTCACTCGATTCTTCAGAGCAGTGTAATATTAACAAGACATATCTTGGTTATAGAGCCAAAGGTGATGCCACCTAATTTCACACCAAAGTGGTAGGCCTTTTTTATTTTTATACTGTATGAGGCAGCACAGGGAAGGTCAAAGATTCACTCAGGATCATCCATTAAGTTCAAGTTTTGATTATCTGTTCCCTGTGACAGGCAGTGATGGCCACTTTCCTATAAAGCGTGTGACCAATATAACTGGAACCATGAGTTCTAAATTATGACTTCCTCTCTCCACCCATTACCACCACCTTCCAGTTGCCAGAACCCAGTCAGTTTTCTGTAAAAAGGCAGCTAATGACACTTGGTGAATTCAGTCTTCGTCTCATTTTAGTTCTATATCTAACCAAAGAAGATCAACTCTCCACATATAAAATTAACCCCGTCTAACTGGCACTATTTTTTTCCAAGAATCATACATTGTCAGTCCCTGATACTCTGTCTGGCAAAGCTGTAAGAAACAGTGGAGTTCAGAGTACAGGATTATTGCTCATGAAGCACTGAATGATGCGCTGATCCCTTCTTTATCTGTGAGTGAAGAAGGAGTGCTATCTCTGGCACAAGCTGGCTTTACCACCAGGTTCGAAGTAAATAGACATTTTATTTCCCATTAGGAAGAGAGACTTGGAGCAGCTTGGCAGCAGATCTGTGGCTGAGTAATTAATCTAAGAACTATAGCTTTCTTCCACATAGGAGATTAAATGCCTGCCTTTGGTCAGATCAAAGCAGGCCTCTTGGACTATCTGATCTTTGCAAAAGGCCCCATGTTGGGCCAGCACAGCAGTCTTCACATGTATTGCTCCCCATGTTAATAAAAGAGACTATTTTTGTTTGTGTAAATAATTAGGTCTCCAGGCATTTGTAGCTCTTTGGACCCTAAGTAAAACCTTAGTTCTACTTGCACTGACTTCATTATCAATTTTATGCTACTAAAAAAAGTCACTGTCTCTCAGAATTTGAAGAAAAGTGAATATCAGCTAGGGTTTTAATGAATGTGAACAGCAGCATCACTCTTCGGGTCCTGTATCTTAAACTGCATTTTCTTTAGGGAACTAACAAATAGCATTCATATACTCTATCATTCATTTACTTGAGGTCCCATTGAGACAGTGTAAGTATTGGTGCTATATTCTCTATTGTAAAATGGAAAGAACCAAAGTATCAAGTACACCTTAGAGGATTACAAAAAAGAATGCAGACATTTGCATGATCCGTGTTGCCAAGGTGCTGCCTAGAGCTTTTGAATTTTCTAAGTTCTGCATTTCACCTACCCAGGGGAGTCTGAGCAGTATGTAATTTGCTCCAGGGTACAACAGGTCCACAGTGAGGTAGAACTGGACAAACAAATGGAACAGGTTCCAGTTTACCAAGCTGGCACAAATTATGTGCTGGTTGAATTATGGGAGCCACTAGTGAAAATCCACTGGTGCTTTGCTAGTAGCCTTTGGAGACACTTGTATAATTTGAAACCATTCCCATGGCAGGCCCAGGGAGAGGTCTTTCTTTAGCCAACATGCAACATTAGGCAGAAGAAACGGGGCCTTTCTGGCTGAATTGACCCGTGGGTGGGCCTTTTTCCACATGTTTCTAATTAGAGATGCAAAAAAGAGTAGATATTCTGTGGCGAGGCTCCTTCCATTCTCAGCTATGAGACAGAACAACAGTGCCTTTGTGATGACCTTTACAGAGCTGTTTACATTTGGTGACCTGCCTGAGCACTCCTGCCAGAGTGGACACACCTCCTGGCTAACGAGGAACAGCCATGCTGTTACTGTGGTGGACCTTGGAGGTCAAAATGAAAAACAAGAGGATGCCCTGTTGTTGAGTAATCTAAGTTAATTTTTTTTACAGATTCATCACAGTCTAATTCACATACCATAAAATTCACCCATTGTAAGTATATAATTTGATGAATTTTAGTAAATTTATAGATCTGTGTCACCATCACAATAATCCAGTTTAATTACTTTAGTTGGACTTATTTTAAAAACACCAATAATGATCAAAATTGGAATGTAGGTTATGCTAAAGTGCAAAATAAATTCTTGAGGTTCTTTTGAGCTAGGAAAAAGGGCTACCCAACAGTCATTAGAGACATCTAGTCTTAGGCTTCTCAGAGTATATGGAGCCTTGAGATTAGCATTTATATTTAGGAAGATTTTCCATATTTTTTTTCACCAAGTAACATGACCTAGTTGAAAGAACTGAGAAACTGTGGTTCAATTTACCTCACATGTCCACATCAATTAATGTTTCTTGATTATAAAGAGAAGGTACAGAATAGGAGACTATAAGCTCCCCTTGATGAGCCTAGGTCCACTTTGAACATCTAATCAAATATCTATGTGCCCTCTCATTGTCATGTACGATTTTAGGTCCTGTACTTAGGGAAATGAGGTCTCTACCTTCAAAAACTAATAGTCTGGTAGCTTATATGATAATTTCAGTATGATGTCATGGGCTCTGTTGGGGAGATAATACTGTGTGAAATCAGAAAGGTCATCAGTAAAGACTTCTTAGAGGAGGTGTTACAAAGAAACCAAAGACATGGTCAATAAGTACATCAGCTCTGCTGGCACTGAGCACTTGCCCTGTGCTCCATCTGGAGGAGGCTCTGTGAGGTCTGGTCCCTGCCTTCAGGGGCTTTGTAATCAGTGACACAGAGTCTACCATTACTTCCAAATAGTTGAAGTAATTTCATAAAATGGAAAAAGCAAAGCATGCTGGGAATTTGGAAGAAAAGAAGAGACCATTTCAGGGAAGCCTTTCTAGAAGAAGTAGTAGTTGAGCTGAATTTTGGTGTGGAAGAGAGTGGGGAGCAGCTCAGAAGAAAGGTGTAAGCAAAGACTCAGGGCAGAAGAGCTTGAGATAAGTTGTGGGAGCAGAGTAGTCCAGGTGGACTGATGCACATCACACAGTATAAGCTGTTGCTATCCAGGAAATCAATGGAATGACAAGCTCTGCCTTCCCGGGATCTTCTACCGGGATCAAGCAAAGCTTCCTAGATAAGCAGTTTCACTCTGTCCTTCATGCATGCTTTGTGTCATGATGGTATGATGATGAGTTTTCTTCCTCAGTTTGTTCTCTAAGGTTTCTTCATGTGGTCACCAGCCTCTGGGCTACCATCAAAGCATGAGTGGATTTTCACTAGTGACTCCCATGATTTAAAAAGCATTTATTTGACATGCAAATAATCCTTGCCAGTTCAGTAAGCAGGAACCAGTTCCATTAGTCTGTCTGATTCTACCTGGCCATACGCTTATTGTGCCCTGGCCCAAAAGTTTAATGTAATCCTGTAAAGAAGATTACAACAACAACAATGCTAATCTTTGGAAGGGGAATCTCTGTACCTGAGTAGTCTTAGAAAGTGGATAGAAGGTCTGAAAAGGAAAAAAAAAAAAAAAAAAAAAAATTATAAAAGAGAAAGAGTCCCATTTGTTTAAAAGTTCCAGTGCTCTACAGAGTAAACTATTTCTAATTTTAAGTTGCTAAAGGTCTTGAATTTGGTGGTTTGGGGATATTTTGCAAAGCGGTGAATGTTGTTGACTTTCAATCAGGAAGGAAAAAAACTCAGTTGGTTTTGATGTTACCAAGGAAGAGGGAGTTTTGCATTTGTTTGTGTGCATGGATGGTCCACCTACTGTGTGGCCTTGTTCACAACATGGCCAGTCTCTCTCTGGGGGTCAGTGTGAATAACCAGGCTGTAGCTGGAGCTGGAGACAATGGCCAGCACTGTCGGGCATTGCCCCTTAAGCGCTGAAGGTTAATTTCAGAGTATTAAGTGGCATTGAACCTGCCAAAGAAAATGCTGCTTCATTTGGGAGAATATAATTTCTGTACGTTTATTTTTTTCATGAAGAATAAAGAAGAGAGAATTTTAGAAGATCATAGTTTAGCCTATTGGCCTTGCTAGACAAGCTAAAAAGCAAGGGGTCATAGCTCTAAAAAGTGTTGTGTCTTATTTGTCCCACTGATAATTATTTAGATGCCATCAGAGGGAAAGTCCCCTTCCATTGTTATTTTTGCTCTCGACTGAGATGCTTTTAAAAAAAATCCTGTGCGGGGAAATAATTTTTATGAAACCAAGTCTGTGAATTAGAACTGCATGTACGGAGAAGTAACAGCCCTAGAAACTGTGGGGTTTTTTTTGTACTTTATTTTCCAATGCAGTACTAATTGTAGACAGGGGGTGACTTTGTTTTGCCACTCTGCATGTTAAAAAGGGCAAGTTTTAGGCAACTGTTTAGGTTTGCCAAATAAAATCTAGGATGCTCAGTGAAATTAGAATTTTGAATAAACAACACATAATTCTTTAGTATAAGTACATTCCAAATATTGCACTGGGATGTGCTTATACTGAAAAAATATTTGTCATCTGAAATTTAAATTTAACTGAACCTCCTATATATATATATTTGCTAAATCTGACCACTCTATGTTACTTCTACAATAAAAGGACTATCCAAAGAACCCAGGAGCTTTTATGATTACTGAAAGTCACGATAAATTTTAAACTAAAACAAAACAATATGTAAGATAAAACTTTGAAAACAGAATCAGGTCAGTGATATCACAGTGAGGTGAGTCTTTTCTCATTCCTTTATCTTCTTGTAGCTTGTTCTGAGGGTCCATTTCCATTGCAGTGGCCTACCTAGGCCTACTCCACCTATAATCAAGCTTTGTAGATGATCTGGATAGCCTTGTGTCTCAGGTGATCAAATCAGACTAGGGCTGATTTGATTTGGATTACAGAGTATTTGACCTCCTTAGGATAGTTCTGGACCTCTTGAATTTGTGCTTCTATGAAATTCCTACCTGGCCTAGTAAAAGTGAAGTCTCACTAGATATGTCTCTGAGAACAATAGCTGTCATTTACTGAGTGCCTACTATGTGCCAACACTTTGCCTTCATTACCTGTATACCTTCTTGAGCTGATATTGCCTTCTAACAACCCTAAGAGACAGATATTGTTATTTCCATTTTTTCAAATAAGGGAGTCCTAGAAAGGTTGGGTAACTTGCTGCAGGTCACAAAGCCATCAAAAGACAGAGCTGGGATAAGCATTTACATCAGTCTGACTCCAAAACCCCACACTTAACCACTGGGCTCCCTCAGGTGTTGCTCTCAGATCCTCTACTTTTCCATTCCCTCCCCAAGCCCCAGTTTGACTTGATACTGGAATCATCTCTTTCTCTTCTTTGTTGCTTACTGGATGCAACTGATAGGGAACTTTCTGTCTGAACTTGTGTCACATAGCAGCACAATAAAGAAATCTCTGTACTAGAAGATGTTAACTTCAGATGCCTCCTGTTTTATATGAAAATGATTTAACCATGAAAAACAAAAAGCCCAGGAACGTTATTACAACATTTTAAAATGTGCTGTCATTTTAGTACCCTTAAAGAGCCTGAAGACACTCTCAAGCATTAGACTGTAAATGGCTAACAGCTCCAACAGCTTACATAGGAACCACACTATGGTTCCAAAATGGCTGTTGGTCTAAACTGTGGGGTTGCTGCAGAATTCAGCCAGCTATCCTGCCAACAGAGAGGGCTTGCCCCTCCTTCCCACCCACTCCCTCCTGTCAACTCTCCTCTTGGTTAAGAAGTACAGAGTACACTGCCCAACACCATTTTCCTTTTGAACTAACACATCCTCCTCCTGGTTCATTCCTTATATAAAATGATTGGTCAGCATTTTGATCTCATTATGTAAAAAGGTTTGCTTGCTGAAGCTGGGAACATTCATGAAGTTAGCCATTTCATCCTATCATCTGCTGTGGCCACAGTTGTCAGTGTTAAATATTTGTATGGGTATGGTTCTACCAAGTATCCCAATAGCATTTCTTAAACTGAGGGTTGTGGACCCAAGGGTCTGCAAGAATTTCTCTTGTTAGGTTCTCAGAAACAGGCCCTCTCTCTGGGTAAAAGCCTCCCCAGCCTCCTTGTCCCACTCAGCACATCTTTCATCTGCCTAGCCCCTGTGGTAGTGCAGCGAATCCCCTCTTCCTTTTCCTCTGCATTCCCTTCATCTGTCTCCTACTTCCCATTGTGCTTGCTACCTTTCTCCTACTTCCTGTTCCCTTTAACCAAGAGTCCTCACAGTTTTATAATCAAGGTCATCCAGTTCTAAAAGGAATTTAAAAAGAGAGAGAGAGAGAAACTGGGGGGGGGGGAGTAATGGTGGGAGGCATAATGTTACAGTCTTCTCTCTCAGAAAACCAATTACTAAACTGGGCATGTTGCTGCACACCTGTAATCCCAGTGACTCAGGAGTCTGAGGTAGGAGAATCCCAAGTTCAAGGCCAGCCTCTGCAGTTTAGTGAGGCCCTAAGCAACTTACTGAGATCCTCTCTCAAAATACAAAATTGAAAGGGCTAGGAATGTATCTCAGTGGTAGAGTGCCCCTTTGTTCAGTCCCCAGTACCAAGAAAGGAAGGAAGGAAGAAGACCGATTACTGAAAAAAGTGATCTCATTCTGTTCTCCAAGACTGAGGTGGCCCTACTGGTCTCCTCTCCCTTTGTCCCCACTCCCCAAATCCTCTGTCTTCCTGCTGCAGGGCTCGTTTGGTCCATTTACATACTTGGTATACTTGAGGCATTTGTTTCCCTCCTTTTGGGTGCTGGGATGCTGGTGCTGCAGGGCCTTTCAGGAGCAATGCAGGAAGTGGTGGTCTTAGAAGATTTCTAAAGAATCTCTGGGAAGACATCATCAATTAGTCTTTGCCCTTGGCATTTTGTTGCCTATAACTGTCTCAGCAAATAGCAGTATTTGGTCCATAATCTGCTCTTCATTGGTAGCAGAAGAGGCAGAACAGGTAAAGACCTTGAGCAAATTATTTAATGCTTTTTGTTCCCTGTCAATAAAAGCAAAATGATCATTCTGACTTAGTGTCACTGTGAAGATTCAGTGAGTTAATATTTATAAATCACTTAGAACAGTGCTTAGCACACAGTAAGTGTTACATTAAATAAGCACATAAAATGAAGCAAGAAATAATAATAATGTCTTTTTTTTAATTCATGCTTAAAGAACTGCATCCAACCTCTGCATGATATCTTGAAAGTCCATAATAAATTAATAAATTAAAGTGGCAGTTTGCAAGGATTATAAGATAACATATTCCATCATTCATTCAGGGATTTTGACAGTCTAGCCTTGGATACTTCTCACTTGTATTTTGGGCACACTGATTGTTTCCTATTCTAACTCCCCACATTCTCTTCCCCATCTTCTTCATAGGTGTTAATTGCTCTTGCCTTTACTTCATACTGGCTGTCAGCATTTGTGGTCCTGTATTATTGAGTGTCTGGATAAGTATGAAGTCTTTCTCCTCTTCTAAGTTGTAAGCTTTTATTGAGGGGTGAACCCTACACTTCTGACACTACATACCATTCTTTGTACATAAGTGGTACTCTATGTTTTGAATAACTGATCATGGCTGTGCTCTGTGAATGGTCAGTCTTCCTGCTTCATTTGGGACAATTCAGAATCTCCAGTGTAAGTCTGAGTAGAGAGAGCCACCTTGAAGTTAGGAGTGTGTGAGGAAGTGTGCTGGCATTGAATGTGGGGTGAGAGGAGGGTTTCCTTTAAGCAGAGCTCTTGAGGCATTGGCTTTGCACTATTACCAGGGATACTCTTAGGTAGCACCTTGAAAGGTGGTTAAGAGGGTCAGTCTGAAGATACTTTTCATCATATAAAGGACTGCCTCTGAAAGTGCTCCAGATTTGTAGGTCACAAAGCTGGAGAAATCCTGCACCACTGCTAAACGGTGTGCAGGTGGGAGCAAAATGGAGAGCCCAGCTTGTGCACTGGTGGCACTTGCAAAACCAGACAGGAGTGTGCTGCATTCATATCCTGTGCAGTTTCTGGCAGATGGGTAAATAAAATTATATAGGAGATACTCTTTTATAAAAGTATATCCAGCCACTCCAGTACATTGGCACATACATCCTCACTCCCATAAATATATTTACATGAACCCACGTGGCCATGTAGTCTCACATGTTGGAGATAAAGTTGGAAACACAGTTGAAAGAATTGAACAGTACCATGTTTTCCCGCCATTTGGGGTACTTTTAATGTTTGTCAGACATATGGTTTTGTTTTTTTTTTTTTTTGGTGGTGGTGCTGGGGATTGAACTCAGGGCCTTGTGCTTGTGGGGCAGGCACTCTACCACCTGAGCTATATCCCCAGCCCCTGAGACATATGGTTTTAATAACATTATTCAGTAGACCTGGTGTCTGACTTCAGAAGGGGATTCTAGAACTCTGAGAGGAAAATACATCTTGTTTCTAGGGGGCAGCCTTCCCAGCAGCACTCAATGCAGACCCTGTTTTTCTACAAGAAGAGCATAGAGACAAGATAAATAGGCCTTGGTGACTCCAAGACAAGGACTGCCAGGGAGACTATGGGATCTGGGAGGATCAGCAGGTTGGAGGGATACAGTATGCAGGGTGAGACTGATACTAGCTTCAGGCTGGATGGTCAGTCACTCTGTTAGCTGGGCATTGCCAGTGCAGCTGAGGGCAGGGCCCTGTGCAGATGTGAAGATGTGAGTGTATGTTCCTTCATCATTCAGCAAACCTTTACTGAGTGCTTGTTGTATACCAGATGTTGAATTGAGCCCTGGCTTGTAATGTCACTGGGAATTGAGTCTGAGACCTTGGCAGCTAACTGTGGTGTCCTTAGAGAACTGGAAGACCTGCCAGATAGGAAGCATGGTACAAACAAGAATGCACAGGGAAACTAGCCTTGTATCAGGAAAAGTGATGCACAGCTGCACAACACCCAGATGGTGAAAGCAGGAGCAGAGATGAGTTCAACCTTGATGTTCAGCCGTGATATATAGATGCTAAGAGAACATTCAGAAATAGTTCAGAGACCCTATTGACCAGGTGGCCCATTGTGGACTCTGAAATCTACAAAGACAGCTAGGAGCAGCAGGAAAGAAGCTGAGAAAAAGAGTTACGACAGGTACCTCCAGTCACCAGTGGCTAAGAGTTCACTAACCTCTTGGAGGACCGTAAAATCACACCTGCAGAGGTACAGGCTATACTTTTATAAGTGCCCAACATATCAGTAAATTACGCATAGTTTGCTGACAGTGCTACTTTGATGGTTCTCAACTGATCTCTGGCTTTATGTCCTAAAGTACACTCAGATATTGTTAGAATGGACTGCCCAAGCCGAGTAGATTTAATGAACTATCTGCTCCTACTGCATGTCTGTGTGACCCAGGATGACACTTGATGAGCCTTCCAAGCCTCATCTCACAGAGTCTTTGTTCATCCCCTTTTATCGTGGGCCCCACAGAGTTTTGTAGTAAATTGCTAATAGTTCGTCTTTCCAATCAATGCTTCGTTCTCTGAGGGCAGGGACCCTATCTACTCATCCCCTCATCTCTGGTACAGAGCCCAAGACAGTCAGATTTTGAACAGGGCCTTTTCCATTTTGGATGTGCTGGCCTCATACAACCCTAAGATGACACTGGGCTCAGTTTACAATTGCTCTGGCTTTCAAGTGGCATCTTCTAACGGTGTAAAAGGCATCTTTATAACTTTTTCTCTTTTTTATCATGTAAATGATATATTTATGGCATAAACTTTTTGTTTCATTTTGTGGATTAACACTGAACATTTTGTTTTCCTTTTAGAATATGACTTTGTTAGTAGTTGCTTCACATTTTCATTGCTACCCATTATGGGTTTTTAATATTATTTATTTTTCTTTTTAATTTTTTTATTTTTTTGGTACTGGGGATTGAATGCAGGGGCAGTTAACCACTGAGCCACATCCCCAGCCCTTTAAAAATATATGTATTTTTATATATTTATTTATTTTATATATATTTATATATGCAGGATATATAAATATATATTTTTTTTATTTATTTAGAAATAGGATCTTGCTAAGTTGCTGAGGCTAGCTTTGAACTTGTAATCCTGCTGCCCCAGCCTCCTGAGCTGCTGGAATTACAGGAGTGTGCCACTGAGCCTGGCTCCATTATGAGTTTTTGCTCTACCCAGTTGTCCCTCCCCCTTGCCCAAAGTTATTATTAGTGCATCGAAGGACCTGCCTGTCTATTTCTCCCCTGGAATTTCTGCCTTCTCCGGGGAAAACTGTTTTATTGTCTGTGGGTCTCCCAGAGCAGGTAACACAGTGCCTTCCATACCACTAGATGCTCAGCAAATATATTCTACTAAAGGTTCCTTAGAGAAGTGAATAGTTCCGAGCAGTAGCTGACCAGTTTAAGAGCTCAAGAATTTGGGTGGGATACCTGGGTTGTTATCTTGGCTTATTCACTCTCTTCTGACCTTGAGCAATCTGCTAAGCCTCCCAGTGTCTCACGTAGCAGGTCAAAGTAAAATAAATCTTCAGAGATGGACACAGTGGTACCCACCTATAACCCCAGCTACTCAGGAGTCTGAGGCAGGAGGATCATAAGTTTGAGGCCAGCATGGGCAACCTAGCAAGACCCTGTGCCAAAATAAAATCAAAAGGGCTAGGAATGTAACTCAGGGCTTGCCTAGCATGTGTGAGGTCCAGGGTCTGAGCCCTAGTACCGAAAAAAAATTATCTTAAGACAATGTATATAAGGTATATATGAAACAAATGATTCTCATGTTTTGACTTGGGCCCAATTGCCCCCAAGATGTCTCATTATATATGTAAATATTCTGAAACCCAAAAAGTTCTCAAATTCAAAACACATATGGTCCCAAGCATTTTTACTACTCACTCTATAGTATTCTACCTAATAGGTATGTTGTGAGGGTTAAATTAGACTGTATGAAACACTTAGCACAGTGTCTGACAGGTTTAGAACTATCTTCAACTTCATTAACAACGGTAGGTATTCATTTTCAGATGTTGTAGTTTAGGTAAAGGAAGTACATTTCTCTAGCTTATCTTCTTATAAAAACTGAACTAGAATGAATCTCTTCTGGTTCCTCCTACTGTATTTGTGTACTTTCCTTTTCTACATTGGGATTATATCTGCTCCAGTGTGATGTAAAATATCTTGATTAAAAGTGGTTTTTCTTTTTTTTTTTCACCTTTAGTCCCTGACCTATATTTATCTTTTGGTGTGGGGTAGATTCATTGTTTTCATCATATTCTCAAAGGGGAAGTCCATGACCCAAAATTGGTCAAAAACCACTGAGAGAGACATTGATGAAGATCTATTAAGAAGAAGGAGAGAGCCCACACAGACGGCAGAAGTGCACACTCGGGGTACACAACTGTGTCTCCCCATAGCATTGGCTGTCCTACTGGACCTTAGAATTTAGCTCCATAATCCATGTCAAAAGTGTTTTAATGGGGCCCTACTAAGTGTCAGGCACTAGGCTGGGTCTGGGGACTGGACAAGCGGATAGACAGGACATGATTCTTGCCTTTTGTGATGCTCATTGAGCTTTGACATATTTTTTAAAAATCCTAATTGAATAATTTTACTTTTCATAAATAAGCAAATCTAATTTCCCTAACTAAACTAGCTGTGTGCTTAGGGCTTCCTGAACACTGTTAGCCCCAGTGCTATTTGCCCCACCCTACCCAATGAAGAGAAGGGTGACAAGTTGTAAGGACAGGCTAGGACTGAAGGAAAGTGGAGAGTGGGCTGCTGGCCTGGGCCAGCGTGATGAGAGCCAAGCAGCTCTTGTTCCAGCCCACTGTGCATCCATGGCCAGTTGGTGAGGAGAAGACTGAGGACTCTTTTGGTTGTAGATCTCCTTATCCCTGAGCTTGGCCTACCTTCAGCTCTAATCTCAGTAATTATTAGGACTAGGTGTAAAGTGAGGCATTGGTTGCCTTTACAACTTTTTCTATAACCTAGCTACTTTTTCTTCATCCTAATATGTACCGTATTGTATCAGCCAGGATCCTATTAGGAATGAGATGGCATACCTTAATTTGGATGATTCAGGAGACTTGCAGTGGAATGGAGAGGGTACATGCAAGTCTCAAAGACAGTGCAGTGCTCTGGGGCCAATTACAGTGGGGGTCTATTAGTACCCCAAGACTGAGGGTAAGGAGACAGCTGAGATAGAAAGGACTGGCTGTGTAGAAGGGATAGCCCAGCAGGGTCTGA
Source organism: Glaucomys volans (assembly GCA_020662805.1). Classification (NCBI taxonomy): domain Eukaryota; kingdom Metazoa; phylum Chordata; class Mammalia; order Rodentia; family Sciuridae; genus Glaucomys; species Glaucomys volans. The sequence continues at coordinate 626,183 of JAJEJO010000153.1, read as the reverse complement.
GACCTTCCACCCAGAGGGGCTGCAGCCCTGGGTGCCACTCTCCTCTCTCCAGTCCCCTGCTGGTGCTCCTCAGTGGCCTAATCCAGGAAAGCTCTGTTGATGATCCACACAGACCAGGTTCCAAGACAGAGGCAGGGTGGAGTAGGAATGAGAGTAGGTCTGAATGGACACACTGGCAGATGTCTTACAAACTTGTTTTACCCTCGATTTTAGAGGTAAGCTTGTGTATTTCAATTTTATCAGTTTAGGCAAGCTAAATTTTAATAGATTATAAAGTATTTCTGCCACAGTTATTATACCATCGATTTGATGATCTCAGATACTTTCCTCACTGGCTTATTAGTTTGTCCCTCACACCATCTTTAAGGGAAAGTTGAAAAGTTGTGTGTAAATTAGTCTGCTGTCCTTCCGAGCACACTGAAAATAAAAATCCTATTCTCAGAGACTTTACTCTTTACGAAATGAGTTGTTCCATCTCCCCTTTCTGTTTCTCTCCACTGCTTTCTCTTTCTGTGCCTAAGCCAAGAATGTATTACATTTGGAGACATCTAGCATGGTGCTTCCCAAACTTTTCTCAGCCAAAGACTCCTTTGGGAATCCAACTAAATTTCCTGGTTCTCTTTTGCTTTTAGTTCCAATGCCCATATTGCTCAATGAGGTTATTTTTATTACTTACAAATATTTTTACAATTAACTTAAGATTCAACAAGGAACCAAAGGTAAACAGACTATAATTATTTCAAGTTCCAACCACTATGAGTGGATATTAATCTTTAAGAAGGTATTATTAAAACACAGAATACAGAAGTCATAAATTAAAGATCAACTTATAATTGCAAAGGTATATCTGTGATTATAAAAGGCAAAGTGAACTAGATTTAAAAGTTAATCACTGTGCCTTAGTGAACATGATCAGGCCACATTTCAGCACAGTGTTTGTAAGGTCTAGAATAGGATTTGTCTTCTAATTATTCACTTGAATGCATTTATATTACTATCATATTCAGTAAAAAGTCCTTTAAATCACTTTCAAAATATAGGAAACTTCTAGACAACTATCCTACCTCTGCCTGGAGCCCCTTAGACACCCACTTCTCTGTGGAGCCCTCCATCTGTCTCCCCGTCCCATACGCCTCATCCACCTTTGTCCAGCCTTGTTGTGTGGCCACTCTGCCTATTTTACCAAGCTGTCCTTAAAGTCACTGCAAAATTTTGATCAGAACTTTACAGAATGAGGGAACAAAGAAATGCTCATTATAGGCTTTAAGTATATGCTTCTCCTTAGATCTGTGGGAGCAATTTCTCTAATTCTTAGGTTTCCCTCCCTGAAATTACATAGAAAGGACTGTATCTCCTCAACCCTTCCCCCTCCGTCCCCTCCCCACCTCCTGACCCAATAAACATCTTGCCCTGTGTATTGGTAGGCAATGCTACTGTTGTCCTTAAGTGTTTGAGATCTTTTGCTGGCAGTGAGCCAGTGGTCACAAAGCTAGCCATTGGCCCCATCCTTCAAGCCTTTACTGATTCCATACTGCGTGTCATAGACTGTGCCATTTGTGAGCTCCCTGAAAGCCACAAAGAGACTCCTAAGGACTATGAGCAGAGGAATGCTGTGCTCTCTCCTGCTCAACTTCTCACCTTTTGGAAATGGCACCTGATCAACTAAATCAGACCAAGCAGAGTTTCAGGGTTGGTTTAGGATATGTGACCCAAACTGAACATGTAAGAAGCCAGCATGAGTTTGGCCAAAACTACTAGGAAAGAAGAATCTCTGTCTGCTTGGGTCACTACCCTGGTAGAAAATAAGCCTATAACCATGCTTTGGAGGAACCTGCCTAAGAATGCCAGCACACTGAAAGATGAAGAAAGATTTACATCATCATTCAGACAATCAGGTTTAGCGCCCTTGGTAATGCGACCTATTAGGTCTACCCCCAGCCCAACCATTGCTTTGCCTATTATGCCAATTGGACTGTGTACTCTGCCACTAATAACCCAGATCCCTGAGTAAAATATGCACTTATCTGAGAATTCAACATTTTCTGGGATCCCCAACCCCATAGAGGTCACAAACTATTTTTAAAAATAAATAAATAAGTAAAATACTAAGGTCGGCTTGAACTGAAAATTCCAGAGAGCTCCCAAGTATTTTCCCCTTTGTTTGGTTCCAGAAAGCACAATGATACACATATGGAATTCAGGTATTACAGAAGAACACTTGGGACTGGTAACAGAGTGCATTACCAGCTGTGTGTGGCATCTGCAATTAAATATAGTCATTTCTTGGTGTCCAAGCGAAGTCAGTTCCAAAACCCATGGATGCTTAAGTCCTTTATATAAAATGGTATACTGTATTTGCATGTAACAGGCACAGCTCCCATATAGTTTTTTTTAAATATTTTTTTAGTTGTCAATGGATCTTTTATTTTATTTGTTTAGATGTGGTGCTGAATATCAATCCCAGGGCCTCACATGTGCCAGGCAAGTGCTCTACCACTGAGTCACAACACCAGTCCTCCCATATACTTTAAATCATCTCTAATGCAATGTAAATGGCTCTGTAAATAGTTGTTGTACTGTATTGTTTAGGGAATAATGACAAGAAGAAAAGGTCTGCACATGCTCAGTACAGAGGCTTTTTTCCTCAAATATTTTCCCTCTGTGGTTGGTTGAATCTGTGAATGTGGAACCACTGGATATGGTATGTTAAAACCCTGGGGGAAGGATCTAGTTTTTACCTTAGACCACTCTAAATGATTTTAAGATTTTTCACTTTTAAACAAGTTAATGTTGAAAAAATGTATTACAAAAATTCCAAGTAAAGAATCAATTATATATTTTAAAATACACATAAATCTAATATCATGTTAGGCTATACTAACAGAAGGCTGGTGTGAAAAACTGAATCACTGATTTGCATTAATAAGATACTTAGTAGCAGAGCTCTCATTCAGTACCATGCCCAGCTTGGACTTATGCATTTTCAGAGGATGTGGAAAGCAATTGAAATGATTAAAAGCATGGAAAATCAGATCTCTGAAGAATGATGAAAGTGGACTATTTAACTGACAGAAAAGAAGATTGAAGGGAGAAAATAAATGGTATTTAAGTATAGAAAGAGTTCTTATAAAGAAAAAGATGGCCAGATGTTTTCCTCCTCCATTGAGTATATTAAAAGAAAATTGCCTAAGACATTTCATGTACACAAAAGAAGTGTTTTTTTCTTTTTCTTTTTTCTTTTTTTTTTTTAATCCCCAAGCAGATAGGATCCTTGTACTAACTGAGAGATTGGATGAGATGACCTTTATGATTCTTCTTAACCAAGTTTCTGTGATCACCAGATTGTGGATTTCCTTTTCAAAACTGTTGTGAAACTCCTTGCTGCACATCTTAAAAGGGAAGATGGAGAAACACTGACTGGTTTGGTTTAGATGTACTTTCTACCCAGGAGTCACTTCCCACACTCATAACATGCCTGGGAAGAGGCAAGTATTGTGTGCGAACAAACAGCACAATTCACACACAAAATCAAAACAAAACCAAGAAAGACTAGTGGTAAAGGAGTGATGAAATCTAGGACTGCTATTTTCTGCTCTTTCATTTTAGCTATTGAGCAACAACAATTCACGATTAGTTTCTTTATTAACTGTAAATGGGGCAAACCATGGGGTCACTTAGCCTGATGGCAGTGTTTTTGAAGGGATAGAATTAGGTGTATGGGTTCCATATTGAGTGAGGAGCCTTTAATGCCAGCCCTAGTAGGTATCTGCCTCCTGCTGTAATTTGGCTAGTCTAATTTGGGATCCAAAGACTTCAAATCAAGGCTCAGAAAAATAGATTTTATTTAGAGAAACAATTCTAGTTGTACAAATGGAAAAGTTCTTCTAAAGAACAACAGCTTTGGCATTCTTACTGCTTGGATGGATCTAGACTTATTTAAAAGTTAAATTTAAAAAATTAAAGGTTATATGTTGCTCTACATTTTTCTATACCAGTTGGACTATTTCATTAAGTCCTATGTGGTGACTCAGAATGGTTTGTGTAAGTACAAGCTCTCCTGACTATAGTATTCATGCATCCACATATCTACTAATTAGCTCCACAATTGGGTTCTGCAATTTCCTGAGCCACATTGCTTAGACAGTTTCCGCATGTTCAGCACTAGCAGTCATTTCCCCTTATGGAACCCACATGGACACTCAACAGTGGTTTATCCAAGAGGCTTCCCAGCCTTAAAACGAATCTACTAATAACAGAGGTTGGCTGACTTTACAATCAGTTATTTTGAATAGATTCAAGTGATAATTTCTATGTTTGTAGTTTTCAATTTACAGGGAATAACTGGGAAGAGAAAAGAATGTCAATTTTCCAAACCTGTTGTTGAAAGTATCAGGGGAAAGTTTGCTGCAGATGATGATTTTGATGGAAAGGGACCATACAATACCATATTCATTCTCATTTTCCAGTTGAATTGCACACACACACACACACACACACACACACACAAAACAACTTAAAAACAAAATCAATCAAACAAGCAAGCAAACCAAACAACAATAACAATGGCCTGACCTAAATAGTGCTCATTATATATTTACTTTTCAAAACTGATCCAGAAGCAAGAAACTGGTTTCTAAATTTATTTCCATGCTTGCCCTCTGAATCTTGTATTCAAAAATCCAGGATATCAAATTCTCTCCCATAATTTCCTTTCAGCAGAATTTACTGTATTACCGGCTCATCCCCCAAATATAAATGGCTAAAACAGCTGGCTCCTCCACTCTTGGTATATACACACAAACACAAATGACACACACATGCATGTGTGTAATATACATCTCTGCATATATAAACACACACTTTAGTCATTTATTTTTTTAACAGAATAAAGGTCATTAATCAAAATACAATTCATTTTAAGGGTTGAGGTTTGGCATGAGATCATTATTTCAAGAAAATCCAAGGAGACTAAGCTGCCTTTCATAGTATTATTTTCTTTCTAAACCCCTGTAGGGTGCATGGCTCTTCTCCACTGAGAAATTTGCACCATGGAGCAGCCTCATGGTCTACATATTAAAAGATTCAAGTTCTCTTGGGGGAGGAGCCTTGGATTCACTCACTCTACAGAAAAAAAGATTTTGTATCTGTTGTGTTTCTAACTCTAGGCTATCTGTGGTTAGCCCTAGGTCAAAGACAGCAAAAAATATTTCCCCTTCTTTCTCAGAAGAAGAAAATGAAGGTGCAGAGAACTAAAGCTAAATGTCTTCTTATTCCAGTTCAGCTTAGTTTTTTGTTATCCCCTTTAACATTTTGTAAGCTGAGAAGACATATTTTTAAAGTATTTTATCTTTTCTAGACCTTTCCTTGAAAGCTCAAGAGCATCCATACTTTTTTTCCTTCATTCTATGATTCTATGAGTGTAATGAAATGGCAGTTTTATAGCAGAGTGACCAGGACAGTGGCTAGGCAAATGACTAGCCCACCTGAGGATTCTGTCAGGAACCTCCCCACCCAGAGAAGTAACCTGGTAGCTGTTCCCTGCATAGGATGGTTACCTTCACCCTTCCTACAGCTGCAGGGTGGACTCTGCCAGGAAACCAGCAAGCAGACTGAGTGTCCCCTTGGCACTGGCAGGGCCAACAAGGGACTCTGATGACATATGACTTTCTAACCTTCAGAAGTAAAGTATATTCGTATCATAATAAGTAAAGAAGGCCCACAAGAGAAAAACCAACAGAAAATGGGCAAAGGATATAAACTGATAATTTTTAGAGGTAGAAACCTGAGTGTTCAACTTTATAAATCATCAAGGAAATAACAGTTTATACAGAAATGTGATACCACTCTTACCCATCAGTGTGGCAAAACAAAAGTTGGTAAACATGTGAAGAAGTAGGAACTCACACTGCTAATGGGAGAGTAAATCGGTACCGTTGTTTTGAAGAACCATCTGACAGCATAGTTAGATATGAAAAGGTACAAGACTGCAGCCCAGTAACTGCAATTCCAGGTGTGTGCTTTAGAGGCTCTCTGTGCTTCATGTTTAAGATTATGTGTAACAAAGAGTACATATTTATTTTAAAAGAGAAAAAAGCTAGAAGGATGGATGCCAATTTCTTGATAGTAGTAGTCAATGGAGAAAAAAATTGCATTTGGGCTTATTCAACTTGATTTTTTTTTTTTTCTTTGGGAAGGAGTCTTGCTAAGTTGCTGGCCTCAAACTCACAATTCTCCTACCTCAGTCTCCTAAGTAGTTGGTATTAAAGGAACATACCACCATGCCTGACAACTTGACATATAATCTTATGTATATAAAAGAAAAAAAGAAAACCTGAAGAAAATATAGAAATGGTATCTGTACTCTCCTGCACTTCAGTTTTTTCGAAAGCTAAAAAAGAAGATAGTCATCCGTGCAGCTTCCTGCATACTTTAGGCCTTGGGTAATTTTTTGATTTGCATCTTTCCAGGCCTGAAGGAAACAGTGGGCTTTCCTTTATGATGCTAACAATTTCATCAGGACCAATTCACCTGTCTGGAGCTGATTATAAGCTCTGTCCTGTGAAGGAGGTGCTGATAAGGCCTGATAAAGTGGGGAATTATAATAGAGGCCTGCCATCTTCCTTTACTTCAAAGTCTTTCATAGATTTGGAAAACAGTCTGAGTGGTCATCAAATATAACTTATTAGATAAAACAAGGAAACTGAGGCCTTGAGAGACATTTTCAGGTGCATTTGGCTGGCTAAAGGTAGAGTGGGGACCAGAATCTGTGACTGGATTTTCCAGTAACAAGCAACTTTGGTATGTGGCAATTAAGGAACGTCCCACAGAGCCATCACTGGGAACAAGCAAGCACCCATTCTGTGTTTAGCCCACTATGAAAATGGCCTTTAGTTCAGCAATACTCGAAGAGACTCAAAGGTGAGAGGTGAAAGGTGTGTGAGCACTACATTCAGGAAGCAGTGTAGACAGAGTTTAAAAGGTTTGTCAGAATCCAGAATTGCAAGGGTGTGTATCCCGGCTCTGCTACTTCGTCTGCTTTACCTTGGTTAAGTTGCTTAATCTTTCTGTGCTACTGTTTCTTTAACTGTCTAAGTGAGAAGAATAATAGTACCTATTTCAGAGATTATTCTGAGGTTTAAAATAATTGATAATGTAATATGTGAGAATGGTGTCTGATATATAATGTGTTCAAGAAATGTTAACTATTTTATGACATCATTCATAGAACAAACTATTGAGGAAACTGAGTGTTTAATTGTGGTTCTGACATCTATTGCCTTAAACCACATACTTAAATATCTCAAAACTGTCATTAGTATCTTCCTTCATATTTGACTTGGATGAGTCTCAGTTTTAGTCAAGAAAGCAGATTTCAAAAAGGTAAGATCATTTATTTGTCCAGAACAATGTCATAAATGTGTGGTAGTGATTACAGTTCCCTTTCATTATATTTCACTCAACACTTATTCATCCTTTTTGGAACACATAGGGCTGGCTACAGGCAGGGGATCTGAAGAAATTAAGTTGACCTCAGAAATAGAGGACTTAGTCCTCGGGGGTCTGACTGTACACTACCCAGATTGCTGTCATAATGGGCTACATCCAGCCAGTTCTTGAATTTTTTTAAGAAAGGAAGTACCCTCCCTACCCCAATTCCTACAGTCATTTTGACAGAAATTCCTTGCACCTTAATATAAAATCATGACAAATTTCTGCTCATGGACAAATTTATATCTGTTAAATGGAAGAGGTTTCAAAGTTTCAAATCAGATTCTTTTTCTATGAATTTCTTAATACTAATGCTATTGTATATTAATCCTGATGTGCTTTTCAGAGCCCAACCCATTTACTGCTGGAGAATTCATTCCATGGTTTAAAAGAGAGCTAACCATATCTTGATTTGTTCCCACCCCTTCTAAAACATAACATGCAGTTCTTAAAATATCCATTTCTACCAAATAGAATATTATAAATTTCCTTCTTATGATGACTTAAAATTTTTTGTTATTACAAATATTACAGTAATTTTTCTCATCTACTTCAAAAAAGATCCATCCTCTAAACCTGAGATAAATTCCTTGGTCAAAGTAACAAGGGTGATTTCATTTGTAGTTCACTTATAATTTAATTTATTCCATAATTTGGGTGTTAATCTGGCTGTCAGATGAATGCAATCCACTGTTGGACTCAATTTCTTCCAGTACAGGGGAGAATTTCTGTACCAAATTCTCTCATAACTGCCTCCTTTGCACACACCTATATTTTATTTTCATTCCTGCCTAGCCTAACTCATCACAACCTATAATTGTCCAACTAAATAATGTTTTTTAAGACTTGATGCAGAAGTCTTACCAAGGTGATTTAAAGGTGCAGGGAATAGTTTATTGATATGTGAATTACTCAAACCTGAATATTTCAACTCCTTGGAACCTTAAAATTCTTTTATTTAAGACAAGATTGAAGTGAACCACAATTTATTCAGCATGAAAGTAACTGCTCAGATTAGTCATTACAGCATGCAGCTTTGGAGAAATGGTACACTTGTTGAATTCTAGGGTTCCTTCTATTCTATTTGCTATTGGTAGCTTTATCAGAAATGTCCTTTTTCCTTTGATGTCTAGCTTTTGGCTATCTATCAATTGCCATTCCATGTACCATAATTCTCAAGTAGAGTTTTTTAAAATTTCATCTTATCTGGGCTCTACTCCAGATCCTCTGAATCTCTTGGAGCAGGGCAGATGTTTTTAAAAATTTGTTCAAGGCTTTCTGATTTTCAACCTGAATCAAGAACCACTCTCTTTATTGCCTGGGTTAGAAATTATTTGTTTGTAAATAATTGAAACCTATTCAAACTATCTTAGCAACAAAGAGAAATTTAGGATAGGAGACTCTCCCAGAACCTACAGGTAGAAAATCACCCTTGGTTTCATAAGAGACTGGATCCTGGAACTGAGGCTGCTAGTGCCTGTTCTCAAGTGAACCTCTCTGTCTGCCTAGCTCCCCGCAGAGACTCCTGCACTTGAACCTCCCTTTCTCTGCTTTTTTCACTTTCTCTTTCTCAGCTGACTATTCTCACTGCTTAAGTGAGCACAGGACCAAACATTGTGCATCCTCAGGACCCAAGTTTATATGTTCTGGATTAAGCTTGCCACCAAGGCAGACAAGTTATCAATCAATCTAAATTCCTGAGAGAGAATCTGATTGGCTTGACACAGGTAATATGTCTGCCTTTAATCCAAGCAAATCAGTTTAAACATGGCTGCCAAGGTCCCACCAATATGTGGATTCAGATTGGGGGCTGTTTACGTATTTCAAAGTATGTCTTTATGCTTTCCATGTTGTCCGTTTTATCATAGTATCTATACCAAATAACTCTGTTGCTGATTTCAGCTTTATTGGTGATATTTTCACCTTTAAGGAAGGTGAGAAGTAACAGTTTCCACATATTGGAGGTGATTTCCCTGCAGATGTCACTAAGATGACTGTTGGATGTAGTTTCTCTTTCCATGCCTACTTCTCTCGCTTATAAATACGAATCAGATGAAATGTGGAGAAAGCCAGAGCCTTGGGAAATCTGCTTCTCTAAGTAGTAAAAGTTTAAAAATAGGAGTGTAAAAACAGTCTAATGGTACAATCATTTTCTCTAATGTATACACGGTTCATCACCACAGTAACAAATGTTTAAGGGAGTTGAGGTAGTTTATCACAGACAATGCTGAGACGTGACCTTACAATATTCTTTACAAAGAAGGCTGCTTGCTTTTTCTTTGTCTATACAAGGGTTAAAAGAAGAGCAAATGCTTTTAGGGGGAATGTAACATAGAGCCTGGCATGTGGCTAGCATTCAATACTACTTTACTAATAGTGTTTACTTAGCAATGTTTATCAGAATTAACTCCCAGTTGGTTTTAGACCACTGGAAAGAGTTACCAGGGAAAGTCGATTAACTTTCCTTTTTTCTCTTTCTACCATTGTGCATATATGGGATAGCCAAAGACATCTACGATACTTGGCTCCCTGTGAGATCAGATCTGGTAGGAAAAATAAAATACAAAAGCCCTAGGCAATGCTCCACTTTCAGTGCTCAGACATCTCCACATGTGTTCATTGGTCCCATTTTGTTACTGCAGATTAAGGAGGGAGAAATACTACAATTTAAAATTTGGATTTTGATGACATTTTTACCTTTAAAGAAGGTGAAAAGCAAGGATTTCCACATGCCACAGGTAATCTAACTTTGCATATGTCACTAAGATGAACTAGGCAGAGAGAATGTTAAGGTGAAGCATAATGTTAATGTCTAAATTAAAGTTAAATGAGGAACTCAGTGGTAGAACACTTCCCTTGCATGTGTGAGGTGCTGGGCTCGATCCTTAGCACAGCATAAAATGAATAAAGTAAAGGTATTGTGTCCATCTACGATTTAAAAAATTTTGTTAAATAAGTAAATAAAATTAAATATGAATTTGAGCTCTTTAAAGGACAATAACAACCAAAGTGACTGCATTTCAGTAAATTGTAATACAAAAAAAATGCATGATGGATAAAATAAAACAGAAACATAGGGAACCTTGGTTATAAGTATTATATAATAGGAAAAGTAAAGAATGAGAGTTGATAAATGATACTGTATCAGAGTAGCTCTATCACAAATCCACATAAATACAGTTATCTCATACTAGGCGAAGATGCCATAAACATACATTGGAGAAAAGATGGTCTCTTCAACAAATGGTGCTGGGAAAACTGGAAATCCATATGCAGCAAAATGAAACTAAACCCATATCTCTCACCGTGCTCAAAACTCAACTCAAAGTAGATCAATGACCTTGACATTAGACCAGAGACTCTCCACCTACTATAAGAAGAAGTAGACCCAAATCTCCATTGTGTCAGCTTAGGAACCGAATTCCTCAACAAGACTCCTAAAGAACAAGAAATAAAATCAAGAATCAATAAATGGGATGGAATCAAACTAAAAATCTTCACAGCAAAGGAAACAATCAAGAACGTGAATGGAGAGACTAGAGAATGGGAGAAAATCTTTGCCATCTACACCTTAGATAGAGCATTAATCTCCAGGTATGTAAAGAACTCAAGAAACTTAACACCAAAAAAAACCAAATAGGCCAATCAATAAATGGGCTAAGGAACTGAATAGACACTTCAAAGAAGATGAAATATGATTGATCAACAAATACATGAAAAAATATTCAACATCTTTAGCAATTAGAGAAATGCAAATTAAAACTATGATGAGATTTCATCTCACTCCAATCAGCATGGCAATTATCAAGAATACAAGTAACAATAAATGTTGGTGAGGATGTGGGGAAAAAGATACACTCATGCATGGACTCATGGTGGGACTATAGATTGGTGCAACCACTCTGCAAAGCGGTATGAAGATTCCTCAGAAAACTTGGAATGGAACAACCATTTGACCCAGTTATCCAACTCCTCAGTATCTACCCAAAAGACTTAAAATCAGCGTACTGTAGTGAGGGGGCCACATCAATGTTTATAGCAGCTCAATTTGTAATGGCTAAGCTATAGAACCAACCTGGGTACCCTTTAACTGATGAATGGATAAAGAAAATGTGATTTACAATGGACTATTACTCAGCCATAAAGAAAAATGAAATTATGGCATTTGCCAGTGAATGGATGGAACTGAGGACTGCATGGTAAGTGAAGTAATTCAGTCCCAAGAAACCAAAGGCTGAATGTTCTCTCTGATATGTGGATGCTAACACACAATAAGGGGGGGGGTGATATAATACTTTGGATTAGACAAAGGGGAATGAAAGGGAGGGAGGGGAATGGGAATAGGAATGACAGTACAATGAATCAGATATAACTTCCCTGTGGTCATATATGAATACATGACCAGTGTAACTCCTTGTCCTGTACAACCACAAGAATGGGAGGTTATACTCCATGTATGTATGATATGTCAAAGTACATTCTACTGTCATGTATATCTAAAAAAAAATTTAAAAAGAAAAAAAAAAAGTAGCTCTATTACTAAATGACACTGTTGTTCATGGAATAACTAGCAATCTGTAGGACATATCTTAAAGGATTAAAGTGGTAAGGGTCTTCATAAAGTTTTGTGGAAGTCTGAGCCTTAATAACTAAAGTGAAAAGTACAGTAGAAGCAACCTATAAATAATATTTTAAAATAACTTGTAAGATTATAATAAATACAAACAGTGGAATTTATTGCCTAATACACTTGGGAGTCTCAAGCATAGATCTAATTGGGTTTCCGACAATGTCATCATTATTTCTTTTGCTTTTTCCATCTCTCTGCTCTGCTTTCCTCCTGTTGGTTTATTCTTAGTAAGTTTTGCCACATGGTAGCAAACCAGTTTCTTTGGTCTTTATCACTTAGAATCTCAGAAGCTATGAGGTCCTTTTTCTTTCTGATTTTAATTCAATAGCAACCAAAGGAGTCCTCTGTTGGCCCTCAGATTACTTATCTACCCATGTGGCAAAAAAGACAGGGCCCCAAAGGTGGGGCTGGTGCAGTTCTTCAAAGGAAGACTTCTTTTATCGGTAAAAGGGGACAGAGCCTGTCAGCGGTGCATGCTTGTAGTCCAGCTGCTCCGGAGACTGAGGAAGAAGGATTGTGAGTTCACAGACTGGACAACTTATCAAGGCCCTGTTTCAAAATAAAAAATGTAGAAGGACTGAGGCTCTAACTCAGTGGCAGAGCACCCCTGGTTCAATCCCTGGTACCACAAAAGAAATTTTAAAAAGAAAAGAAAGAGAGAAAAGGGGAAAGGTGGAAGGGGCATTAGTCGGGCAGAAAGAACAACTGTCCATCAATGTTGCATGATGGTGCGTGGTGCACTTTCATATCCTGTGATTTAAAAACAAAAAAATGCTTTACCAGTGAGAAAGAAATGATGACAACTTACTGGGTGTAGTGGAACAACAACAACAAAAAATTCAAGATGCCTTTTGTATTCTTTCCAATTTCTCAGGTTACAACTAATTATTACTTGTTCTTTGCTCCTCCAATGCTTTGCTTACCCCTCTACTCAATCACACGATTACATTCCTTCTGTAGGACCATTTTCCTGAAATAGAGTATGAACATTTAAAGACAGAATTTTGTCTTTTATTTATTTCTGGTTTCTTGTCCAGTGCCTAGAATACAAAAGCTACTTGATGCTTATTGAATGAAACTGAATTCTATCAAGTCTACTGCTTAAGACATTACATATTTTTAAATATAATTTTATTTTTGGCTAAACAAGAACAATAAGGGGAAAGCATTTATTCTCTAGGAAAAAGAGTTTTGCCTAAGCCACTCTTGGCTTCTTTCTGCTTCTTTACCACTACTCCTTAGAGCAGATAAATGGAATGGCTTGTCTGATTGGTGAGTCTGGGATAAGGAAGAACTTCTCACATCCAGGTATTGTCCTCCACCAGCCTGAGGCATGAGGGCCACTGTCTAAGCCAGTCTGGGGGAAGCCCACGGTTGCTATGCACCCATGCCTTACCTCCCACCTTCTTTCCCTGTCTTCTGTCTCTCTCTATCTCTCTGTCTCTGTGTCTCTGTCTCTCTGTCTCTCTGGTAAATAAAGAGTGTTTTGGATTTAATGAGCAAAATAAACCTTTACCATGAAATACAGTCCATCAAAAGGGAGAGAGAAGTAGAAACAGAATTTTTCGCTTGTCACCATATAGAACAACATGAGGGATCAAAGATTTAGTATTGGTCAGCACTTGTGCTCTCTAAATCTAATAAACTCATACATGTCTATGTTTGGTCTAATGATATTTGTAGAATTTTTGAATGTTCAGTTTTAGGTGAATGTGAGCAGGTATTCAGGGTTTCCTGTCTTTGTCCTCCTCTGGACACTTATTCCAAATCCGTTCAGGCAACAGATCTTAGCGATTTTACCTGCTCCTTATCTTTAAAATGTATCTAGCCCTTGCTCCCATTTCTGTTGCCATTTCATTGTTTTTTTTTTATTTTAAATCACACATTGATAAATTATAGTTGTATATATTTGAGATACAAAGTGATCTTATCTAAGAATACAAATGCAAAATAATTAAATCAAGCTTGTTAAGATATCTATCATCTCAAAAACCTATTTTTTAGAGGGTGAGAACATTTGAAATTTACTCTTAGCAATTTTGGTATATACTGCATTGTTATTTATTAGATTCACTGCTGTGCAAATATATCTCAAAGTTAAAAAAAAGTAGTTATTTCTTCTGTCTTTGTGAGACTCCGTAGCCTTTGGCAATCATCTTCCCATTTTTCTCCTTCCCCCGCTTCAACTTCTCCTAACTACCATTCTGCTCTGCTTCTTTGAGTTCAATTGTTTTAGATTCCACATATAAATGAGAACATGAAGTATTTACCTTTCTGTTCCTGGCTTACTTAGCATAATGTTCTCCAAATTCATTTATTTTGTTGCAGAAACAAAATTTCTTTCAAAACTAAATATATTGGCACTCTCTGTGTGTGTGTGTGTGTGTGTGTGTGTGTGTGTGTGTCTGTGTTACATAGAGTACATTGTCCATTCATCTGTTGATGGACACTTAGGTTGATTCCATAATTTGGCTTTTATGAATAGTGTTGCAATGACATGGGAGTACAGATATCTCTTTCACACACTGATTTGAAAGCTCTTGGAATTTGAAAATGAGATTGCTAGGTCAGTTTTTTGGTTGTGTGTAAGAAAATTTTAAGTTGTTTTCATAAGGGCTGACCTAATTTACATTCCTACTAACAGTGTACAGGGTTCACTTTTCTCTACATCCTCACAATACTTGTTGTCTTCCTTTTATGTTTGTTTGTTTTACTCACAGCCATGCTAACAGGTGTGAGGTGATATTATAGTTTTAATTAGCAATGTTGAATACTTTTCCTGAATCTGTTGGCCATGTCTTCTTTGGGAAAATGTCTGTTCAGGTTCCTTCTTCATTTTTTATTGTCTTTCTGTAAAGTTGTTTGGGTTCTATATATTTTTTGGATAGTAATCTCATATCAGACATATGGTTTGCAAATATTTCCTCTCAGTTCATAGGTGTTTCTTCATTCTGTTATTTCCTTGATCGTGTAGAAGCTTTTTATTTTGCTCTAATTCCATTTATCTATTTTTATTTCTATTGCCTTCACATTTAGGGTCAAATCTAATAAATCATTGCCCAGACCAACATTGTATATTTATCCCTATCTTTTTTGGCGAGCTCAGAATTTGATTGTTGAAAAGCTATGTAATTTAATGATCCCTCAAACTTCACAAAATATTTTCAGAAAGATTCCCCCCTTTGTCTTTGGATATGTGCAGAGAATAGATTAAAAACTAAATATATTGGCACTCTCTGTATTATTTATTTATAATTAATCTTTATTTTTAATTATTACTTTCTTTTCTAGCATGAGTTTTTTTATTTGTTCTTTTTAGTTATACATGACAGCAGAATGTATTTCCAAATTCAGGAAATTTTTAATAAAAATAAAGGTTTCTTCCTTAATTGTAGTTTATTTATTTATGATCTCATGTCTAAGTAGTTCATGCATGACTTCATGGTTTGAGGGAAAAACTGTACTAAGGCAGGCATTCGACTCTGGATAAGTGGATCCTGGTATAAATGCAAGGATTTTTTTTTTTTTTTTTTTTTTTCTTGGGGTTTAATTTAAGGGAAATTTTACCACTGGGCTACATCCCCATTCTTTTTTATTTTTTTTTTTTTTTTTTTTTTTTTTTTTTTGAGATGGGATCTCACTAAGTGGCTGAAGGTCTTACTGAGTTGCTGAGGCTGGTCTCAAACTTGCAATCGTCCTGCCTCAGCCTCCTAAGTCCCTGACTGCAGATGTGTGCCACCATGCCTGACTGTAAGGAGTCACTCACTTGTGAGCTCCTATGCAGAATGCATAGGTTTGTTGAAAAACAAAAGTGATAACTGAAGGTCATCACTGCTTTTGTCTCATAGTTTAGATCTCAAATCAGTAAGCCTTTTCTGTAAAGGACAAGATATTTCAGGTTTTGCAAGTCATATGGTCTTTGTAACAGCTGCTGACTCTGCCATTATGGTATGAAAGCAGCCATAGACAGTACACAAATAAATGAGGATGGCTGTGTTTCAATAAGACTTCATTTATGAGCAATTACATTTGAATTCCATATAATTTTCACATGTCACAAACTATTCTTTTGCTTTATTTTCATTGATTTCAAAATGTAAAAATGTAAAAAACAAAATAAGGAACACATAGGCTAAATGGACATTGGCTAAATGGACATCATTGCAAAATCTTAGTCAGGCTTTTTAGAGCTGATCAGTCCAAAAGGGACAAACGAAGGTGTTCTGTCCTCTACAGAGGATAAAGGAATTCTCCTTTCCTTACTTTTTCATATTCAGAGGGAGCTAGGTTTATATCCCGTTGAACATGGAAGAGGCAAATTCCTCACCTTGTGTTTTCCAAAGACTTAAAGGCTACGTTTCAGGCAGCCAGGTGATGAGTGAGCCTTGTGTTTTCCATGAGGAACCCTATCCCTTAAGCATCTGTATCCCAGTCATACTTATGCATGGAAAGGCTAAGTAAAATCTATTAATATCCTAGCTAGAAAGAAAACTATAAAATTACACATATATGCAAGCTTGTGTGTATTCTACAGTTCAAAGTATAGTCAGCATAAAAAGCATACATGCTATTGCACTGGGAGGAAATCGGCGTCTTTGAAATCAAATACTCTGCCATTGGCATATCCAGGCTTGAAACCCGGCTGCAGCTTTTAGCTTCCACCACATGTTTACATTGGAAATCTCTCTGTGCGCATATAGAGTTTGTTCTCTTATGAAATCATGTCTCTAGGGAAGGATAATTTAAAGCCATTTCCGTTTGTTATGTCTGAACTGAACTAGACTATTAGGGCTTGTTAACGCTGGATAAACTTGAGCCATATAACTGCCTTCATCTGCAGATTATAGAATCTGTCCAACAAATTGCATTCTGATGTTTTCAGAAAAATGGCTAAGCAACCTAGAGCCTTTTAATTTATATTTTATCACCATGGTTGTCTTAGGAATCCCAGTTTTGACTTTCACGCTTATTTGGTATAGCAGAGATGATATAACTCTTGAATGGACCAAATCCAGCAATAATTGAGACACTAAACTACATCTGCATGCTTCTATAGCAGAGCAAGCAAAGGCTGGCGGCAGAAAATTGCTGGCACAGCATCTTTCTTCAGAGCATCTCCCTTCCCCCAGTCTTTACATAAATCAGCATTAGGTCCACTAAAATATTGTGTGTGGTCTGCATTTAGAAATTTCATTTGAAAATTATATTGTGGCAACCATGAGACAGATGGATAAACTAAAACAAGTTTCTTTAGGTTAGTGTTAAGTAAACAGAATTAAGTGAAGATAGACAGTTTCCCTGATTTAGTGAAGGGGAGGTGATGGTTGCCCCAGTGTATCTAACTCCCTATACCTCCATTCATCAAACCTGTGGAATGCTCTTATTGTTAGGCTTACATTTAAGTGTTTGGTTTATTATTGTTCTCATTTTAGACAGGGTTATTAGAAGGTAGAAATTGCATTTGTTTAACTTCTTTTATGAAAGAGTCTAATAGAACTGCCAGTACAGCTTCAGTAAAGTCCTAAACAGGGTGACACGAGGCAGTGTGTGACTCTACAACATGGCATCGCCTAACTCTAGAAAAGTTATCAGAGCTGCAGCCTTATTATCAGAGGCTCCCCTGAATATAATTCTTCTCAATAAACTTGTAGAAGGCATAGTCCCTGAGGCTGATGACAGAGGTGCTGGTAGGATATAGAGACATTGACTATGTACAATAGCTCACCCCAATCCAAACCAGTCTCAAAGAATGTCAGAAATGAAGGGCATGAGACAATGGCCAATTTCTATTGAGAGTGAAATTTTGAGTGAGAAACAGGGTTTTAACTGGCACAAGGTACAATAATCTGCTATACGAAAGGAACAACAATGAACCAAAGTTCCAGAAACAAAAAAGTATAGAACATGTTGAGGGAATATGGGAATAACTTTCCCTCTCTCTTTCCTTTGCTCTTCCTTTATTCAGTAATTACTTAACTAATGCCTGTCCATGACCTCTGCTCACATACAGTTTACAATCTAAAGAAGGAATAACCATGAATCAAAGAAACTCAAAGTAAATAGCAAATTATAGCCCTGATCTTACCTCAAAGGAGATGCATACATCAAGGAGCTAAGAGAAAGCAATACAGGAGAATCAAACATACTTTATGGGTCTTTGCTGAAGAGATATCCAGCCACTTGATGGAAGAATAGGTATCAGTTCGAGAACATTTCATGGAGAGGAGTCAATGTGTACACAACATATGCAGGAGACTCCAAGAGAGTGAAGGTATACATGGTATAGACAGGGCTTACTTGAGAGTCAGGGAGGAGCCAACACTGAGGTTTTGTCTTTATCTAAGAGCAAAGGGAAGCCATTGACCTGCTTCAAGCAAGGAGTGGTATAAAAGGTGATGAGATTTACTTGTTAGAAAGATGACTCTGGCTGCAGTATAAAGAATGAACTGAAAGTGTAGTGAGGGAGTCCTGCCAGGAGGCAAATACAGTTGTCTTGGTGAAATGTGCTGGTTGTTTGTACTGGGGTAATGGTGGTGAGCATGAAGAAAAGGAATAATGGACTAGGACTAGGGTTAGAGCCCCATGGTAGAGCACTTGCCTAAGATGCTCAAGGTCCTGGGTTTGATTCCCAGCACCAAAGAAAAGAGAGAGAGAGAGAGAGAGAGAGAGAGAGAGAGGACTGATTATTAGCTTGACCTGCAAGATGTTGAGTCTGAGGTGCCTTTGTGACACTGAGAAGATATACAAGAAAGTACAGTAATCTGGAACTTGGTGAAAAAGTCTGTGTTGGAGATAAACATTTGAGAGTCATCTCTCTGTAGGTGCAATCTGAGCCATGAGTGTGTTTCCCTATGGCTCAGTCTCATGCTTCCTATGGACACACTCTGAAAGTTAATGAGAACCTGGGAAGTGAGCAGGCCACATGGAAATCCCTCTCCTAACCTCCCACTTTACTGATGGGCAAGTTCACATAGAAGGTGGTTGTCTGAATTATAGACCAGTCATCCCAAAGAAGTTCCTGGGTTCCTAGGCTGATGTCACCTTGTATCCTGACTGAGGGCCTTTTTGTGAGACATTGAATTTAATAGGCCCTTGGGATGCCAGGACCCCCTTTCCCTTTAAAAAGTTTAGAAGCTGAATGGTGGTCACCCTACTTAACCCCATAAAGGAACATGAAATAATGCTTTGGTAATAATAGGCTCACAAAGGATTGATCATCTTCATTCAAGTGAGAGGATATGAGCCAGTGGAGTTGCTTCCATGGCCTTTTATTCCAGAAGCTAGACTGTGTGTAGGTTTCGGGGTCAGGTAGTGGAGGGAAGGACTCTTGTGAAGAGCTGGAATTGGGACTCAGGTGTTGCCACAGCTGGTGTAGCTCACTCTTCTCCTGTCCCTTCCCGTCTCTATAACCAGATCTGCCACTGAAGATTCAGACTGGCACTGGGACAAGATGAGATAAAAGACCAGGGTTAAGGAAGGTAGGTTTCCAGGCCGTAGGGTGGAGGAAACAGAGGTGGAGCCAGGCTATAACAGCACAGAGAGTGGGTATTTCACGGGGTCCAGGCCATCATTGCCTGGTTGTTGCAGCAGAGGAAAGAAAGTCTCAAAGTGTCAATGTTTCACTTAAATATTGTTTGAAAAGTTGCTACTTTGGGGGAACGGCTCAGGAAACTTCCCTGCATCTATATAGCTATGCTTCTATTCAAGATTTCTGAGAAGCTCAGGCCACCCTACTGATGTAACCATGTGGGGTACCTCCAAGCCCATGGGTGTCTAAGGGAGGAACTTAAATCACATGCATTCACTATAAGAAATGCCTGTGATGTTAAGCAAACAAATATGTGGTCCTCTCTCATCACCCCTTCCATGAGATAAAAAATAATTTAGAAGTGTTGACTATGGTGCTAATATTTTCATGACATGGAGATTACTTGTAAAGTAATAAAGAACATTAGAAAAAGGAACCATGATCACTGTTCGTGGTACTATATAGGAAATGTACCTATTGTAAGAACTTTGCATCTTCCAATAATGTTTTAAACTAGAAAATAAAGTCTGTTCCCTTTGGTTACTCACAAGCTTAAAAACCTAAAGATCTTATGCCATTAGGTGGAGAAGGTGAATTAGTTGACCCTTGGGAAGCTATTTGCTAGCGTCTGGCCTCATTCATCTTTCAAATAAGAAAAAGTAAAGAGTGGACTTGGAAATGAATTTTTAATTTGAGTACTCTATTTCAAGCTCTGAGGTCTGAAATGCCTGTCCTGCAATGTGACTCAGTTTCCTTTTCCAAAGGAGAAAAAAATATCAGTATTAGGGTAGTGCTGTGGTCTGGATATGAAGTGTCCCCCACAAAATCTCATATTTTGAAAGCATTTTCTCTAGTGCAGGAATGTTCAGAGGCAAAATAACTAGATCATGAAAGCTATAACATCATCAGTGGATTTATTCATTTGTTGGATTAAGAATTTGAATGGACTACTGGATGGTAACTGTAGGTAGATGGGGCATGGCTAGAGGAAGTAGGTCACTGAGGGTGTGTCCTTGGAGATTATATCTTGTCCCTGGCTCCTTGCATTCTCCTCTTCTCTTCCCTTCCCTTCTCTCCTCTCCTCTCCTCTCCTCTCCTCTCCTCTCCTCTCCTCTCCTCTCCTCTCTCTCTCTCC
>JAJEJO010000153.1:581361-605302 GCA_020662805.1 Glaucomys volans | reverse complement strand
CTCTCTCTCTCTCCCTCTCTCTCTCTCTGCTTCCTAGCTTCCATGAAGTGGAAGCATTCCTCTGCCATGCCTTTCTGCCACAGTGTTCTGCCTGTCTCACCTCAGGCCCAGAGCAATGGAGTTAGCCAACCATGAATTGAACCTCTAAATCCTAAGTCCAAAATAAACTTTTCCTTCTCTAAGTTGTTTATGTCAGGTATTTTGGTCACAATACAACATTGACTGATGACTAGTATCTTCGTACCTTCTGGCCTTTAGCAAGACTTTTGTTGAAGCAAACTTTCTCACTGTGGAGGAGCCATGGTATGCACAGTTAAGGGGGTTCTCTCATGTTGGAGCTGTGTGGGCAGCTGCCCAACATACCCTGCTCAGGAATGGTAGAGATGGCACTCTAGCTCTGATAGGACTAGTGCAAATGTGTTATTTTAAATCCCATTTCTTATCGTACCAATTTTGAAGACATAACTTTTGACCCTTTCTGTTGCATAAAGAAAACATGATTACAAATTATATTGAGGGGTAAGTTAGCTCAAAGTAAGTTGAGCATTTAAAAATTTACCTTAATGTTATTTAGAGCTGAAATGATTTGCCTAAATTGTTACAAGCTTCACTGGGGTTCTGGAAAGAAGAGAAAGTAAAGTAGAACTTAGGTTTATGGGTCTACTAGATTATCCAGTTTTAATCCGCCATCTCCTATACCCAACATTAACACTCTTTCTGATATTGACTGTCCCTAGTTGTCTTTCTAGTTCTCCTCGGAACTAGACTGAGTAAAATTCATGGGACTTGCAGGTCATAATTTGCAATTAGTCCAGCGGTTTGGAATTTTTTATCCCGAGGAAAATAGGCATATTATTATTATTATTGTCTTCTAATTTTAAAAAATGCTGAAAGTTTGAAGGAAAAAGGGAAAAGTCAGTTCAAGTCATACTGCAGAGAGAAATAATATTTTGATGAGCATCTCTCTAGGTATCTATCAGAATGTCATATTATACTCACATATGCCATTTTTAGAAAACAAGGTCATACAGTCCTACTGGTTGTTATCTTTTTTTTACTATGATTTAATAATCTATTGTGGACAATTCTATGTCCATAAATAAAGAATGACACTGGGGGAAAAGGAGGGTGCATACAATTAAAGAATCCTATTATGTTGTACATTAATATGCACTAATAATTATAATGAAAATGACATTGCTAATTATAGAGGCTAGATATATAATATTCCATTAAATAACTATACCGTAACCATTTATGTATTTCCCAATTATTGGTCATTTCCTTTTTTTCTATTTTTTACTATCATTAAAAAATTGTAATGCGCATCTTTTTACATTCAGATTTCTAACTTGTCTAATCATCTCCTTAGGATATATTCTTGATTTTCTTTTCATGGGTCCTGTGCATGTTTCAATTTTTATGTGTATTGCCAAACAACCTGTCAGGAACCTATCGGTTTTCATGGCCATTATTAGTAGTGGTTGTGAATTCTTGGTCACCCCCACTATTACCTAACTGGTAGGGTTTTTTTTTATTTTGTTTTGGTTTTTCTATCCTTTGTGAAACTTTTCAGGATGATAATATCTTATTGTTGTTCATGTTTGCTTTACTTTGATTGCCGAAGAGAATGTGCATCTTCTGGTATGTTTATGGCCACTGACATTTCTCCTATTATGACTTGCTTGTTTGGTCCTGTCTTACAATTCTGGGAGGGTTATGGCCTGGTTGGTCCATGAAATGCAGGATCCAGGCTATAAATTATCCTTCAGTTAGATAATCTGATATGAAAGCCTATGGTAAAGAAAATTTTAGAAAGCTAGTTTAAGAATATCCTGTTTTATGATTATCCCATGGAATTTGAGTGTCTTTACAAAAGAAGAAATTCATGATGCTAATTGGAGACCAGCTCATGCTAGACAAGGTAAGACTGGGCTTGCCCCTCTGCTGCAATCCCTACAAGTAGTGACAGAATTTCTGGAAAGTTCTCTAATTTCACACCTCCTGCAGAAGGGCTCCAGACTCAGTGGAACACACCCCACCTGCTTGAAGCTGCCACAGGCCAGCCTCTCTGAATTTTATGATGTATCTGAAATAAGGTTTTATTGCATCCTCCCTCCACCTCAAGAAAAACCTCGGGGAGGAAAGAAAAACAGAACCCACCAAGAAGAACAAGCAGACCTGTCCGAGGTGGGGAATTGGCTACTTCGTAAGGCAGCAGGAGAGTAAAGTACAAAAGACATAAAGCACACCTCACTTTAATCCCTTCCATCCGCCCAGAGCCCCTAGAAAGCTCATAAAGTCTCCCTTGCTGGGTGATTGGGCTCCTTTCACTCGGGGGGCAAGCAGGGCATTTGGTATTTCTGGAGAGAGCTCCAAGGAACTAGGGAAAGGATAATGGCAGTCCAGGGAATGGGGGAAAAGAAAATGAAGTCTCCTCTTCTTGCTTCAAGGTAGTGAGCTGTAAATACAAACAGCAGCTGCCAGAGAACACAGGGAGGGCAGGGTGACCGGATGGCGGCAGGCCCTGTCAGCTGCCTTTACCAGGCCCAGTAGCTCCAGTGGCAACTACCTTTCTCAGAAGAATGCATAGCTGAGAGTTTTCACCTCTCCAGGCTCCCCTTGGCTAACTCAAAGGAATCATTTTGAATGTTGTTGGCAAAAATGTTCCTGAGAGTTGTCTGTGGTGGGTGATGCGTTTTCTCTGTCTAAAAGGGTGGTTATTCTTGTCTGCCAGTTTTTAGAAGCTGGAACTGTCTGTTCTTTTTGTCTGAAATAAAGACTTTAGAGACCAGTCCTTTCAGACAATGAAAAAGGGAGAAAGGAAAAAAATTTCCTCCAGTTTACCTTTAGTCTGGGTCCTTTTTGCTTGTTGGCTTTTGACATTTCACAGTGTTTGCAGGGAAACCGGCTAGTTGGCCAGGGCAGAGCTCCTGGATCTTGGACAATAAACACTTAAACAATCAAAACAATTTATTTGGCAGTTAAAAGAAGAGTCTTCTAAATATGTGTCTAGTCTTACTTGTTTTTGAACTCCTGGTGAAGCAGAGAACATGCACTTGCTTGTTCCCCTCCCTCCTGGGGCCCTGCCTTTACTCCTAGACTCCAGTCTCCCCACACACTCCCAGACTCCTTCCCTGCAACACTCCCAGACTCCATCTGCCCACCCTCCACTCCTAGACTCCATCTTCCCCTGCAGACTCTAAGACTCTATCCTCCACCCATAGATTCCACCCCACCTCTCCTGCCATTCCTGTCCTCCATCTTCCACACACACACTCCTGTGTGTCTCCACTGCTCCCTACACACTCCTACACTCCATCCTCCCCTCACTACTAGATGCCCCGCCCCAGACTGCACAGTCTCCCAGCTCGCCCCCACTTCACCATTCAGGTTTCTCCCCTGTAACCCCCTCCTTTGCCCTTCACTGGGGGAAATCCTTCTCACCATCATATAAGACTCCATAATTGCACTGAGCTTCCTCAGCATGCACCTTATCTTTGTCATTTCCATGTTTCTCCCTTTCACTGACTATTATCCTTAAAAGCAGGACCCAACCTTAGGTGTCCAGCAGGATGCCTGTGGGAATAGTGACAGCTGTACTATCAGGATATCAGTATCAGCTGTACTATCAGGATTAGCAGCAGCAATAACAGTTCGCTTCCCTTACAGAGCCCATAAGAAGATGCCTACAGACTTCTTTGTGGAATACATATAAAACCCCTCTAGTGCCTGGCACATAGAGAGCTCTGGTCATTTTTTTAAATTCTTGACTGTGGTACTGAAATTCCTAAATGGGAGTGAGCCAAGAGAAGACTATTAATTAATATTAATAAGTATTGCAGAAGCTAACATCTAGTATTATATGCCAAGCAACATTTTAAGGATTTTTATATGTTAACTCATTTATGTTAATTAATTTTCTTAGCAACTGGTGATGTAAGTATTATTAGCCTCATTTTACAGGTAAGGAAGTAGACACACGAAGAGGTTACATTGTAGAGATTGGGTCCAAGTTTCTGGTTCCAGAGCCTGTGCTTTTTCCTGATCATGCTACTCTGTAAGAAGCATAGCAGAAAGGTAGTATATTATCATTTTCTCTGGTTCATATTTTCAGGGAAATGAGTGTATCTGTGAAAGGCAGAGGCCTTTTGCAAAGTCCCAGGCACCACCTGGAGGATGGAGGGCAGCCCAGAGACGTTTGTGTCCTGGTAAACAACTCAAAATGGGCAGAACCTTTTTGCATCAAACTCAGCTTCTCTCAAACCAGAATTTCTCAGTTACCAACTTGGTGCAAAAATCTGCATTATCACAGTTGTGGCTGTTCTGTGAGGAAAGATTTTTGGTACAAAATAGCTTTTTATAGTCAACAAAAGCTTACCAATTTTGTTATTCTTGAGACTTGGCAAAATACCATGTCACACTATTTTGTAGAGGCCAAAACAAATTCTATGGACATACAGAATTCTTGTAACTTATTATTTTCAGAAATTAGTACTATATATAGAGTAAAGCAAATTAACAGATGATTCAACAGTTGGTAAAAAATGTATATATCTGCACAGCACATATTTCTGTAGGAAATACATACATATATAAAAGTAATTTTACACATAAACTTATATTATACATTTTATTTATTTCAACTTTTTGTTTGTATGTTTTAAATTTTCCTGGTACAGAGACAGGAGTATTTTCTAGTGTGCAGACTCTGGATCTGACCAGCCTCTTCACTCTGTGGTGCCAAGTTCTCCTCATTTGCTCACACCATGTCTTCTTTCCCTATTTTTGTTTGTCATTCTGTAGTGAATATAGCTCTATGGTTCAAGCAGCAGAGCTAGGGGCTGATGTCAACTCCACAAGTAAAATGTGACTCTCTAACACTTAAACTATAACTTTCTCATCTGGGAGCATTAGAAACAGCCTAACTCTGTGTGCACATGTGTGTTTGTGTGTGCGCGCGCGTTAGAGATGCTAACTTGTGAGTTTCCTGTCAACTATTGTGCCAATGCGTTGGGGATCTCTCACATTCATTGCTCTACTTCACTGAGATCCACAAGAGCAGGTTGTGCAAGGGAAGGCACAGGACTGCTGGACCGCATGTTTGCTTTTCTAGTGCATGCCCTGAGCAAGATCAAGGCCACAGTGGGCTGTCTTCACCAGTGCTGAGTATCTACCTTGGTTTGCTTCACCATCTTCCCTCCTCATCATGCTCATCTTCACTCTTCCTCCCTCCACCACCACCACCCCAGGCCAGTCATCTCCCTCATCCCCCTCTACTCCCACTCTTCTTGGTCTCACAAGAGCCCTCTCTTGACTCAAGACACCCATGAAACAGAGCGAGACACTAGCAGTCATGGGCACTTTGTTGGGAGGGCCAATTGGAGGCCAGATCGACCAGGACAAGCAGCGGGACATCCAGAAAGATGCTTTGCTTCTGGGGAATGGGAACCTAATCCCGTTACAGGCAGGATGGAGACTCCTGGGGCCTGCAAGCCTCTTTCCCGCTGTGCCTGGAGGGATATCATTGGAGGACTGCCGGGCTGTGGAGGACTCTGCTCGCCAGCAGCCTCCCCCTCCCCCCAGACCCTTCCATTCTCTTTTCTTTTGCAGTGACACACACTGCAGTGCCTCTGAGGTCATTTGTTTCCCACAGCCTCACAGGGCGCTGTGGCAACAAGGGGGACAATGATCTCTCACAGGAATGATGGGAGGCCTTGTTTTGCCTTAAATAAGCCCCTTCAAGGGAGCAGTAAGGTCTGTTGTGTGTGTGGTTTGTTTTTTCAGAAAATCCTCTTGCCCGTAGCTCCAGTGTGAAGTACTCAGGCAACTTCAATTGAGGACATAAAGAATCTTATGTGTGTGTGTGAGGGTTTAATTTTATTTTTATTGCTGCTTTGAGACCAGGATTGTGTTTTCTCTTCTAGCAGTTACCCTTTTCCCGCTCACGCTCCCTGGACCCCAGCATTCTTTGGATAGTTTTAGGCAGGAATTGGCAGGTGTTGGGGCAGAGTGATGCCCATGTCCCTGTGCTGGCCTCTGATTGCCCTCTACTTTGGGGACGGAGCTCAGCAGGGATTTAGAAATATGCTCCTGCACATTCCTCTTTCATCCTGAGTCTGAAGAAAGTGCTTGAAATTGGGTACATAGGGCTAGGATTCAAAGCAAAGGGAAGGTGGAGGCTGAGGTGGGAGGAAGGAGGACTTCATGGGCCACCTCAGGACAGACCATCAGCTTTAATACCAGAGGTTCAGGGAATAAGCTAGAAGAAGACATTTATATGGAATTAAGAGCAGTCAGGTTCTGTTCCTGATGTAGCTGTGTAATGAGAAAAATGTAAGTGAATTTCTCATACCCTGACTGAGCCACTAGGAAACAACTGTCCTATTTCTCTTCCGGCTCTCTGGCAAGTGTTTGGATCTTCAGACTGTGGAACATAGTTTAGCTTTAAAGCTTGCATGAGCAAGCATTATTATGTGTAAAGGCTTTGTATTTGGTGAATCATGCTGTATCATATAATCTAGAATTTTACCTGGAGAAACTGAGGTTAGACAGATTAAAGCCTTTCCCAAAACCACATGATGAATTAATTTCAAGGTTTGAGATTAAAACTCAGGTCCTTTAGTTTCCAGATCATTAACTAATCAGTAAGATCTATGAATTCTTTCTCTTTGTTCCAAAAAGAAAAAAAACAAAAAGGCAATCAAAACATTTCCTCATCTGAGCCATCTGAACAGAACATATCAGAAAAACTCATCTGTATAACTGTATGGCTATTTAAATTGTATTTTTAAACTACTTTTTCTTCTTTCACGTTCTATAAATCATATCTCCAACTGTTTGCAAAATTTTGTCACCTCTTTGACCTAGGAGACTCAAATGCTGTTGGCTTTCTGTTTGGGCCACGAGAAGAACATAGTATTTCTTCACTTACTTCTTCATTTCTTCATTTTCTGACATTTTTTTCACAGACAATTTAAATATGTTTGTGAAATTAGCAAGAAGAGGAGTTTTCCAGATGCTTCTGTTGATTATTTTATTACAAACACAGATCAGCTCCAATCTGGTGTCACATTTTGGTACTTAAAGAAACCCCTTCCCACTCTGACATTTTTTTTAATGTTATCCTTGAATTTAATAAGCATTTCTAAGATCAGTTCTTCTCTTAACAACCTCAGTGTCATTTTAATTGTTCACAAATTCTAAAGTGGCTGTCCTGGAACTTTTGATAAATGGATTGACATATTGCTTTATTTCTCTGGACCATCTGTTAAATGTTTATTCTCAACTTCAACTGAAGTACTGTTCATCAGCTTCAAGTAACAAACACCCCACAGTCAATTCTAACAGATAGCCTGTGTCTCTCTGACAGTGATAGGATACTGGCCAGACCATCGTCTCTAGCCAGGGTGGAAGTGTTCCAGTCTTAGCTAAAGCTAGACTGACTCATGTTTAATATTCATTGTAAAGGAATTGGCAACAAAAATAAATAATAAATAAAATCATCAATATGATAAGATCTGTGACAGAAGCTAGATGGTAAAAGAAAACCCCTGATCTACAAGTCATTAATAAGCTAACTTTGGAAATGTTTGACTTTAAGGAGGTACAGACTTTGTGTAATCTGCCTCACATCCCAGGGCTCAAGCAGCCTTCCTCTGGGTCCCATTGGAAAATCCCCCCAGAGTCTCTTGCCTACTAATATATCCCAACACATCTTCCAGATGCACAGAAAAGAGTTTCATTAAATCCAAAATGGTAACCAAAAATGTTGAGTGGCAAGAAACTGGCGGTGGTGGCTTTGGGAGCTGGTAAATAAATAACAGGCTTGTTGTCCCACACCCTAGTTTAATGCTCTCAAGAGGTTCTTATGTTGCTCACATTAGTGGGCATGTAAATGAAACCCCTGTTGGCCTTGGCAGATATTGGCCTCTTCCATGACCTTGTTTGACTGAAACAAAAAGTCATTGGTGGAACAAAAATTCAGAGCTCTGAACTTAGTTGAAAGAAAAGGGCAATTCTCTGAATTGGGTAATTGGATCACCCTCCCAAGTGCCCTAGGGCTTATATCAAACATATAAGAAGGGGATTAATAACTTCAGTGTATAAATGAGCTTCAGGCAGCTTCCCACTGTAACATTTCACTTTCAGGAGCTTTAGGACATAACAGAGCATTGAGGACATTTCAGAACATTTTGAAGCGCTCTTTATAAAACTCAGGAAGGGTTTGTAGACTGCTGTGGGATCCTTGTAATTGCGTAGGTCCAGTTGGAGGGGCAGGCAACCTGAAAGCGTCTGCAAAATGGCCCCTTAATTATAACTGCTCATGAAATGTGTCATTGGGATTGAAAGATGATGACAATATTTTTTTTCAAATTGTACTTGATAATCACTTCCTTAGTTTTGACTTTATGATCTAGACTAAATCAGATGGGCCTGTAAATAGAATTGGCCATTTTCCTGTTTCTTACAGTCAAGTTTGAGGATCCCCAAGACTTACTGTAAACCCACATGTTTATGTGTGAGTTGTAATGGTCGATCTGAGAAGTAGGGAACGTTTTATTAATTCCTTAATTTGCTCATTCAGTATTTATTGAAGGCTACTATGTATCAGGCTTGAGAATATAAAACCGTGTGAAGTACAGCAAGACTCATTAATAGATACTTGGAAACACAGATCCATAAAGATTGAAGGAACACATGAGAAGGGAGCCTTAAGGCTGAATTGGTAATTAAGCTGACCAGAGAAGACATGCAGACTAAAATCACCATTCATAGAGGGGAAGGATCAACAGGCCATCATTGGGTCCTGAGGAAATGGGATTATTAGTGATATAGGCAAGCTTCCATTGTCACAGCTGGGTAGAAAAGGGGGTACAAGGGAAAACTTAAAATACATTATTTTGAAATGTATTTTTATGGACATTCTGAGATCTCAGGCAACCCCATAGAAAAGAAGAGCTCTTCTGGAACATTCTAGAATTGATGCTTATCTTAATGGCTATAAATCTCTCTGAATGCCAACGAGTTAGCAGTATCCTGTTTATTTATTGCTTGTTCAATTTAAAGGGGGTGTTTTATTAGTGAGGAAATATTACTAAAGCTGGGTAGAGTTTCTTCTAAGAACTAGAATTCTAGAAAGCTAGCCAGGAAAAGAGTGAACTTTAATCATGAGCTAAGTATTTATTTTCATTTTTCTCCTATAACTTTTATGCAAACTCTGTAAAGCAAATGTTTTACCCATATTTTCAAAAAAGAGGAAACAGCCTCAGGAAAGGTAGGTAAATTCCTCAGAATCTCTCAAACAGTACATGGCAAAGCCCACGTCCTTTCCATTATCTGTTCTCCCAACATGAGAGCATAAATCTTCAGGTAAAGGTAAAATATTTGAAATCTCTTATATTTGTTTTGATTTTGCTATTGACAATGGCTTCTTTTCCTATAAAGTTGATGTGTTTTATTCTTTTTTTTTTTTTAATCTCCTGTAATACCTGGGTACTTCCAGGCAGAGATAGCAAATAAATCTTTTCTTTCATTCAACTCCAAATGCTCCATAGAGGTTGCTTGGACTACTGGGCTGGGGTTGTTGAGCAGCTGTTCCCATGTGCTGTGTGGTGGGACAGTGGTGGTGTGCATCCTATATATCTTTCATCAGGGAGGTTGCTTTAACATTTTTACTTCATCCTGAAAGTGGTGAATGAGAGAAATAATTTAAAGTCCTTCTACAGGAAAGCCATGCCTACCTCCCAAAGTAGGAATCATTGTGCTTCTGCATAAATGAAATAGACCAGCGAATTTATAAGAGAGATTTGCTAAGACTTGAAATAGTAAGTGAAGTAGAAAAGGCTAAGTGAAGTAGACTACAAATATCTGAAATTTTACCTCAAAATCAAGTTTGGATTCTGTGGCTCATTTTCAGGGAAGCTGTTAAAATTGATTTGTTGTTTTTTCTTTTTTTTTTTTTTTTTTTAAAGGCCATTGTATTTTTTTTTTCACCTTTATATTCACTGAGATGGCAACCAAAGGGAGGAAAAGGCAATAAACTTTGCCTGTAAAGACATTAGGTTGGAGAGTTTAGCCAGTACCCAACTCTCCTCCTGCAGCTAGTGCTTGCTTGTCCTGAAGAGGCTGGATGACTCATTCCCTCTTGGGAGATGAGACACAGTTCCATGTTGATATCACCCATTGGGCTCATTGCTTGAATCCTCAGATTGTTCATGTGTTTGTTGACTTTTCATCTAAAAATAAAAGTCACTTAAGTCAAATAGCCTAGTGCCAATGGGTTTGGCTATTTGTAAAATTTGGAAACCTATTTAGGAAACCACCATTAGGATGTTCTTGGCGTTGAATCAGGTTGGGCATGTTACTCTCTAGCTTTTGCACAGATTGGGTCCACTGAGTTGAGTTATGGAAACCCTTCCTAAGAAAATAGGGCACTCAGGAAGTATTATTGATGATCCACAAGCATTTCTATGCCATGTAGGGTTCTCTCTTGGTCATATCATTGCTTTTGCTTGAGTAAAATATGAAACAAATATTAGCTGCTTATCTTTGAAATTTTGGGTTCAACTCAGTCAATTAAATTCCTCTTTCATAAACTCCTCCTATTCTTTGAAATGGGTGCCACATCTTTCATTTTCCCTCCTCAGATTTCTGACTGCTGGGTTCTATACAGAACCTGTTACATTTAAGTGATGGATGAAATCTTCATAATGACTAGCTTAGTTCAAGTTGCAGAATCGAGATCAAGGCCCAGTTTTCTCTTTGGGTCATTCAAAAGTTGTTTCTGGACAAAAAGTGCTATATATAATGTATATTTTTAAAAATGATCTTTATTCTATTTTATGCTGCAAAAACAAACTTTGCAAGAATTGTTCTCTTACAGGATATGGAAATGGCCTTGGACCATGTCCAGGGTTAGTGGCACAGCTGCTGTTTCCTGCAAGGGACACCCCACATCCAGAAGAGAAAAAGTCAAAGTTAAATATATAGCAGGAAAATAATGCCGGAACCTATTAACAAGAATGAAATGACTTGCCTATTACACAATCTGCCTGTAATGACATATAACCAACCACTGGCTGGGATTACAGTTTATGTTTAGAAGGCATGTTTAAAACTTTTTACCAGAGGGAACTGATCCAATGAGAGCAACAACAATAGCATCTACATATGGCATCTAATAATTTTAAAGTTTCTTTGTCTGTCTAGTTTTATATTCACAACAATATAGTAAGACTAGTGAGTTGCTTGGAGACAGCTAGAACACATATAGTCTGGCCTAGGGAACATAAAGCCAGGTGAAGGGTGTCTATTTTATTCCAAGCATGATGCAAAAATTAAACTAGGGATGGATATGACATAATTTACATTTTTAGAAAATATCATCCAAGCTGCTTTGTGGAGCACAGACTGTAATGGGGGTTGAATGGAAGCTGTGCACCCAGTCAGGAAACAATACTAATCCAGGAAGGAGATTATGGTGTCTGGGATTTAGGAATGGTGGTAGCACAGGTGAGAAGCGATTGGATTCAGGATAAATTTTGGAGAAATGGTTTATAAGACCTGCACATAGGCTGCATGTGAAATATGAGTATAAAAAAATCAAGACATCTCTAGAATTGGGGGCCTGAATAACTCTGAGAATGGTGTTATTTTTCTAATTCTGGATTTATTTAGGTAAAAAAAAAAATCTATGAACGTTAAGAAGAAGAGTAAATTGGAGGGTAGCAGGTTAGAGATAAGGATTTCTGTCCTAGAAAAGTTGAGTCTGAGATGTCATGCAAGTAGAGAGAATGTCAAGGCAGCTGAAGTTGAGTCTGGAAATCAGGGAACGAGGTTGAGCTGGAGATGGGAAGACAGCTAAGGACTAAGATTCCTGGGAGTATACCAACATTTAGAAGTGGAAAAGAGGGGGAGAAAACTGCTATAAAATGGGAAGAAATCCATGAGAGTGTGGTTTTCTGGAAGCCAGAAAAAGCAATATTTCAAGAAGGAAAGAGTTAAACGCAGTGTTGCTAAGAGGACAAGTAACATGTCAACTGAGAATTGACCCTTGGATTTGGCAGGATGTAGTAAATGGTGGCCTTGACAAGAGTAGTTTCAGTGGAGTATTGGAGACAGAGAAGCCCCATTGGAGTAGGTTAAAGAGAGAAACAGAAAGCATTGGCCTGTTGATTAGGTGTTTTGCTATGAACAGAAACAGATTTGAAGTGGTAGCTAGAGAAGTCCAAAGGTTTTATTTTTAAGAGTTTTTTAAAAATTTTGCATTTTTATATTAATTTTTATATTAATGTACATGATGCAGTAGAGAGAGAAAATGTGACAATGCTGAAGAGAAAAAGTAATCACTGATGAAAGACGTGGAGGATACAGGAAAGGATGGGGGTGCAGGTTCAAGTGTACAGGCTTAGGTTGAAGCAGGATCCACTGTACCAGAACAGAAGGAAGATTATATGAGTATAAATGCCAGCAGGTTAGTAGATTTGGTGATATGAGGTTGAGATATTGTTCTTATGACTTCTCTTTTCTCAGTGAAATAAGACACGAGATGGTCAGCAGAAAGCAGAGTCAGCAATGTTTGAGATTGGAAAAGATATAAATAGTTAGGTAATCTTTGTATTTTACCACCACTGACTTTGAGTCCTTCATGACTTCCTAGAGAAAATAGATCCAGGTCTAGACTTGGTAATTTATTCAGTATATACAGAACCCAGAAAAAACAAATAGGATTCCCTACTTGGCTCCCAGTTCTGAATGCTGGAGTAAGAGGGGTAAATAAAGGAAGGATGCAGTGTTGGTGACTGTGAAAAATGAACCTCCTTTGAGGACTACCCTGAGCCCATGTCTATCCCCTGTCAGGCGTATGGAGTGGGAGACAGTCAGAGCCTCTTCTTCCAAGGTGCCCACTTGGCTTAAGTGATAGAGCCTGGAGCATGTCTGCCAGATTTCTTGGAGCAAAACTGACCCAACTCATCCTGCTCCTTACTGTGTTGCTTAGAGGCACTTCTCCAACTAAATCATCACCCTATATCCACACTATGCCTCTTTCATGTTTCTGAAAGAGCTCTTGACTCTCACATCTGCATGTACTACAGACCCAACAGTGAGTGCTCGTGAAGAAAAATGTTGACTAGAGCTCACTGTGTTCCCTGGCATATATTTGGTTTCTATTCAAAATGTTGTCAGTTTGCTGGGGTTAATTAGAATCCTGACATTCTAAGGTTCTTGCTTGGTGTTCTGAAACTGGAAAGTTAAAACATTGGGGTTGTGGGTGATTAAGAAGAATGTGAAAATAAAAGAGATGAATTTTTACTTCTGGAATCCCTGAAAGAGCCAAATAGAACCCCCCATCTACCCCGACCTTTAACGTAGTGGCACTACTTTTTTCAGGATCCTTTTCACTCCTTCACAGTTTCCTTTTAGGAATCCTGCTGTAATGTACTCTATTAATAGGCTAATGATATTTGCTTTTATATCTCTCTGAATCCCACAAGTAAATGAAAAACAGTATAAATAGTACCACAGTAATTAAATCAAACCAGCTTCTTTGAGACAGGGTGTGTGTGTATGTGTCCCTATTGCTTGCTAATCAACCACTTGGTTGCTACTGCTTACTGACTACCCTAGATATGTTGTATTTATCATATTATTTAATCCTCAAACTGTCCTGTCATTGCCATTTTACAAATGAGGACATAGCTACCTGGAAAGTTTTGAATGACCTGTTCAAGGCCACATATCCAGTAAATGGGAGAGTCAGGATTCTAACTTTGGTCTGTATTTCCAAAGCCAGAGAGCTTTCCATTGTACCACACTACCTATTACCCAGTCAGTGATAATAATGTCATGGTCATTTGCATATGTGAAGCATCTTCCATTTGAAGATCGAAAGTCTGTAAGTATTGTCTTCTTTCATGATTTGGAGAGAACAAAGAAAGAACCAATATTTATTGGATACTTTATATACGTCAGATGTAGTTTTAGCCACCTTCACACAACAGATAGGTTATATTTATCATCCTTACTTTACACATGAGGAAGTGAAACACAACGGAGTAAATAAGTTGCCCAATGTCACATGGCTCACAAAGAACTTAAAAGTCAATCCTAGTGCTGTCCCTCAGTAAACTCTAAGCTCCACTGGAGCAGGGAGTGAGTCTGTTTTAAATACTATGATATCCCTAGTGCCTAGAAAAGGGTCTGATTCTGGCACATAGCAGATGCTTAGGGAAAAAATGTTGAATGAATAATGACTGAACATGATGTGAGCTGTAGGTAGAATGCATCAAGCCTTGTGCTGTGCTTTCTGGTGTCTTCCAGTGGATGTCAACATGATGCAATGAGAGGGTTCTGAGAATTAATCAGTAAGTGCATGCATGTTTCTGATTCGAAACCCTTGCTCTTTGCACAGCCATGCAGTCTATGTGATGGAAATGCTTTTTTAATATTGGGAAAACTGAGGCACAGAAGTTACCTTGGCAAAGACTTTGAAAGTCAGTGAGCAATTTGTGGCACAACTGAACTCCTGAGATTCTCACCTTTACAACCTTAACCACTTAACAACCCTGTGGTCCTGGTGGGGTTATAGCTTTCCATAAATCTGGTACTTAATCATTTAAAGAGATGGCAATTTATCTTAAATACACGCCTCATTATGGATGTGACACACTTAGCACAGATGGTCTCAGAAGTTTTTCCTGGCTTCCTTTCCCCTAACAGTATCTAGTATGTTAACGTCAATATTAGCTTTACTGTTTTAGGTGACTTTGGTATGCTTCTCATTAGCTGGAACCGTAAAGAGTTCAGTTTTACCTGCACCGAGGGATCGCTGAATTCCTGCTGGCATCTGCATGCGCAGTCCCATGTTGAAAGTGAGGTCATGTTTCTCCTGGATCGTGCTGTATCTGATGAGCTTGGGCTGGCATGAATCCGAGACAATGAAATAATCACACCCATTAGCTCACCAGGGCCTTATTAAGATGTGGCCTGGCTTTCCATCCACTTCTCCTGCTTGGAAAAACTGACATAGTCATGGTTTGTAAAGGTTAGTAGAGATGGAACTGCTTCAGGAACCGAGGCTTGTTTAAACTTGGGATGGGTCTGCTGCTTGATCTTGGGAAATAGCACTTCAAGAGCCACGGCACAAGAATCTTTACAAGAGTCTTTACTCTCTGCGTGGGTGATGGTAGAGTTGAATTTTCTTACCGCCCTCTTCACCCTCTTCCTAACTTCAGTGGGGCAGGGGCCGCGCTGGAGCAAAGTTTATAATAAACTCTTCACCACTTAACTATATTTCTCTTTGCAGACCCCAGCATTTTGAAGCTTTGGGTCTAGGAAATGATGATTTTGCTTTCTTGGCGATGCCTAGTGTCGTTGTGCTGAATCCTGCCTCAGTCTTCCTTCCTGGTGCTCTCTGAGGGACACCTTCCCCACAGAGCTCTTTTACAGTTAACAGTGTTCCTTGTGTAATTGTTTGCTTGTAAGGGCAGGTCTGTCTTGTTCATGGCTGTTTCTCCAGTGCCTAAGTCTTTGGTTGATACATAGTTGGCACTTGATGGATATTTGTTGAATGGATTAAGGAATTAGCTGATTACTTCCAATAAAAAATAAAAGAAAGTTGTTCCTTATATTGACTTGGAGAGCCTATTCTGTGTAAATTAGATAGAGTTTTTGAAATGTTAACAAAAGCTTAAATAAAAATCACCAAGTTTAAAGTAAAGGTTAACTTTATGTAGGAGGGAAGATGCTATTGGGGTGGGATTACATAAGAGATTTCCAGAACTTTGATAATATTCTATTTCTTAATCTGGGGGACTCCTAGGGATCCAGGCATCCCAGATTTACTTCTGAAATAGAAGAAGTAAATCTGTTTACTGATTTGTCAGGGACCCAAGTTGAGACTTGTGCTACATTGCTCCCTTGCATTTAAAGACCACCTAATACCTGCTGTTTACTTCATGTACACCCAAAGCAAAGCTGTTGGGGTCACCTAAGGATTTTATAAAATGTGAGGTGTTATTAAAGTAACCTTACTACTTTATAGCTCTTATTATTGTTTACCTTAACTGACATGAAAAATATCTATTTTTTTTTTTCTTCTCACATCTTTGGAGACATGCAGAGTTACCACAAGTAAACCTTCCTGTCTCTCCTTTTGTGTCCACTACCTTTTGAACCCATCTCACTTCCCTAAACCACACATTGAAAGTAATCCAAGTAAGAAACAAAAAACAACCAACCAGCAGTGGTAGGTGAGCACCTACTGTATGCTTTGGATTATAAACTGCAATTAGAATGCTTGGAGTCCTTTCCTGAGCTTCATGGGGTCTTCTGGTAGATATTATCGTGTAAAAATGAGAAAGTTATCTGAGTCTGAAGTCAGAACAGTTTTTCAGTCTTTCCTCATGATCTGATACCCCCTGTGTGAGTCTTTGAAACTATCAGATTTTTTGGAGAAATCACAGCACCTGCCAAACATTTGTCAGGGACCCAAGTTGAGACTTGTGCTACATTGCTCCCTTGTATTTAAAGACCACCTAATACCAAAAGTTTGCTAGATCCAGCCCCTCCCTGTTCAAGGGAACAGGCCCCATCAACCCTCTCATCAGATTGCAATCAAAAGTTGCTTGATAAATCAGTCAGGCTGAAAACATTCTTGGCAGTTTAAACAGGCAGTGGTAAGAACATGCTTTCTCTAGTTACAATGAGTTCATTATCCAAGGGCCGGAAGTGACCAAAATCATTGATTAGCTAATTATATGTAACTCAGGGGTCATAATGCTTCAGTCATTATGTGGAAATATCCATAAAGCACTTGAATTCAGCTCTAATAATGAAGAGAAATTCACCCAAGGAAATTGTGGGGTTAAAGTCTGGGAATGTAGATGGTATAGGATGTTACTCCTCTGAAATGGAAGGGTTTAATATATTACTGAGTTTTGCAAACAAGTCTTGGAAAACAGATTCCCTAAATCTTTCCCAGCTTTCAGATGGGATGTAAAACTATAAGTTTTAACCTTTACTTGTGTTTCTCTAAAAATCTACCCTATTTTTCTTAGGAAGAGAAGCAGTTGCCTTAACACCCTGGCCAGATTCCCAACATGTACAGGGTGGCCCGTTTAAAACAGGCCTGTGGATGCTTCAGAGTGAGGGAAGGGGTTTGTTGTAAAGCACCATGTGTATGTGGGTGTTTAATGAATATGAGCTGATTAAATTGGCCACCCTGAATTATAACCTCATACCTTCTGTAGTTTCTCTTCAGTTGTTAGCTCGGGACCATGTTCTTCCTACTTTTTTGCCTAAACTTGTTAAGCAGAAATGTTCCCATTATTAAAACTACTTGAGTTTTCCACCCAAGGTTTCTTTGTTTCAATGATGAGCAAAAGAATCCTGCCTTGGAAATACCTTCCTTTCAAATTGTGGCCCAGCTGTAGTGATGTTGTGCATCAGCCACACCCACATCACTTCCCTTCAACCTTCTCGCCTCCATCTGCTTCCCTGGCTGTGCACTAGCACAATGCTGGTGTCTGTCTGGAGCAGACACTGAGCTCTGCTGCAGACAGAGAGGCCTTGTGTAAGGAAGGAGAAGGCTCTGTTCTAGAAATCGGGCAGCCTGGGCTTATGGCTCATTTTTGCTAATAACCATCTGTGTGGCTTAGGGGAGTCACTTTGTCTTCACAGGCCCAAATTCATTCATAAATAGCAAAGGTGAGACAAAATCAGTATTTCTCAAACTGAAGCCTGCAAGTTCTATGAGATTTTAAATTTGTTATATTTTTATCATGAAAGCGCCTTTAAATTATAAAAATAATACTTTGCAATTGAAAGATATTTTCAAAATATAAGTCTTAAATGACTTAAGCTGGTGATTCTAAAACCTACTTTGATATCTCCTAGAGAACTTTAAATGTGTTTTGGAGGTCTCAAATAATTTTTCCTTTTAAACAGGACTCCATATATCAGCCCAGTTAGAGGAACACTGGGTTGATTCCATTTACTCATAAAGTGGATATAGAAGTAGGACAAAATATTAGTTTTAACTTTCATATTCTCATATTTCTTTTGGACCACCCCAATAATGTTTAAGTCTTTTAGCATATGGGCTTCTTTTGTTTTCATAACTGAAATATTTCCTGTTTGCAGTCGCTATATATTAAATTATAAAGAGCATGTTTCTCTCAATAGCTCCTTCTTTTCCCTTTAAGATTCAGATCGCTTAATTTGTTGGTGACTAACCTAATTGAGACCACCTTCTTCTGTAAAAGGTTTCTGTGTTGGTTGAAGTGAAGAGATGCACTACTCGTATCAGTCAACCTGAGATGGAGTATCACAACAGTACTTGATGTACACTTTCTACTTATATAGTTGACAAAGTGTGATTTTCACTGTAATCTCTTCTAGTACATGAAGCTGGTAGCATGATCCCCATTTTACAGATGAGGACACTCACACCTAGAAAGAGTACCTTATAAATCTTCTGACTCACTAGACTTGTCTTCCCAATAATGTTTCTTCGACTAACAAGAGCAACAAAATAGATTCGATTCCTGTTATTTGGCACATTGTGCTATTCCACTGTTACTTGTTCCAGGAAATCCTAAGTGGAACTTCGTATTCAAAGATAGACTGACATTGCTAGGCCTTGCTCAGCCTGACATAAGTCACCTGCTGTCAATTACTAAAAGACCTAGCGGTCTCAACCCAGTCCAGTTCCTGGTACATAAAGGTACTTGATAAATATTTATTGGATGATGACTGAATGAATGACTCTAAAAAACACCTCTGACTAAAACTGATACCTTGAAAATCAACTTTTGCTGTACAGATTTTTTGCCAACATTTTTTCAGGTACTAAGTCAGTAGGGTTTGCTCAGAGACAGCCAAGTGCTTTAAGGACAAAAGGAAAGGGAACTGCTGGGAGAGAGGTGCACTGGTAGACCAGCGGAGGAAATCCCCTTTCTGGTTTATCTACCCTCCCGCCTAGGACTGATTTCCTAGGCCCCTGAGTGGACAGAGGAAATGGTATCTTTTTGTCTGCCAGGAGTTGACCAAAGTACTCACTCCCACCATAGGGAGAGGAATGACAGAGGTGTGTGTAGAGTAAGTGGAAAGGCGGACAGTATAACAAGTCGGAAAGCTGGGATAGAGCGTAGAGAAGCTATGGGAAGACGATTTCTGTGGTCAGGATATGCCTACCTGGAAAGATGTTTTCTCTGCTCCTCCCCTAGTGTAGTTTGACTCCTTTCCCTCAACTTCCCAAGAGAACCATTAGTGACAAGGACATCACATTTTAATCAAGGCAGAATTTGCTGGGCTGGGAAGCTAGGCTCCCATGGGTGTAGTGAAGTTATAGCAGGGTGAAGAGGAAGGCTGCTGGTCACAAAGGGATCTACTCACCCTCCTCCGCTGTTGGCAGCTGCTGTGGGATCTGGTATGCTGTGGTATAGTGTATACTCAGGTACACTCAAAATGCTGGTTATTGTCATATGAGTGCACTGTCTATGAAAGTGAATTGCTTGGAAAAAGTAATTCCATTTCAGTTTTATAAACTCATTGTTCCTGGAGCCACTTCCTGAAATTCCAGGCTTTTAGTTTTGTTGTCATTTTCTTAAGTTGTGCTTGTCAAAGCCTCTTGGTTCTGGAGGTGTTCCTGTGCTGCAAGTGTGCCTCTAAGTGGCTTCTGGGAACTTGTAAGATGGTCTGGCTTTGTTTGGCCAATGAAGAGGCAACTTTCCCTCCCAATGTTCCCTCTTTGACTGGGGTTGTTGGTCATCTTGAAAAGCTAAGAATGTTAAAAAAAAAAAAAACCAAAAAACAAAAAACTACAGAGCATATGCACCCAGCCAAACTAAAACACACAAGATTAACTGACCACACACATGGGCTCAGAATGACATCGCACTTGGGGAGTAAAAGCCAAGGGTTGTGGTGAGTGCCCCAGCAGGCCCCAGATGGTTAGAGTCACTGTACACCTATGTTTCCTGCCAGGTACTTTTCATCAGTTTCCCCAGGATGTCAGTGTGTCTGTATAATTCGGAGTATTTAATCACATTATGATTCCCACAGAGAGATGGAGTGGAGGGGGATGGAGTAGGGATCACTGGCTTTTACGGTCTTAGTGAGAGCTATCACTTGAGGCAGGGGGCATAGAGAGGAAAAGCCAAGTCTCTGGGTTACATCTGTGCCATAACTCACTTACAAGTCTGTCTGACACTACCACCCTCATGTCATTTCAAGGAAAATGTAATCCCAAGTCTTATGTTGCAATATCAGAATTAGAACCATTTTATTTTATTTTTTAATTTTTTTTTGCTGTGCTGGGGATCAAACCAAGGGTCTCATACATGCTGGGGAAGCTTTTTACCCCTTGAGCTACACCCAGCCCCTTGATATTTTAGCATTAGGTTCATTTGGATGACAGAAGGAAAGCTGTGTTCTAATGCCACATTCATCAAGACTTTGATTTGTGTGCATCCATATAAGGCACCCTTCAGTTTGAAAGAGTGATGATTCCAGTCCTATGAAAACGAGTGAGGTGGGCATGTCAATCATTTTATGTGAAATCTGATCAATAAGGTTACTACCGTTTAATTGGCATCTATCGATAGAACTAAATTAAGAGAGAAGGAAATGGAGCCATTAATTTAAGCCATGAGAGAATTTTCTCATTTATTTCAAATCTTTCATTCTTTCCATTTCTCTCCAAGTTCTGTTTTCTTTGTCCTGTCAATCATTAAATTTAGCTGATGGCAGCAATCTCTTATTTTGGATGAAGAAGCTAAGTCCCAATGACAGTGAGTGACCTTTTGGAGCTATACCACTATTAGCTAGTTAGAAAGTGGCTTACTGGAATTCCAGTCACTTCATTTGACCAGATACTCTTCTCTGGAAAATATATTTTTACCTATGTCTTAGATGAATTGACAAATATGAGTCTCATTTAAAAAAATACTGATTTATTTCCTAATTCCCCCAAAATTGATCATAGTGAATTTCTGTTATAAAGCTATAGTTTCTCTATAATTTGGTTCTAACACTGTTTCTTCCCCATACTAGTAATAGTTTTGTGATAAGAAGACTGGATTAGAATGAAAACCACCAGTTGAGTCTCTACCTGGAACCCTTTCCAAGTTGCTCTTTTTCAGGAAGAAACATCTTATGTTCTATTTCTGCCCACATACATCTCTCCTTTACAGGGACCTGACCATTATTTCTGTCCTCCATTCTATGCTTATCTCAGATTATCTTTGAAATTATTAGATGTAATGGCCAGTGAATGAAAAATACATATAAAATTTGGGATTGGGAGGCTCAAGGAGAATGGACATAGAAAAGATCTAGGAACTGATGCATAATATGGGGGGCGGAAAGATGGCAAGAATGGAGGAAAGATAGCTAGCATAGAGGGAAGGGAGGGGTGGGGGCGGGTGGGGGGTAAAATTAATAACAGAATGTGTGACAGATACCATTGCCCTGTGTACATGCATGAACGCACAGATGGTGTGACTCTACTTTGTGTACAACCAGTGAAACAATAGCTGTACTCCATTTGTGTTCAATGAATCAATAAGTAAATAAAAAAAAAAAAAAAGAAAAAGAAAAAGAAAAGATCTAGGAAGAACAAGAACAAGGACTGGTATAAAACACATTTGGAGGTCAAGTCCATTTATTTAGTTCCATCTGGTGCTTAATCAACCTAAAATTTCTCAACCAGAACATCATTGACACTTTTGGCTAGGTAATTCTTGATTGTGGATGGCTGTCCCTTGCATTGTACTATATTTAGCAGCACTCTTCCCTCTCATAGATACCAGTAGCATCCCTCAACTTGTTGAAAAACAAAAATGTCTCCAAACATTACCAAATACCATGAGTGGGGGTGGGAGGAGAATTGTCCCAGATTGAGAAGCAATAATCTCACTCAAGGTTTATCTTCCTTTTTTTTTCATCTCTTGTTGATTTATTATATCTAATTTTTTAAACTTATTTTTATTTATTTTTACAGACTTCATTTTGGTTCATTGTACACATATGGGGTTCAAATTTTCATTTCTATGGTTGTGCATGATGTACATTCATATCATTCTTGTTAATCTACCACATGTACATAGGGTAATGATGTCTGTCTCATTCTACCATTTTTCATCCCCCTACCCCCTCCCCCTCTCATTTCCCTCTACATAATCTAAAGATCCTCCATTCCTTTCTCACCCCCAACTCCCCGCCAACCAGATTCTATATCATCATCTGCTTATCAGGGAAAACATTCGGCCTTTGTTTTTTTGGGATTGGCATATTTCACTTAGCATGATAATCTCCAATTCTATCCATTTATCTGCAAATACCTTAATATTCTTCTTCTTTATGGCTGAGTAGTATTCCATTGTGTATATATACCACATCTTCTTTATCCATTCATCTGTTGAAGGGCATCTAGGTTGGTTCCACAGTCTAGCTATTGTGAATTGAGCTGCTATAAGCATTGATGTGGCTGTGTTACTGTAATATGCTAATTTTAAGTCCTCTGGGTATAAACCAAGGAGTGGGATAACTGGGTCAAAAGGTGGGTCCATTTCAAGTTTTCTGAGGAATCTCCACAATGCTTTCCAGAGTGGCTGCACCAATTTGCAACTCCACCAGCAATATAAAAGTGGGCCTTTTCCCCCACAGCCACGCCAGCATCTATTATTGTTTGTGTTCTTGATAATAGCCATTCTAATTGGAGTAAGATGAAATCTTAGAGTTGTTTTAATTTGCATTTCTCTAATTACTAGAGATGTTGAACACTGTTTCATGTATTTGTTGATCTCCTGTTCATCCTCTTCTGTAAAGTGTCTGTCCAGATCCTTGGCCCTTTTATTGATTGGGTTCTTTGTATTTTTGGTGTAAAGTTTTGTAAGTTCTTTGTAAATTTTGGAGATTAGTGCTCTTTCTGAAGTGTGAGTGCTAAAGATTTTCTCCCACTCTGTATGCTCTCTTTTCACATTATTGTTTGTATCCTTTGCTGAGAAAAAGCTTTTTAGTTTGACTCCATCCCATTTATTGATTCTTGCTTTGATTTCTCGTGCTTTGGGAGTCTTGTTAAGGAAGTCTGATCCTGGCAC
This sequence comes from Glaucomys volans, assembly GCA_020662805.1. Taxonomy (NCBI): domain Eukaryota; kingdom Metazoa; phylum Chordata; class Mammalia; order Rodentia; family Sciuridae; genus Glaucomys; species Glaucomys volans. Next base: position 582,197 of record JAJEJO010000153.1, on the reverse strand, counting down.
CAAAATAGATAGGCAGACCAATGGTACAGAGTAGAAGACACAGAGACAAACCCACATAAGTACAGTTACCTCATACTAGACAAAGGAGCCAAAAACATACAATGGAGAAAAGACAGCCTGTTCAACAAATGGTGCTGGGAAAGCTGGAAATCCATATGCAGCAAAATGAAATTAAACTTCTGTCTCTCACTCTGCACAAAACTCAACTCAAAATGGATGAAGGACTTAGGAATTAGACCAGAGACCCTGCACCAGATAGAAGACAAAAGTTTATCTTTGACACCAACACCAGCAGATATTTTGTGAGAGGATAGATTAGCCTTCCTAATTTTAATCTACAGTTACAAACTTACCCTAAACCTTCTTTATCTGGTGTAAATATAAATCATTTGTATGTTTATTCATTCATTCAAACAACAACTGTTGCAGATGATACTATGTCAGGTACTCTGGTCAATCTAGATAAAATGTCCCTCCCTAGAAAAACTTAGAACTTAAAACTCATCAAATTCTACTTAGTATATATGATTTACTCATCAATACTAATGACGTTAAGATTTTGAAGTGTATATTCCCTATCTGACTTTGACTTGGACCAGCCATTTCACTGACTGGATGAGCACAAATGTATCCTAAACTACTCTAAAAAATGCTTTGAAGACATATCCTACTGGTGGTATGTGGATAACTTCCTGGGGTGTGAAGGTGGCTTGGTTAAAGCTGAAAGGACCCTTAAGGATGAGTGGAAAAATAAATGAATGAATGAATGAATGAATGCTCTTCTTATTTTATTTTTACAGACTGCATTTTGATTCATTGTACGCGAATGGGGTACA
>JAJEJO010000153.1:471827-580641 GCA_020662805.1 Glaucomys volans | reverse complement strand
CCTCAGCCTTCTGAGCCACTGGGATTGCAGGTATGTGCCACTGCGCCTGGCATTACTTGAGATTTTATATTTGTGTGTATATGTGTCTCTGCATGTGTGTGTGTGAATGTATATAATCATATATATAATGTATATATATTCCCCCTCGGTTTTTGCTTAAAAAAAGTTCATTTCTATTACTTACTGCCCAAAAGTGAAAATTTAATTTGAGCATATAAGGGATGGAACCTCTCAGAATTAAAGAAAAAGTTAGATAGGCCTCACCTTCAGAAGCTCTGAGGAACTCCACTGAACCATTTGCCTGTCTGAGTGCCTCTAAGTTCAGATGCTCAAACCAAACACTCTAATTTACTTAGTTTGAGCCATGAGTCTACCCTTGTTTTAATCAGCCATGGCTAAAGAGTAAGTGTCGTATGATAGCAACAAGGTTAAAATGGGGTTAGGGATGGGCTCTGTCCTGTGGATGGTGATCAGTAGCTCTAAGGGGAGAGGCAGGATTAGTCATGTGCTGTCTAACACCCCAAAACTTTTGTTACATTTCCAAAAATGGCTGTGGTAGAAATATGGCTTGGATTTAGGCTGTGTGAGTCTGTTTCAGACAACCAATAGGTAGTATATAACTATTATATTTAAGGCACGATGCTAGATGATAGGGCAGAATCTGAAATATGACAGAGTCCCTGCTCCTAGGGTATTTGTTACCATTCCATGCAGTAGACTATTCAGTTTTTAATAAGTCATCCTGCTATTATCTTTGGGAGGGATAGCTTATTGGTTATGTAGAAAGACTCCATATAAACTTTTGAAAAAGTTTCAAGTTGAATATTAAAGACATTTGCTTTTAAAAACTATCCACACATGTAATATTTGTGTAGACCAATTCTAAAAGACTCTCATAAGCTCAAATTCTAGGAAACAAATAAAAACGCCAATCTTCTCTTGTACCTTATGTTGCTAGGAATATATCTCATTAAAATATGTGCTGTTCCTTTTATTACGTTTTTTTTTTTTGTATGTGTGAACTATTTCTATTCATTTATTGATTGGTTGATTTTTATTTTTACAGACTGCATTTTGGTTCATTATACCCAAATGGGGTACAACTTTTCATTTCAATGGTTGTACACAATGTAGACTCACACCATTCATGTAACATACATGTACATAGGGTAATAATATCTGTCTCAGTCCACTCTCTTTCCTTCCCCTACCCACTTCTGCCCCATATCCTGCCACACAACCCAAAGTTCCTCCATTCTTCTCTTGCCCCCACTCTGCCACCACCCCCTTGTATATCATCATCCACTGATCAGAGAAAACATTTGGCCTTTGTTTTTTTGGGCCTGGCTTATTTCACTTAGCATGATATTCTCTAACTCCATCCATTTACCAGCAAATGCCAGAATCTTATCCTTCTTTATGGCTGAGTAATATTTCACTGTGTGTATATACCACAGTTTCTTTATTCATTCATCAGTTGAAGGGCATCTAGGTTGGTTCCACAGTTTAGTTATTATGAATTGAGCAGCTATAAATATTGATGTGGCTGCTTTACTGTAGTATGCTGATTTTAAGTCCTATGGGTATAAACCGAGTAGTAGGATAGCTGGGTCAACTGGGGGGGTCCATTCCAAGTTTTCTAAGGAATTCCACACTGCTTTCCAGAGTGGCTGCACCAATTTGCAACTCCACCAGCAATGTATGAGTGTGCCTTTTTCCCCACATCCATGCCAACACTTATTATTGCTTGTATTCCTGATAATAGCCATTCTAATTGGAGTTAGATGAAATCTTAGGGTGGTTTTAATTTACATTTCTCTAATTGCTAGAGATGATGAGCACTTTTTTATATATTTGTTGATCACCTGTATATCTTCTTCTGTGAGGTGTCTGCCCAGTTCCTTAGCCCATTTATTGACTGGGTTCTTTGTATTTTTGGTGTAAAGTTTTTTAAGTTCTTTATCAATTTTGGAGATTAGTGTTTGTCTGAAATGTGTGTGGAAAAGATTTTCTCCCACTCTGTAGACTCTCTGTTCACATTACTGATTGCTTCCTTTACTGAGAAAAAGCTTTTAAATTTGAATCCATTCCATTTATTGATTCTTGCTTTTATTTCTTATGCTCTGGGGATCTTGTTAAGGAAATCTGGTCCTAAGCCAACATGATGAAGATTGGGACCTACTTTTCTATTTGGTGAAGGATCTCAGGTCTAATGCCTAGATCCTCAATCCATCTTGAGTTGAGTTTTGTACAGGGTGAGAGACAGGGGTTTAATTTCATTTTACTGAATATGGATTTCCAGTTTTGCCAGCACCATTTGTTGAAGAGGCTGTCTTTTCTACATTGCATGTTTTTGGCACCTTTGTCTAGTATGAGATAACTGTACTTATGTGGGTTTGTCTCTGCATCTTCTATTTTGTACCATTAGTCTACCTGTCTATCTTGATGCCAATATCATGCCGTTTTTATTACTGTTATTCTATAGAAGAGTTTAAGGTCTGGTATTGTGCTACCTCCTGCATCACTCTTCCTGCCCAGGATTGCTTTGGCTATTCTGGGTCTTTTGTTCTTCCAGATGAATTTCATGTTTGCTTTCTCTATTTCTATGAGGATTGTCATTGGGATTTTAATTGTAATTGCATTAAATCTGTATAGTGCCTTTGGAAGTTTGGCCATTTTGATTATATTAATTCTGCCTATCCAAGAGCATGGGAGATCTTTCCATCTTCTAAGGTTTTCTTTGATTTCTTTCTTTAGTGTTCTGTAGTTTTCATTGTAGAGGGCTTTCACCTCTTTTGTTAGATTGATTTCCAAGTCTGTTTTTGTTTTGTTTTGTTTTGTTTTGTTTTTGAGGCTATTGTGGATGAAGTGGTTTTCCTAATTTCTCTTTCAGAGGATTCATCACTTATGAATAGAAATGCTTTAGATTTATTTGTGTTGATTTTATATCCTATTTTGCTGAATTCATTTATTAGTTCTAGTAGTTTTCTGGTGGGATTTTTTGGATCTTCTATGTATAGAATCATGTCATGGGCAAATAGTGATAGCTTGAGTTCTTCTTTTCCTCTTTGTATCCCTTTAATTTCTTTGGTCTAATCACTCTGGCTAGTATTTCAAGCACAATGTTGAATAGAAGTGGTGAAAGAGGGCATCTCTGTCTTGTTCCAGTTTTTAAAGGGAATGTTTTCAGTTTTTCTCCATTAAGAATGATGTTGGCCATGGGCTTAGCATAAATAGCCTTTACAATGTTGAGGTATGTTCCTACTATCCCTCTTTTTTCTAGTGTTTTGAGTACAAAGGGGTGTTGTATTTTGTCAAAAGTTTTTTCTGCATCTATTGAAATAATTATATGATTCTTAAGTTTAAGTGTATTGATGTGATGAATTACGTTTATTGATTTTCGGATGTTGAACCAACCGTGCATTCCTGGGATGAACCCCACTTGATCGTGGTGCATTATCTTCTTAATATGTTTTTGTATGCGATTTGTCAGAATTTTGTTAAGTTTTTTTGCATCTATGTTCATTAAAGATATTGGTCTAAAGTTTTCTTTCCCTGATGCATCTTTGTATGGTTTTGGTGTCAGTGTGATACTAGCTTCATAGAATGAGTTTCAAGGAATACTTTGAGTATTGGTATAAGTTCTTCTTTGAAAGTCTTACAGAACTCAGCTGAGAATCTGTCTGATCCCGGGTTTTTCTTGGTTGGTAGGCTTTTGATGGCTTCTTCTGTTTCCTTCCTTGAAATTGATATGTTTAAATTGCGTATGTCCTTCTGATTCAGTTTGGGAGGATATATCTCTAGAAATTTGTTGATGTCTTTGAGATTTTCTATTTTGTTGGAGTATAGATTTTCAAAGTAGCTTCTACTTATGTTTTGTATTTCAGTGGTGTCTGTCATGATATTTCCTTTTTCTTCATGAATTTTAGTAATTTGAATTTTCTCTCTCCTTCTGTTTGTTAGTGTGGCTAAGGGTTTATCTAGTTTGTTTACTTTTTCAAAGAAATAACTTTTTGTTTTGTCAAAATTTTGAATTGTTTCTTTTGTTTCAATTTCATTGATTTCAACTCTGATTTTAATTATTTCCTGTCTTCTTCTACTTTTGGTGTTGTTCTGTTCTTCTTTTTCTAGGGCTTTGAGATATGTTAGGTCATTTAGTTGTTGACTTTTTATTCTTTTCTTGAATGCACTCCATGCAATGAATTTTCCTCTTAGTACTGCTCTCATAGTGTCCCAGAGATTTTGATATGTTGTATCATCATTCTCACTTACCTAAAATTTTTTTTATCTCCTCCCTGATGTTTTCTGTTATCCATGCTTCATTCAATAGCATATTATTTAGTCTCCAGGTGTTGGAGTAGTTTCTGTTTTTTATTGTTGATTTCTAATTTCATTCCATTATGATCTGATAGAATACAGGGTAGTATCTCTATTTTTTTGTATTTACTAAGGGCTGCTTTGTGGCATAACATATGATCTATTTTAGAGAAGAATCCATGTGCTCCTGAGAGAAAGCGTATTTGCTCATTGATGGATGGAATATTCTATATATGTCTGTTAAGTCTAAGTTATTCATTTTGTTATTGAGTTCTAGGGTTTGTTTGTTTAGTTCTTGTTTGGAAGATCTATCCAGTGGTGATAACTATGTGTTAAAGTCACTCAGCATTATTGTGTTGTGGTCTCTTTGGTTCCTGGAATTGAGAAGGATTTGTTTGACGTCATGGATATGACGTTGTTTGGGGCATAAATCGGTGTGTCTTTCTGATTTATGATTCCCTTAAGCAGTATGAAATGTCCTTCTTTATCCCTTCTCACTTTGGCTTGAAGTCCACTTTATCTGACATAAGGATGGAAATCCCTGCTTTTTTACTGAGTTCATGTGCGTGGTATGTTTTTTCCCATCCTTTCATCTTTAGTCTGTAGATGTCTTTTTCTATGGGATGAGTCTCTTGAAGGCAGCATATTGTTGGGTCTTTGTTTTTAATCCTCTGCCAGTCTGTGTCTTTTGATTGATGAGTTCAGGCCGTTAACATTCAGGGTTATTATAGAGATATGATTTGTATTCCCAGGCATTTTGACTTATTGTTGGTTTTTAACTTGACTTGTTTTCTCCTTTGTTTGGCTTTTCCTTTAGGGTAGTTCCTCCCTTTGCTGACGTACATTGTTGTTTTTCATTTCCTCCTCATGGAATATTTTGCCGAGAATGTTCTCTAGCACAGGCTTTCGATTTGTAAATGCTTTAAACTTTTGTTTATCATGGAAGGATTTTATTTCATCTTCAAATCTAAAGGTTAGTTTTGCTGGGTATAAGATTCTTGGTTGGCAACCATGTTCTTTCAGAGCTTGAAATACGTTGTTTCAGGCCCTTCTAGCTTTTAGGGTCTGGGCTGAGAAATCTGCTGATATTCATATTGGTTTCCTCCTATACGTAATGTGATGCTTTGCTCTCGCAGTCTTTAAAATTCTATCTTTATTTTGGATGTTAGTCATTTTCATTATAATGTGCCTTGGTGTGGATCTGTTGTAATTTTGTACATTTGGTGTTCTGTAAGCCTATTGTAGTTGATTTTCCATTTCATTCTTCAGGTTTCGTAAATTCCCTGATATTATTTCATTGAATAGATTGTTTATTCCTTTGGTTTGTATCTCTGTGCCTTCCTCAATCCGATAATACTTAAATTTGGTCTTTTCATGATATCTCATAGTTCTTTGCGGTTCTAGTCATGATTTCTTACCATTTCTCTGTTTGGTCTACTTTATTTTCAAGATTCAATATTTTGTCTTCATTGTCTGAGGTTCTGTCTTCCAAGTGATCTAGTCTGTTGGTGATGCTTTTCATTGAGTATTTTATTTGGTTTACTGTTTCCTTCATTTCAAGGATTTCTGTTTTTTTTCAGAATCTCTATCTCTTTGTTGAAATGATCTTTTACTTCTTGAAGTTACTCTTTTAACTGTTTGTTGGAGTGATTGTTCATTGTCTGCATTTGCTCTCTTATTTCATCCTTTGCTTCATGAATCATTTTAATTATGTATATTCAGAACTCCTTTTCTGACATTTCTTCTACCGTGCTGTCATTGGATTCTATTAATATAGAATCTTGGTTTGTTTGGAACACTTTCTTACCTTGTTTTTTTCATGTTGTTCACATATCTTCCCCTCTAGCAGTGTGGATCTGTGGTATTGCAATTTCCCCCCTATAGACTTATAGTGACCCTGCAGGTTTCCAAAATCTCTTCTTTAAGGGGGAGATCAATATTAGCAGCACTGAGTACAGACAATATGCAGCCCTAAACCAAATAACCCCTATAACGATGTTAACAGTATTGTCATAATGAACAGAGAGGATGAGTTCAATTATTATCGACAGTATAACCAATAGATTTGCAATAGGTCTATAATTTCTAATGGTGGACAAAGTGGATGGGGAAGGGTGTAGAATATAACTGTTAATAGGTTAAGAAAAGAGTATATAGAAGTACTAGATGGTAGGAAGAGTGAAAGCCAAATCAAAAGAAGTTGGTTGTTAGCATGAGAAAAGGGAGAAAGAGACTGAGAAAACAGGTAAACAAAAGGAAAACAGAGCAAGAAAAATAAAGAAATAAAAACAAAATTTTTCAAAAAGGAGAAAAAAAACTACACTATAACAGTCACATACTGTTTAAACCTTCCAGTCTTCAGTAGCTTGATGCATGAGAGGTACCTGTCAATGAGCTTCCAGTCTCCAGCAGAGGTCTCAGGATGAGATTTGCCCCACCTAAAGATGACAGCTTCTGCTTCCAGGATAATCCAAGATGGCTGCACTGGCTTCCAAATGTGTTGGCAAATGAGGAGCTGCAGTGTGGGGTGTAGGCGCCAAGTCTACATGGGGTGTGGTCAATTGGGCCAGGTGTCCTGGAGGGGGGGCACAGTCGTTTGGCTGAGGGGTCCTGGAGGTAGGGCGCAGTTGGTCAGGATGGGGGTCCTGGAGGTGGGGTGTGATTGGTTGGTCAGGGGGTCCTGCAGGTCCTGGCTGTTGTCCCCAAATGGTGGCAGCCACGTGTAACCAAACCTGCGGGTATTGTGACAATGGACTTCCAGGCACAGCAGGCAACAGATGATCTGCTGGCAGCTTGCTGCTGGTCTGCAGGCTACTAGGGAGAATCAGCAGGTGCACCTCAGGTGGTGGGTGATGGGTAGGTGAAAGGCAGGTGATGGGCAGGCAAATGGGCAAATGGCGGATGATAGGCAGCAGTCAGTGAGCAATCTGTACTCAAAAAGTAGGTGATATGCTGGCAGATGGTGGATGATGGCGGTGGACAAATGGGGTAAACAACAGGGGATCAATGAGCAGCAAAGACTGCCTCACAGAAAAACAGATTTTCCTCTTCTTGAAACTCGAGTTATGGAGGAACAAGGAATGCAGTCTTCCTCTGGTCTGCCATCTTGGATCTCCTACATGCTCTTAAATCACAGATTGGTATCATTTGGCTTTTTCTGCCCTGACTGGTCCCAGCCCCCAGATTCAGACCATATGGCCTTATGTTCATTGTATTCCTTAATGCGATCTTAATCGCAACTAGAAAAATCAAATAATTCTTAATTCACTCTTAATTTTCTCCTTTTAGAAGGAGCAAGTACCTTTTGCAATTTGGTACTAATTCCCTTTCAGCATTTACTAATGCGTTAAGTCCTTTTGATTGTCACAACTGATTGGGGGCTGCTATAGGCATCCACCCAGGGACACTGCTAAGGAACTCAGGACAATCCCTATATTTAAGACATCCAGGCAAAAGTGTCAACAGTGCTAAGGCTGAGAAACCCTGAAGGTATAGAATACAGATAACGTACATTGAAGGAGACAGAACAGAACTAGATTCACATTGACCAGTGCTACTTCTTTAGGGTGTTCTCGTTTAACAAGGAGGTTGTAACTAATTACTTCCCATACAAGACAACTGACCCTTAGAGCAGCAGAGTGTGTCCATTCCCACCAGCAACGAGTGACAAAGTTCACAATTAAGTCCTACTGCTTAGTCTGTATATTTGACTTTATTTTCTCAGAGTCTTACTCTCAGCATCCAGTATTCAATGTCTTCACCAGCATATTTTACTGTCCCTCATTATCAGACAGAGGATCGGGGTAGAATATAAATATTTCCCAGACATCATTTGGCTTAAAGTTGACCCTGCCAGCTAGTAAGCAGTAGATTCTTTGAACTGATCACTTTTTACCCTTTGTCAATCCTCAAGCCCCACCCTAAGAAGACAAAATGTGTAGGTAGCTTTTGAGAAGGCCACTGGGCAGGGAAGTTTGGGGGTGCAGATAGAGTGAGGAATACATTTTCTGCTTGTAACTGCCTTGTCAATGTCCCTAATTAAGTACAAATTCTATTGAATAATTCAGTGACCACATAAGTTTCTTGTCATGAGTCAGCTTTTCACTTTGCAAAAGCAAAATCCATTTTTATCAATGGAGTTTATTTATTTTTTTTAAATATTGTTTTAGATGTTGGTAGACCCTTATTCATTTATTTTTATGTGATGCTGAGGATCGAACACAGTGCCTCACACTTGCTAGACAAGTGCTCTACCACTTAGCCACAGCCCAGTCCCTCAATGGAGTTTATTGACTTAATTTTTTAAAGTTTCTTATTACCTCATTGAATGAAATAACTGGGTAGAACACGGGGAAAATTAAACCTTTTATCAAAATTCATAAAGGATTTGTAAAAACCTCCCTTTCTTCCTGAAAATATTCTGTTGTTTATATGGTTGGAAATTTATTATTAAAGAGGTTATTATAAAATGAATCAATACTCAAAAGTACAAGATAGGATTTTCCAAAATGGCTATGTCCTGACCAGCCTCAGAGCCAGATGAGTCTTATTGTTGGCTGCTGACTGGGTAATGCTACCTTGAAACAATGACCACTAGAAAAATTGGTTATTTCAGGGCCTCTCTGAAAAAGTCACCTTGTAAGAGGCACAGGATGTTAGATAACTTGAAAAAGTAGTCATTTTCCTCCCGAAGTGTCAGGATTGACATGTTTGGTATAAGCATTCTTAGACATTTATCACATTCTCTGGTCACAGCACCTCTCCCTAGTGCCTGTGAAGGAAATTTGCATAGTCCATAGATCTGACTATAGATTGGAATAAAACGGATTAGAATAAAAGTGCCCTTTCTTGTTTTCATCCCCAGTTGCAAGTTATATACCTTTTCAGCAGTCTTGTATACATTATCTTTTAAGTAATTGTTTCAAGGAATTATATGTTTAATATAAAATAATTTAGTAAAAATCACTTTGCTTCCCCTCTATAACCAGAAGGCAGCATCTCTCCAAAGCCTTCTGAAAGGTGTCCTCCCCACCACTACACCCCAATTGTGGGTGACAGTTGTGTTTAGAAAGTGGGGTTGTTGCTGCTTTGCATGCAGGATGATTACTTTGTGGCCATGACCTTTGGGGATGGGTGAAAAGGGCCGAGCAGAGTTAGATAGCAGGAGGACAGAGGAGAAACTGTGGGAGTGCATGGCAAACAGAGATGGGTGAGTTAAGTTTCAATTGCCATCTGTCTCTGTTTTGCTAACTCATTAGCTCGGACACCACATTGTGTTAATCCCCACTTCCCCTGGCTATGAGCTTGATCCAAGTCTCCAGGGAACAGTGGGACTGCTCAGCCTGACTCTCCTGTCAGCTGGGCCGCAGCTTCTCTGCATTGGGCAGCATGCCAGGCCTGCCACCCTTCACTGCTGCATCACATTGAGATGAATCCTCCTCCTGACCCTACAACAGACATGGAAGCCTCTGAAAAACTTAGCTCATTCTTCCAAAGACTCTTCTAGGCAATGTGATAGATTTTGGCCTTTTACCTCTTAGCACTGTCTTCCTTCCCAGGTCCCCCCAAGACAACTGGCAGTTTCATGGTGACCATCTTGAAAGTTTGATACCAACATGCAAATACTCTCACATGCTTTCTGTATCTCTCAGAAGAGCCCATCCCACAGCTAAGAACCAACAAATAAATCCTAATTTGTTCCCCAGGACTATACCCAAAAGAGCAGTATTACTTTTCTGGTTCTATCTAGCATCAAAAAAATTCAGTTATTCTGTGAATAATTGGTTAGATATGTCATTGTCTCTTCTGATGATCTTCCTGGAATGTATGCATCATTTCCATTGACTTATTTTCACCTCTCTGGCCCTCACTTTTCTCATCTGTAAAAGGGTATTGAGTGAGAAGGGCTAGATATTTTGTGAAGTCTTTTCCACCTTTAAAAGTGAAAGTGTGCTGTACTTATTGATAATGAGATTTGCAAATATCTATATGTGTGCCAGACACTGTACTAGGCATTTAACATACATGTTCCCATCTAATGGTACCTAGATACCATTCTATCTCTGATTTATAGATGAAAAAACTGAGTCACAGAAAGGTTGAGTCATTAGTCCAAAGACACATAGCTAAGAAGTGGCAGAGCTAGAATTGAAACTCGGGCCAGGAGTAATGGCAGACACCTGTAATCCCAGCAATTTGGGAGGCTGAGGCAGGAAGGTTGCAAGTTCCAGGCCAGCCTCCACAACTTAGCAAGGCCCTAAGCAATTTAGAAATACACTGTCTCAAAATGAAATTTAAATTTTGGGGCTGGGAATGTGGCACAGTGATTAAGCACCCCTGGGTTCAATCCCAAGGAAGGAAGGAAGGAAGGAAGGAAGGAAGGAAGGAAGGAAGGAAGCAGAGAGAGAAGGAAGGAGGGAAGGAAGGAAGAAAAGGAAGGAAGGAAGGAAGGAAGGAAGGAAGGAAGGAAGGAAGGAAGGAAGGAAAAAGGAAAGGAAAGGAAAGGAAAGAGGGAGGGTAGGAGGGAGGGAACGAAGAAGGGAGGAATTCAAACTCAGAGGTTGAGGAAAGAAGGGAGGAAAGATTCAAACTCAGAGGTTGGCTCCAGAATCTATAGCCTTACCCTGTTATGTTGGTCCCTTAATCACTTCATTGCTATTTCCCCAGGTCCTTCCCAAAGTTTGCAGGTTCTCAGGTATGGTCTCATCCACAGTTAGGGCAGTGTTCTTTGGAGGTTATTATTGCCTCCTTTTATAAATGGCACTTTGAGATAAAAGCAGGGACTTAACCACAGAAACTGTTGGAAGAACTCAGGAGTCCTGCTTTTTCTGCTGGGATATCCATCTGCTAAGTGTCTCTCCCAAACATAATTAGGATGAGCAAAAAATTAAATATCAGAAGTTAAGTATTCTCTGACCTGTATAACCCTTGTCAACTGGGGCAAATCAGGAACTGTCTATGGTCTAGCTTCATAGACAGTTAAATTCCCCAATTAAATGTTGAATGATCTGTGCAAGATATAAAGGCATTTACAAGCCTATGACTCATACACAAGCAGCAACCACATACCATTCCCCTTCCACTCTTGGTTGTAAGGAACCCACTGAATATCTTACACCATCTGGATGGTAGGAATTGCAGCAAATTCCTCCCACACTCAGCACAAGCAGGACTTGTCCAGGAATCTTAGCAGTAGGGGATAATGGAGAGCTTGCTCTTTGTAGTCCTTTCTGGGTCTGTCCTGATACTGCCTGGAACCCCAATGGCCCTTCCAGTCTCCTTGAGAACACTGGATTGCACGTGCCTTTAGCATCAGAGGTTCTCCAAGCCAAACAAGAACTCCCCTTAATGGCATTCAGTGTTTCTCTCTTCCTGGTTCCAGGAGGGGTTTCCTGTCAGCCCCTGGGAAGGCGATTGTTTCTGCCTCTCATTTTGTCCTGACTTTACAACTTACTGACCCTATACCACCTGCAAAGATGTCCCACAAACTACAGTAGCTTTTGCAATTGCAGATACCCAAAGACTGGTTCATGACACAGAAAAATTGTAATCCAGAGGAAACAGGTTCATTGATACCACCTCTCCCTGTGTGTCTGGACCTATTTGGAGGAATCAACAATAGTGAAATACCAAACTTATATATTGCATTTCATCACCAAGTGATCTGGGCTTGGTATCAGGGATGGCTGCTGTTTTTCCCTCAGCAGACCTTAACCACTGGCCCATTCTCCTCAAACTCCAGTTCCATGTTTAACTGAAGACACACAGAAATAAATGCATGTTGGCAGGAAGACAAGTCCTGAGATGAAGCAGGAGGTGTGCTGGCTGATAGAAAGGCTGTTATTTTAATTTCTTTTACATGGAAGCAGTCTCAGATGGATAGTATCCAGGTAACTCATAGTGCCTGCACCTTATTAAACTCCTGTTTGATTCAGAATTTACAGCTAAATTGCACCTGGAATTCTTCAAGTTGGAACTAGACTTTGGTTCATTTGTTCACAAGAAAGATAGACAAATTGATTGTGTAACCTACAGCAAGTGGCATAAAAACCTTCAGAATAAAATGGTGGCTCATTTTTGTTAATACCTTTATGTTTTTAGTTTATAAATTAAACCTTGCTGACTTAGTAACTGGTTTCACAGGCAATGTGCCTGAAAAGGAGGATGCACCCAGGAGTGTGTTTTCTCTGTATCTGTCTCTTTTTATTGCATGTGACAGAAAGTGAAATTATCACAGGGATATTGGCATATCTATAGAAACGAAGGAGTGGGACACAGCTGACCTCAGGAAAACCTAGGGTTAGGATTAAATACTATCAAGTTCATCTCTCTGTCATACCATCTTTCTCACACACCACCACCACCAAATGGACATCCTCCTAGACCTGCATTGTTGATACAATAGCCACCAACTACATGTAGCCATTGAACATTTGAAATGTGTAGTAAGTGTAATACACACTGGATTTCAAAGATGTAAAATGGGAAAAAATAATGTAAAATATCTTAATTTTTTACATGTTAGGGTGATAATGTTTTGGATACATTGTACTAACTGAAACATATTGTTGACATTTATTTCATCTTTTTTCATATGGCTACTAGAAATTTTTAAATTACATTTGTGGCTTGCATTGTATTTCTATTGGACAGTGCTGTTCTTTTAGATTGCTTTACCGGACATGTACAGCAACACAAATCTCCCCATGCCTTAGCCCATCTTAGCTTAGTTGAGGACTAGTGAAGGGGACAGAAACACATAACACCATTCCAATATATATCATCCTAAGTCCATCCTTTTCCCTCCCCTTTACCATTCATGGTAACTTCTACTTGAGTTGAAATAGTTTCCTCTTTTTGAAAGTAGATTTATATATTCACTCACCTCAAAAGTATTCACCGAGTCCCTATCCTATAAAGATCTTGCACGAGGCATTGGGGATACAAGGTCCCTGCCTTCACAGAGTCCCTTTAGCTGATTCAGCCACTTGTTTTCAAGTAGCTGTACAGGAACTGCATCTCCCAATATAGCTGCTTCTGGTCCATGCAACCCCTCTAGTGAGTCTGAGTTGAACAAAAATTTTTTGCACAGATTCTCTTGTGTTGTCAAGGGATATCACAAATCAGGACACTTCAGTGACATAAATTGGGGCTTCTTTTCCTGCTTTTATGGAACCAGATGCCAGGGCCCTTTTCTGTGGAGTTATGGTTGTCTCTTCCTTATAATTGTCACCACCCAAAGAAGACAACTGTACAGTCCAAAGTGCAGTTTGAAATCTCTCTCCTCTGCCTCCTTAAAAAGAGCCTTTCCTCTGAATTTCCTGGCAGTATGTGTGAAGACACCTCTGAATTTGGTATTTGTTTTTTTGTTTTGTATTGTTTTTTCATTTTTGTGATGCTGGCCCCGTGCTTGAGAGGCACTCTACCAACTGAGCTATATCCCCAGACCTGTATTTGCTTTTTTAAGTAACTTTTTTAATGAAGTATATTCTTCAAACAAAAAAGTGTATGCATCATAAGTGTACAGCTCCACAAATTTTTTCAGTGGACACACATATACAACCAACACCCAGATTAAGAAGCAAAACATTAGTACCCTGGCTACAGCCCCCTTTCCTGTCATTACCCTGTCCTCCCTCTCCACTCTCTTCCTAACCACTCTTTGGACTTCTATAACCATAGATTAGTTTGCCTGTTTTTGAACTTCATATAAATGAAGTCAAATAGTAGGTTCTGAACCTCATTGGTGTTAGTTCTTTTGTTCAATATTATGTTATGAAATTTATCTATTATTTTGTATATCAATAGGAAATATTGTAGGAAAGTAGCCAAAAAAGAAAATAAAGATTTTAATCCATAAGATGATGTAAAATATTGATATTTATAATTCTAGCCACTTTTCTATGTATAAACTTATGTCAGTTTTTTTTTAAATTAGACCATAATGCTGAACTACTTCTTTGCTGTTAGCTTTGTAGTTATTTTATCTAGATTTACCAATGTGTTCTAAATGTTAGTCTATCTTAAGGAAGCTGCCCTCTAAACTCAATTGAAAGGTAATGTAGAAGAGTAAAATCAATTTTTGAAAAATCAAGAGTACATATGAGCCTTTATGTATTAGTAATTCTGGCAGATCTCTATTTGGGCCATCCTGGTCAGACTTCCAGAAGATTTCCAAATGAAGGTAGTAAGCAAATGGACCGTTGAGTTGCTAGGGAAATCTAATATTGAAGACCAAATTGGGCCTGTTGCTTCTCAATGAATTGTCTAAGTATTTATTATTTTAAAGCCAGGTATTCTGCTAATGTGTAACAGATTAGAAGCCAGATAATTCTGAGTGGTTTGTTGGAATCTCTGTCAAGTCCTGGCTTACTCTCTAACCTAAGACAACTCTGTAAAATGTTCCTAATTTCTCAGATGAAGAGCCTCAACTCCACATCTGTTTGGGATCATAATACTTACATAACATTTTGGAGTCCTTGAATGAAAAGTTCCTTGGAGTTGCTGACTGTTCTTAAAATTTCCTCAACTAACATTGTGGAAATACATTGTTATGGATATAGTTGCTGAGCTGGGTTATTAACTAGATTGCAAATCTTGGATAATGGAAAAATCTAAGTTTTGAATTCTAGTCATTTATTTAAAAAGCTACCTCTTTACTGACTAAATGTTCACACCATGAGCTGAACCTGTTACAGTTTGGACTTACTTGTAAAGTCTTCACATTTGGGGTCTTCATCTTTACTCATTTTGGATTTTATCTCTTGGCATATACTAGTGGGTTTCCCTGATTAAGGTCACCTGGAACACTATAATTCTGAGGTTAACTCCATCCTGCGGGGTGGAAGAAGTAAGTGCTCCTGTTGGCAAGTAAAGCTTGAATGCATAACCTGAGACTCCCTAGACACTGTCAGGTTCCCCTGGAGACCCACATTGGATGAAACTTAAAAGGTAGAGAATATACCACAGCTGGGAAAAATGCCAGTCTGTGCAGAGATACAGTAGTCACAGAGCATCTCATGATCAGAGAAACATTAGAAGTACTCTAAGCCGGGTGCGGTGGCGCACGCCTGTAATCCAAGCGACTTGGGAGGCTGAGTTAGGAGGATCGCAAGTTCAAAGCCAGCCTCAGCAATTTAGCGAGGCCCTAAGCAACTCAGTGAGACCCTGTCTCTAAATAAAATACAAAATAGGGCTGGGGATGTGGCTCAGTGGCCGAGTGTCCCTGAGTTCAATCCCTGGTTCCAAAAAAAAAAAAAAAAAAAGGAAGTACTCTAAACCTACTTTTTTTTTTTTTCAAATGGAGAAAGAGAGTCATATGGAGGTCACAGAATGAGTTAGGCACAGAGACAGGTTAGAAACTAACTTTGCTATTTCATCAGCCACCTGGATGCCTTCACTATTTGGAAGATACAAGGAAAGACAGTGTCTGAAGAGTGATCAGGTCAACCTCCAGACCCTGTTACACTAGGATGTTCCTGGTAGGCTCTGCAGCCTTCTCTTTCCTGGGCCAGCTGACATCAGTAAGAATATTGATTCATTCTTACCCACCTTGGGATTGGGATGGTGAGATGAATTTGGCATTTTATCTAATCAGCATTGGAAATTTGGTATTCTGCTGGAAAATTAAAATATTCAGTCTGGGAGATTCTGGAGGAAGACACCTTCCTCCAGAATTAGAGAATGAAAATCAATCGTTATTAAATTTATGAGTCTTTTTCTCTCTTGCGTGCTCTCTCTCTTCTTGTGGTATTCTTTCTGAGACTTGTTCTGATGACCTCTTCATCCTTACTTTCCAAGTTTAATTACATTTCAGTTGTCATGGATTTATCAGTTGTTGAATCTTTAGTATGCAGAGATGCTGAGGCTTGCCTTCCAAAATTCTTCCGGGGTCAACTCACATTATAGTCTAGGTCCAGGAAATGAGAATATCTTCAACTCACTGGGGATCATTTTGGCCTTGAGCAGAAATGGAGTCTGAATCATTACCTAAGAGAGCTTTGTAGATTGTCACAGTTGGCAGCCTCGGACTTGAGCTAATCCTGGAAATTCTTTAACTTCCCAGAAAGAAGGTTCCACAAGGTCAAGCTGAGGTCCTCAGAGAGAGCAGATGGAATAGAGTTTGCAACCATTTGCCTTTACAGCTGTACTTGAAAATGACTAAAATTTTATCTTAAAAAAAAAAAAAAACCTTCAGGAGATACTATTCTTTTCTTGTTTTACTCTGTATGTAGAAAGAAGAAGAATGCTCTGTAATCTCTGAAAGAAAAGCAAACAAACTTGACTTAGTTCCCATGGTGAATGCAAAGAAGGCTGGGCCAATAGAAACAACTCAATTATTACAAAAATGTGTTTCTTCTGGCGGCTGCACAGTCAGTCTTTTATATCCAGTCACTGTAATCAGCCCATCACCCAAAACAATTTCCAAGGTCATTATGCTGGTTGTGGGGCTGCTTCTATAAACAAATATTGATTTTACTAAATGTCCTCTCTCTCCAACTCTCTTTGTGGCACATGAAGAATAGCAAAGCATCATTTAGGAAAAGAAAGTGTAGAAGATCAGAGTGATGAGAAAGTGCAATTGTTTTTTTATAAACTCTGACCTATAGGGCTCAAACCACACAAATTAAAACCTACAAAACCCTCTGTATAATCCAGTTTTAATTAACTTAAAGAAGGAATTTTAATGTTATTTCATTAAAATGAAGTTCTGTTTACGTGGATAACCACTACTGCAGGGTACATCGGGACATTGTTCACATGAGTTTGGGGGTCGGCAAGTGAATCCTTTATTTAGAAAAATCAAAGCAAACCTGTGTCACTGGGACCATCTTATGCTTTGGAGGACTTGTCATGGGTTCCATGGAATGTAGGGAGTATCCCGGTTGAGGCCGAGCTTTCCCTTTATGGCCCTTGCTATCTTCTGTCTTCCTGCTCCCTGCGTGTCTTGTGTCTCTTTAGTACTGGGCCTCCATACCCCAGTACCACTCTCCCAATTGCCATGTCAAACTGACTGATTTGATCCCCATTATTATTTGGGTTGACAGTGGATGGCATGACAGGGTTGCTATTTCAGGCTTACAAAAGGGATGATCACAAGGGGATGGTGCAAAACAGAACTCCTTTTTTGAACTCTCACTTCACCCCTTGTCTAAGAGCTGAAGGACCCTCTAATCTAAACACCTCCTTCTCTGAGGAGGGCTGTGAAACTCAGAGGTGAAGAAACTTGACTGAACTAGTTAAAGCCATTTACATGGGGTCTCTCCATCTCTACTCATGCCCTTTTGCCTCCAGCCCACTGCCCTGATTCTGTGGACCTGTTGATTACAACACAGCCCACAGCGAGGAAATCCTGCCCTGTCAGCAAATCAGCTTTACAAGCTGACACAGGACATGTGCACATTTGGAGTCAGGAGAATGGCTGAGTTTTAGTTCCAGTTCTGCCTCTGCTTTGTTGGCTTCAGCGAGTCACTTCTCCTTCCTTTGTCTATTTCCCCATTGGCAAGGAGAAGATAATGAACCTTTCCACCTATCAGGCTCACTTGAGTGCTATAAAGAATAATGAGGTGATATTTGTAAAGTGCTTTGAGCTGCTGGGAAAGAGGAGGGGGTGAGCTCAGCAGAACGCATTATTAGCTGGAAGCACTTATCAATTGAGCTGTTTAACAATAGTGGGGAGTAAGAATACTCAGAAATGAATTCCAGGAACTAGCCCTGCTTTGAATGTAGGAGGAGGATTAGTGGGGACCTAATAGGTATTCCACTTCTCCAGTTTCTTTAGTGTACCATCAAACTAGGAAAGGTAATTACATTCTTCTATGTCGGATTCAGCCTGGAGTTTCAATTGGGATGTCAAAGTGTGCTTGTCTTCTATTCTCATACTGAGGCTGTGTTATGTTGTGATTGTTAAAGCCTTGGGCATCTTCTATCCCCCGGGGGAATTTCACTTAGGAGCTATACAAAGTAATTTCTATGCAGAGGCTGGGCTGCTGTTTATAAGGTTGATTAGTGGAGCTTCTAAGTCTAAAGCGCCTGGGGAGCAATTTGGATGAAGCAGGGAAATAAAAGGCAAGGTCTTTATCATGGTTGATCTTTTTTATAATGCCGCTCCATGGGAATTTTCTCAGTAACTCAGATGTATGTACAGTGGGAAATGTGGGACTTGATGGCCATCGTGGCATCCTCATTCAGGTGGAAAAGGAGGCCTAGCCCCAGGTAAAGGTGAATTTTCAGGTCACTCAATATATTTAGCACTTTCTTTTCATTCCCCTTCCTCCCATAGAGGGTTAGATGGGAGATGCTCTTGGGGCCTGATGTGTGGGGATGTTTCCAAATGATCTTTCTGGTGGGGGTTCTGTTTCCCCAAACCTGTACTCGACTGTCTCCAGACCTTAGCCCTCAGTGCAGGTTGCTGTCCTTTTCAGGGTCAAGCAGGAAACTAGAAAATCAGAACTAGAGAAATGTTTTGAGCTAGTGAAGTTCTCTGGGCTGACTGGACCATGAGACAGGAACAGTGTGGTTCCCTCTTAAGAGTCAGGAGACTCCTCAGGGTATAGAGAGGTCAAGACGTCATTTGAAATGATAATTTTCCTGATCAAAGTTATATTAAGGAAATTGCACTGATTACATCTTTGTCCCCTGAAGTTTATGAGCCTTTTTGTAATCACTGCTTCCGCAAACCAGTCCCCCTCTTCACGCATTCTCCAGACCTCCGTCTGCAGAGGCTGCCAGGCTTTCTCTTCCTAGAAGGACAAGTTCACCATCAGGCCAGGGGTTCCTGTACTTCCTGCTCTGAAATGAGCTGTGAGTCTCCACTGACAATTCTCCAGTGTGGTGTAGCTACATGCAAGGAGCCCACAGGCGTCCCATTCCTGAGCCTAAGGCGCGTGGACCCCAGGAACCCCCCATGGTCCTGCTGTGCCAGGCGAGCCCATGATCAAAGCCTGCACCTCTTCAGGAGTGACAGACCTCTGAGACCGACTCCTGAGCTCCTTCCTGAGCCTGCCACCAACTCATGTGGAGTTTTCCTCAGCAAATTGCTTCTCTGCCCTGGGATGCTGTGAAATAATATAAGATTAACTTGGCAAGGATTCTCTGATCTTTTTCAAAGACCCAGATTTCTTGTTTATTGTAGTTTGAATGGCTTCAATCTTCTAAAAGCACTTGGAATCCTCTCTTCATTTCCCTCTCCCCGGGTATCTGTTTACCCCAGCCATGCCTCCCCCCGTGGGTTCTGCGGCTCCTGTCCTTTCCTTCACCTCTGCCAGGACAAAGTCCAGCCTGGGCTAACCTTCCTGGGTCAAGCCAGCGGAGAAGGGCTGTGAAGCCCACAGGTCCTGCTGCTGCCCACTGTGGTGGTTTCTCCCCTGTGCCACAGCTGCTGCCGCCTGCACACCCCCATTCCTGCTCTTTTTTCTCAGTGAGCTTCAGCACCAGTGTCCCAGCGAGCCGCTGGGAATAGAGATCTGTCCCCTGCACTGGCCTCGGCTCCCCACCCCAGAACACCCAAGTGTCAATGGGAAACAGCAAGATCTGTCAGCATCGCCCTTTTCTTCAGGGCTTTGAGGGCCACATTCTCCACGGCCATCTGTTCCCTTTCACCTCTCTGGACAATGTTGCTTTTTGAAGCCAGCGATTCTTCCTCTTTATCCCTCTCCCGCCTCCCTTCTTCTGTGCACCCACCCTTTCTCCTCTCATCTCTCTCCTTTTCCAATCCTATGAAGTTAGCTCTCCTAAAAAAAAGTCTGCCCTTCCCCCAGAGAAAATAGTTTTGCAATCACTGTGGGTTTTTTTAATTTAAAAAAAAAATTTTTAAAGTGACAGCTTGCTACTTTTAAAGTTTATAATTCTTTTGAGAGAGATGGAAGGGGGGGGGGACAGAAAACCTTTCCAATCATGAAACAAGAAAATACAGAATGATAACGAGTTTAGATTCTTGCTGGCAGGCACTTGCCTGTTTAAATAGGAGCCTCCTTTGCCTTCTCTTGATCAGTTTAACAAAAGTTTTATACCCTCGAGTTACTCCCACTATCTATTTTATTATTATTTTATTATTGCTGCTATGTTATTGTTGTTCTGTTTTTGATTTAGAGTTAGGGCTGCCAGGGAGCCTTTCATCTTAAACAGGGCCCTAGACAGCTGCAGAGGTACCCAGATTCAGGCAGGCAGTCTGTGGGTTCCTCCAAGTGAACCAACAGCACAGACTGAAGGGTGGACATGAAGGGGCGTTCATCCCAATGCTGACCAGTGACTTAAGTGCATGGCCTTGGGCACATCACTTTTCTAAGGACCAATGATAGAATCTTCCATTTCAAAAAATAATAAACACACGATTCTTCTGTGTGTACCATGACTTTGTTTCATAAACGTGTGGGCTTATGATAATGTCATGAAATCTCTATGGACCATCCTTGGTTTAAGGGTTTTTAATAATCCTTGGTTAGAGTCTAACTCAGTTGCTGGCATGGGAAGTTTTCAGAGCAAGGATCCCAGCCAGTACTGCTTGTTGGAATCCTAGTAAGGCTGGCACAGGGGTCCTGTGCAAGGTTTTGAATCCTGGCTCTTCTACTTGCTAATTGTTACAATGGAGGTAAAGTTCTGTCATCTATAAAATGGGAGCAATAATGGTATCTGCCTCATTTTGTTGTTGTGATGATTAAGAGCTTTTTATAATAGATGCTTCTCGTTATTAGCTATGATTATTGCCCCTCTTCCCACCCCAGAAGCATAGAACATAGAAACATGGGCTAACTGGCTTTCTTCAGGGTTCTTCTTAACTCTTATGTTTAACTTCCCCTGTTTCATTTTTTTCACTGTACAGTTAGCACTGATTTAAAAAAATCTTGTGGGCTGGGGATGTAGCTCAGTTGGTAGAGTGCCTGCCTTGCAAGCACAAGGCCCTGGGTTCAATCCCCAGCACCGCAAAAAAAAAAAAAAAAAAAAAATCTTTGGTGATGATTAACAAAGCAATTCTTCTTTAAAATGTCATAAAATATAGAAATGGCCTAAGATATATAATTGTACATTTCTGGCAAAGAAGGTGAACCAGATGTGTAATTATAATCATAGAAAGAAAGCCAGCCATGGCTTTGGCAACTGGGGTTATTTTACATATTTTCAGTTGGAGAAAACTTGGAGATTTATTTTTCTTTGGTATCAATTGCTAGAAGCCTATCTATCACATGACTAAGAGTTTCCTAACAATAGGGAGAGAACATTAGAGTATCTAGAACACAGGGTGGGGGTGACAAATAATCATTCTTGTAATACTTTCTAAATGACTGAAAGAATCATTGAAAGGAGAAATAATGAACCAGATTGCGGTGTTCAAATCCTGGCTCTGCCATTTGCCAAGCAAAATTGGTCTGATAATGGTACCTTCCTCATAGGGATAATCTGAGGCATTTAGTCTAGCACCTGCAACACACTAATTATCCTAAAATGTCACCTCACAAGTCTTGACTGTGGCATGTTACATCGACTGACATTTGAGATGTGGGGTGCATAACTCAAGACGGTGGTCTTGATTACTCTGCTGATACTGGTCATTTTCGGTAAACCTGTTTGTGGATATTTCTTTCCTGTTTCTGGATAAATAGTGGCTGTCAAGGAAGAAGGAAATTGCTTTGCTTAAGAATTCATATTTTGCAGATGTGTCCTGACTGTCCACTGCCCACCAAAACCAGTTCCCCCCAGTTAAAATAACCCCACTGACATCAGCACATTTTCTCATTATTTTCCTCCTTCTTTACGAGGCAGCTGCCTGAAAATACTTGACAGGACCCCTGAGGATTGGGACACCCCTGTGAAGGGCACTTGAGGAATTTAAAGGATGGTCATCTCTGCTGCCCACCCACCGCCCCCACCAGTGCACACTCTGGCAATCTGCATATTGCTGGGATCTTGCAACCTCTGTTCCGGAGGCCACGGTGATCATCTATCAAAAATGGAATTTTTTTTCCTCCTGTGGCCCCCATTTGTTATGAGCCTTTGTTGGCTGGGTGGCTGTAGGCACATCCCTAACATGTATGATCCCTCTCACATGTGTGTACATATGTGGGGGCACATACCTCCCAAAAGGAGAAGTGCCCCAGCTTCTCTGACCTTGACTCAGGAAGCCCAGTTCCAGATGTGGAGGAAGTACTAGCAGCACTGAGGGAACTCAGCAGTCAGGGCAAATTCACCAGTGTGGGAAAATGAAATCCCTTTGGGTCCTCATCTAAAACTCAGGAGTTAGGGAACTGGGATGCCCTCCACCCCACTTCTTCCCTCACCCTCTGCTGAGAGCCTTCAGGGATGGCAAGCGTGTGTGACTGTGACACCAGCATTCCATTCCCTCCTACCCATGAATATATCCTGATTCCTATCAGGATCCTCTGCCTCCCCAAGGGGCAGGGGGCAGTGGAGCCGGGTGGGAGAAAAGCATAACGATAAATCTTCACGCTCTGGGCAAGGTGATAATTAAAAGCATTCTGCACAACGATGTGCTGATGCCAGAAAGGAAGCACAGGGATGGTGGAAAGTCCTGGAAGGCCTGGGCTCAGGCCCCAGCTCTGCCTCCAGTGAAATAGGTTTCAGTGGTCAAGTCACTTCTTAGGAAATGGAGGTAATGACTGTGCCAGTGTCCTGAGATCAAAGGAAAGAAACACTTCAGTTGACTTCATCGGCTGCACTTATGTCCTCTGAGTTTTCAAAGCACCTCGGGGCGGCTGTCTCCTGTCCCCCTTGATTCTCCTGACTCCCTGAGAGGCACTCTGCTCCTGTCTCACCAAGGAGACAAGAGTTGCTGGAACGCTGAAAGATGATGTCTTAAAGAACTGCAGGTCAGGGAGCACGACTGAGGAGGGACTTTAATGAGGGTCTCTGAGTGACCAGGCACCAGCCCTGGCCTGTTTCATGCCTCAGGCTGTCGGTTGCCCCTCCTCCACCAAGACTTTCTGAATTAATGTTTTGGGTGACTTCTCTGACAACAGCTCCAGCCAGATGAATTATGGCCATTCTAAAGAGCATATATCTCTCCCCTCTGAATTCCCCTTGGGAGTGGGGTGGGGAATAAAGTCAGCAAACTGATCTTAAAAACTGGGCGAAAGGACACTCTCCAGAATAATGCCTTCAAAATGAAAAGGAGACAGAGCCATATCACAAGATACAAGGTAGAGGTTTGCTAATGCAAAAGTGTCCTCAAGAAGCCTGCACAGTGGCACGGCCTGTAATTCAGTGGCTGGGGAGACTGAGGCAGGAGGATCTTGGGTTCAAAGCCAGCCTCAGCAAAAGGGAGGTGCTAAGCAACTCAGTGAAACCCTGTCTCTAAATAAAATACAAAATAGGGCTGGGGATGTGGCTCAGTGACCGGGTGCCCCTGAGTTTTCAATCCCTGGTACCCCAAAAAAATAAAAAAATAAAAAAATGTACGTGCCCTGTCCATGGGGACCGAGGAGGCTACAATTGCAAGCAAAAAGCAAGTGCCTCACACGTGATTTAAGCAGCATCATGGAGAGCTTTTCAAAAATGCAGACTCCTGGGCAGCACCCTGGGAGATGCTGAGTCATTAAGTTTGGGATGGGGCCCAGAATTCAGCATTGTTTTAAAGTGAATGAGGTGATTCCGATGCACAGAAACAATGCCCTAATAATTTCTCCAGAAATCCAGTCCAATGTCCTGATTTTATATCAGTGACCATCTCTTAAGGTAGGCTAATCTAAATTTTCACACTAATTTTTTCGAGGGTAGGGTCCAGGGGAAAGAATTCAAACCTACAGAAAAGTTCAAAGTACAGTGAACTCCCTATATACCCTTTACCTAGGCTGTTAACACTTTGCCACATTTATTTTATCTCTTTTGCATCTTATCAATTTATTTTTATAGTACTTGCAGAGCCATTTGGAGACTGTTATAGATATCACAATCCTCCATCTCCAAATAGTTCAGCATTTATCTCCCAAGAAAAACAATATATCTTACATAATCACAATGTAATTACCTTGCCCAGGAAATTAGCATTGATACAATACTATTATTTAATATACCAGCATTGTTCGCACTTTGCCAAGTGTTCCAATAATGTCCTTATGGATTTGTTTGTTTGTTTGTTTGTTTTTATATGGGGACCGAATCCAGGGGCCCTTTACCACTGTGCTACATTCCTAGCCCTTTTTGTTTTCATTTTGAGACAGCATCTCACTAAGTTACTAATGCCAGCTAGCCTTGAACTTGCAATCCTCCTACCTCAGCTCTCCAAGTTGCTGGTATTACAGGTGTGTGCCACTGTACCCACCTCATGACAATTTTTTCCAGGATTAGACATTGCATTACGTTGAAATGTTTTGCATTAATTTTTTTAAGCTACTAATGTTTTCACAAAAATATTTTTCTTTTAGAATGTATGTCCTAATAAATATTCTCTTCTGTCCTTACTGCTTCATAGAGCTAATAATCCAGTGTGGGCCTGAAGCAGGAGCAGTCTCATCCAGGCCCATGTCAGCTAAGGCGCCAGCTCTCAGTTCTGAATTTTCCTTGTGAGCTGACTTCCCAAAAGCAAATCACATGTGTCCCCTGGTTTTTAGTCAAGTGCATTGTCTAATCCAGGTCCTTGGATATGTAAAGCTACCAAATATTACTTCACTATAGTTTTAAGTCAGTTAAGTGATATAGTTATCAAGAAGAGAAACTAATAAGGATATGCCTTTTTTTTTTTTTTTTTTATCCTTCCCCTCCCTCCAAAGTCAGCTGGTTGAAGGCACATATCTGAGGGTGATCCTCCCCGCTGCCCCTGTCCCCTAGCCATGAGGGCTATAACCAATCTAAGATCAGAGCAAGCAGCTGTGTTCCTTCTGTTTCAGCCAGTGTCACCTGAAATAAATATCAGATAGTCAAAAATGAGATGATAACCATGTATAATATTTAAGATTTATTAGAATCCAGCTCTGGTATCCTGCTGCCTGGGATTCCAGGCAGCAGAAAAGTAAAGGTCATGCCAAGACAGCTGATACGTGCAATTTAAAGAATTCACAGCAAGCAGATAGAATACATTGTGGAAAAAAATTTTTTCGTGTAAGCATCTTTCTCATCTTTCTGTCTTATCCTGCACTGCCCTCCCCTTCCCCCAATCCTGAGTTCTGGGGATCAAACCCAGGGCCTTGCATAATACTAGACAAGTGCCCTATCAGTAAGCTACATCCCCAGCCCATTTTGTTTTGTTTCATTTGGAGATAGGGCCTCAATTGATGAAGCTGGCCTAGAACTTTTGATCCTCCTGCCTCAGCTTCCCTAGTAGCTGAGATTACAGGCATGTGCCCTATACTTGGCTTTGACTTTATCTTGAATGAAACCAAAATTCAAAAAGAAAATGTCTCAGATTTTTTTCAATGGTTCAGTTTTTGTTTTCTTAGCTTTATTTTTCTTGTATTTACCTAAGGGTGGCATGTGTTTTCTCGAATAAGTGAATTCACTTTTAATTAGAAAGTTTGTTTCAAAGGTTCAGGAGACTTGAGTCCAGGTCATCATTCAGGATTTCCCCCCTTAAATAGAAGACATTAAGCAAATAGTTGAACTATTGGAGAAGAGGTTCAGGGACAGGACCTCCCGGGACTAAGCAGATGAGAGCAGATGGTGTCTTTCTATTTGGACACTAGTTCTGTTCTTCTCTAGTTTGCTAGTGTTCCCCAGCTATCTTTGAGAACCTTGATGATTGTCACTCCAAACACAGCAGAGAAGCCCTATGCAGTATCCCCTTAAGAACTGTTTGGTTGTCACATGGGATGGTTTCCATACTGAGCTTTTTCTCAGAGAGTGAACATACTCACCCAGATTCTGGGCTGTTTTCTACGTGGTATCCCTGGAATATGACCATATATCTTGGTTTGCCCAAAACAGTCCCAATTTACCTGATATCCCAATATAACCATTAAAATGTCCCCATTTCATTTTCAAAAGTGTCCTGGTTAAATAACCACTCAAGACTATGGAAACGAAATACTTTCTCCCCACACAAAAGCCAGTGACATCGTTTGAGTGATGCGTGCTGGCATGTACCAGCTTTTATCCTAGAGATTACCTCGCCCCTGCTCCTGCTGCACCTTCTGCTGCAGAGGATTAATCCATACCTAAACCTTGCATTCCAGAGGTCTGACTGCCCTGCCTTTCTGTTCTCTGCTTCAGCAATGAGTTTTATTGAGACTTCAATCAGCCTAGGTATGTAGAGCAGGCAGAAGCTGGACTGCATTCGTCCCTTTCACCTCCAGCCAAGAGACATTGGAAATGAAATTTTCTGCTTTACCAGAGTGAAGCAACCTCATTTATTAGCCAGCTAAATGCCTTCCTCATGGGCATATGGTTCTGGATGAGGCAGTTATTGCATGGTTTTGTGCCTCAGATCCTTTATTTGTAAATCTGAAAGAAAACTAACAGCTTTAAAGTATTTTGAGAAACTCAAAGCTCAGGAGATTATAAATAACAAAAGATATTTGTTTCTCAACTAAAATGGTAGCACAGATACTGCGGTTACTTACTTGATAGGTAGCGTGTGGTCCCGGGGCCATTGCAGCTGATGGGTTTTTTCCAGTGCTCTATTTATAGGGCTAGGTCAAAAATATCGCTTCCGTTGGAACTTGACCTACAGACCATTGTCAGTTTTAGAGACCCAAGGAAGTAGACTGCACACTAAATACAGCTGGTTCACAGGTTCAGTTAGTGAACTACAAGCCCCCAAGGAAATTAATTAGGCTGGAGAATAGATGTCTGCGCCTTTCCCAATCTCTTTTGTTTGATACCTTGCCTTGTGGCCTCATAGAGCTTTAGGTCACCTTGAATCCTTGTTCTAGAAATAGCCTAGCCTAAGCACTCTCCCTCCCTCCTTTATAACCCATTTGTCCTCTTTCATTGTGGTTGCTGAAATTCTGTCATTTTGTATTAAATAGAACAAGATCCATAGGGTTAGCTTAAACTACTTGGAAATTTGGGGAAAAGCAGATCTAAATGTGTCCTATAGTTCATCTTTCTATTGGAGTAACCAAGATTCTCAGTCACTTCCCCAGTCCCAAGGGATGCCCCGATGAAAAACTTAGGCTGAAGCTCAGCAACTGCCCTGGACCTGGTTTTAAACAGGAGAAACTGAATTTAATGGATGATAATCCCCTCCTGATCCCTACTCTAGGACTCAGGCTCCCATCCTAAAACTTTGTTATTGTGGAGTTGTGTTGCTGGGACTTGGCCACTAGCCAGTTCATATTTACCCATCATAAGGTTTTAGTAGGTAGAACAGACAAAGAAAATCCCTAGTCTGGAGAGAAATCTGCTGTCAGAACAAGGGACACACTTTTGCACGGTATGTATCCATAAATGGGTGCTGGCTGGGTGGGGCATAGCAATTCAAAGACAGCATGTGGAGTACTGCATTCTCAGACTTCCTGGGGTCCTAAATGAGGAACTAACTTTTTGTTATTAGAGTACCATAGACAAAATTTTTAATTCAGACAGGAACTTTTGAGGTCATTTTGAACAACTCCTTCTTTTCATGGGTGAGGAAACTGAGGCTGAAAGAGGTGACATAACTGTCATTATGGGGGCTTACTCTGATGTTCTTTGTATACCACTCCCCTTCTCCCACCTGATCTTATTAAAAGCCCACAGCTGAGTCAGAAACAGAACTGTAGGGCCCTGCCTGCTAGCCGGCAGCTCTCATGCATTACATAGAACATGCTTCAGAATGTGAGGACAGAGATAAGAAAGATGAATGTCAGTTTCAGTGGTAACATACCACCCCTTCCCTGGACTTACTCCAGTCCTGGAAACATTTTTAAGGATGATCATCCCCCGCTTCAAAAAAAAAAAAATTCCTCTTCTAGATTCAGTAAGCTACCTTTCATCTAAAGGGAAAGGAAGGACCAAATATCCAGAATATTCAGTCCTCCTAGGCTGTGAACTTTTCCTTCCCTTCTGTTCCTATTCTGGGAGTCACTGCTTTGTTTTTCTTCACTTTTTTTTTTTTAACTTGGAAAAGTCTATCCTTTTAAAGTTGACCCTTCTGCTGCAGGGCAAACACTTTTCTGTTATGCACTAGAGATTCAGTCTGACCTCCCAGAAATGCTTAGGAGAGGAGTCATAAATTGAAATGTTTTCAGAGAAGGAGTTTTCTCATTACAGGCTCCTCAACAGGCCCCTTCTGAATACTGACACGGGTTGGTACCAGAGGCCTATTACCTTTTTGAAAGTTAAAGCTACATAACAACCTAGTTATCCTCCTCCAGTCTGATTGCAGCAGGGCTACAGCCTGTGTGTATAGAGCAGGGAGGCAGCTCCTTGCCTTGTAAGACGTTTGTCTTCATAACTAAGTCCAACTCCAAAGGAGTAAGGAATAGAATCCAAAAGATAGTAGTCATGAAAGATATTCCAGAAACTGAATCCATGTTTTAACCCCTTCATTACTAAGTTTTACTATCTTTCCTAATGATTAGCAGGATAAAAAATGGAGAATGTGGTGATTAAGCTTCTTTTCTTCTTTGACTTTCATCTTCCGTGTTTGATCATCATTGCTCCTGTCATTTATCCATATCAAGTATCTCCATCTAAGGGTCACCAAGAACCTTTGGTTGCCTGGAGGCAAGAATTATTCTTCACACTTTACAGATGGGTAAGCATGACAGAAAGCGAACATGCTTTCACTTACCTAAAGGAGTCTCTGAGAGAGTGGAGAATGAACGTTCCCACATTCTTTTTTAGACAGCCTTGACTTCAGAGCAAATAAATTAGGTTTGCTCTACGAAGCTTACCCAAATGCTTCTGCAGGTTCAATTCTGTGACCATGGACAATTTCCCCAAATGAAAATGTTTTGAAAGCCCAGTTCACTTACTTTATTTTAAAAAATTTGTATTGGAATCAACCAAATTCCAGACCATTAAGTCATACTGCCTTGGCAGATCTAAATATCACAGTCATCATCAAAAAGGAGAGAGGGAGAAAACACCCCAATTTTTAGAACTTCCTCTTAAGATGAGCACAGAGAAGATTCACTTATCTGTTTCCTGACCAATTAGGTCACTGGGCAGGAAATCACCTTTTCCGAAAAGCCAGTAAGCAGATTCCTCCTAGCTTAATTTTCTCATAAATAGTATTAACAATAATTTATACCAGTTTTCTCATAGAAATGATGGAAAAGTCAAAAGACATAAGAGACCACTAATCTTCTGGTTGAAAATAAGGCTATACATTTATAACTGACAGCTTCTCCATCTCCCTATCTCAAGTGACCCTACTACCATAATCACCTTCAATTGTTTTCCTATATTAGAGGCCCTATTAAGGGAAATATCTTCCTAGTCCTGACCAGATTTTAAGTCTCTGACAAGGGAGGGTCAGTTCCAGGCCACCTGATTTGCGCTAATCCAGCTGCAGGGCCAGTTAAGCGAGTTTAAATAATTTGCCGAGCCAGGACATGTGCTGTCTCTCTGGAAACCTTTTGCCCTAGATTATCAATGTACATCAGAACAGAGGAAGCTGAGTGTGGAGCCTGAGTGACATTCAGAGTTCAGATGAGTGATAAGATGCTCACAACATACTTCTGCCAGTGTCATCCAGAGAGATGGGCCTCTGGGCTCTCCAAGTCCTCCTGAGGGCCCCCATAGACTTAGCACAATAACAGGATATTTGACTTGAGAGAATAAGGAGCCTGGAAAAGGCTGTTAGGAATAGTGGTTAAGACTAAACCAGCCATGGGACCTTGAGGGAGTGACAACTCTTAGTGCCTCAGCCTGTCAATAAGAATAACATTATCTATCTCATAGGGTGGCTGTGAAGATCAAAAAAGATATAACTAAGATATGAAACTCAAACAGTATGTAAGCCCCCTAATTAAAGGGCTTACACAACACCTAGTGTACAGTACTTTTAAAAATGTTGTCTCTGTCATCATTAACTTTCAAGGCCTTGCTGCTGTTATTCTTGCAATGGCTTGACGTTTGTAAGGACTCCTGGGAATACATTTCAAGCTTACTCACTCAGTTTCCATTGGAAAAACTTCTGTGGTCATTCCCACTCATGTTCCTTAATTGGGACCTGAGTTTACCTGTTGAGGAGGCAAGTAAATGGTACTTTTTATGCTGCTTTAATTGGTTTAGTGTCATGGAGTTCTTTAAATACTTGCTACTAGCCCAAATGTAGCTCTGACCTCTGAAAACATCCCACGTCCTCCTTTAGACCTGGGACACTCCTCCAGTTTATCTCAAAAAGGGTGCTTAACCAATTAGCAACTCCTAATTATTCACATGTAGCGTTTTCTTGGCAAACTTTAAAGCTTAGTCTCTCTTCATCCTATTCCTTAGCAGACATGTAAGCAATTGACTTCTAGAGTTTGCTTGCAAAAGGTAAACCTGTTAATTTTAACTTGAGCAAGATAGGATTAACAATGTAAATCTACTGTTATAACAAGTATATAACATGGCTCAAAGTTTAGTGAAATAAAGAATGTTTTAATCACTCTTTTTAAGTATCCTCTGGGTCTCACATTTTGCAGTGAGTCAGGTATGCTGGCATAAATTAGAAATACCTTTGGCCCTTTTATAATATATATTAAGGGTGATAAGAAAAGCACACAAATACAATACCATGATAGAATATGTCAGATTGAAAGAGTGAAGTAAAGTATTATTGAAGTTTAGAAGAGGAAGACATTATTTCTATAATGATAAGAGAAGTCGGCATGTGGACCATGACATTGAAGGAAGGGTAGGTTAGGTCTTGGACATGTGGATGTGGAGGCATTCCAGACAGAGGGGAATTATGGGGAGAAGTGATTGAGTTGGAGCAAAGGCTATGTGAAGTGGAGTGAAGAGAAGTGCAAAAGGCAGGTTGAGCACAGGGTGAAGGCTCTTGAATGTCCATCTTAGGGACTTAGAATTCTTTGAAGTCATTTGGGAGCCATTGAAAGTTTTTGAGTGTGCTGATTTTAAGTGGCAGGGTAGTGTGCTTAGGTGTGCTTGGAGAAAGTTTGCAGGTGGGAAAACAGAGACTGGTCTTTATTATGGAGGAGCTGACAGCAGCAAGAACACCAGGTAGAAATCTAACCTGGTCATTCCTAGGTGGAAACTAATGTGGGTCTAAGGTTGGGGTAGAAAGAATGGAAGTAGAAAGTGGATGTGTGATTTTACAGAAAAATCAATAGGACTTCACACTATATTCAAGTGAAAAGCATAGGAGAAGAAGAAATGTAAAAATGGAACTGAGGTTTCAAAAGCAAGTAACTGGAAGATTGAAGAAAAGAATAGAAGAGAACATTTATATGGGGAGTTATAAGAGACAGTGCTAAAATTCACATGTCCTACTTGCAGTTCCTGTGGTTGAAAGTGGAGGACAGATGCTGAGGCAAGTTAGAAGTTGAGACAGATGCTTAGAAATCACCTGCCCAGGCCTTGTCAACAGTGAGACTATGCCACAGGGAGCAGATGTTGCTAGCTTGATGGGAACAAGACTATGTTTGTGTGGTCTTAAAAATTCAGAAATTTAAAAATTAAGCTAATGTTTTAAAAATCAGGAAATTTTATAGAAAATGTTGCTTTTTGGCTTCTCTTTTAAAACTTAAAAGATGTGGTTAACTATGAACTTTCATTGCCACATAACTACAGAGGCTGCCCCTTGAGATCCTGGATGAATTCTCAAACTCACCATAGTACCAACTACTCCCAGTCACCTCCCTAATATTCTAAAATTAAAAGTCACTTGATGACTTGATAGAGCCAAAAAGTAGATTATTGGTTGCCTAGAGCTGGGGACAAAGGACGGAGTGCCCAGGTCAGTGGTTCAAGGATGTGGGATTTCTTTTGGAGCTGATGAAATGTTCTAAAGTTGATTGTGGTGATTGTCGAACAATTCTTTGAGTACAGTGAAAGGCATTGAACTGTATCTTTCAGATGGGAGAATTGTATGATGTGTGAATTATCTCAAAAAAGCTACTTTTAAAAAGCAAATATGGTTGCTATTGCCCCTCAAGTGTTGATTTTCCTATAGCAGAAAAAATGTGTCTTTATCAAGAAGTAGAAAATGAAAGGTAGACTGAGAGGGCTGTATATTTCAAAAAGAATGGAAGGGAGTACCTCTCTTCATAGTCATACAGACTTTCTATGTATTGATAGGCCAACACCTGGACTCTTTACTAATGTACATATATTACCTTTACCTTCTTAGCCACTGAAGGCATTTGGTATTAGGAAGAAATTTGGTCTCTCCATCTTCCTGAGGTTCACACAGCTAAGAAGAGAGGGAGAAAAAGGCAGGGCTGGGAAAGAAGTAATCAACATGTAAAAGGAGAAGCAGAGAAGGCCAGCAGAGTGGATGCTGTATCAGCTGCTGACAAGAGGTCAAGGAGGATGAGGACAGAGAAGTCAGGAGGTCACAGTGAACCATTCAGTGACAGAGCTTAGAGAGATGAGGCCAGAGAGGGAGGCAGATGATGAAGTGCCCAGAATGCATTGTTCAGGAGTTGATATTTTTTTAATTTTTAAATTTTATTTGTTCTAATTAGTTGTACATGACAGAATGCATTTATACATTTTGACAGATCATACATAAATTTTATTCTCAGGCATAGAGTATTACTGAGGATTTTAAATAGGGGAATGGGGCAATCAGGTCAGCATAGGCTGGATTATTTGTGTTCACATTAATTTGTATGTGTTTTGAATGGTGTCCATGATGAACCAAGGTTATCCCAAATTTTATTCTTTCCTACACTAAATTCTCCTTCAATCTGAAATCCCTGCTTGTTGAGACCTGTTACTGATTTCCATCTTAATGTATACCTGGACCTGCTTGAACCAGCAAAATACTTGTGACTGGTATTATCTAACCCAGGAGTTCTCCACCTAGTATTATTCTGTTTGGGGCTGAATAATTCTTTGTCATGGGGCTGCCCTGTGCATTATAGGCTGTTTAATGGCATCGCCAGTCTCTACCCTCTGGATGCCAATAGCACTCTCAGACATTGTCAACAAAGTCACCTCCAGTTAATAACCACTGAATGGCATTTATCCATTGTAGCATTTGGACCCAGAAGATTAAGGGCTCGTGCAGTTGGCAGACCACCCTGAAAGGTGTCTGGCCTGGAGAAAGGACCAATTCCTACTCCACATTGAGGGTAGAAATCAGATGATGCAAGTAGGGGGCGAAAAGGAGAAACAAAAGCCTCATTTTGTTTTAGATATTTCAGTGGATTTCAGTCTCTCGCCCTTGGTCTCCTTGCTGAAAAGAAATGGTATCCAGAGAATATGAGGCAGATGAAATGTCCAACATCCCCCACCCCAGGTCAGGATGCCTGCCATGGCCGAGGGCCAAAGTGGGCATGAGAGCTCAGAGGAGACCCCAGGATGCACCAGACATGATAGTGGGGGTTGCCTTCTTGTGGTGGGACTTGGAAGTTTGCCTCTGTGGAGGAAGCAGGTGGGAAAGGAGTGAGAATGGTTTTCTTCTTCTGATGTCAAGAGAAATCAGTGAAACTGGAGATGGAAGATAATCATTTTAGTGTAGGTTGGAGTAGACAAGGAACTCAGATGAAGTTTGCTTCAGATCCTCCCCCTACAAGGAGAGTCTTAGAAGTTAAAGGAATGCTTCTCTTGGAATAGGGCTGTCTAAAATAGACTAGATGTGAAATGTCAAGATCTTCCAGATTCCCCTTCTGGGTGTGTATATGTGTACAGTGGGTAGGAGGGAAAAGGAATTTTGTGTGTATATGCTACCATTTTTTTCTGTTTGATAAGGAAAATTGAGTTAAGATTCTTATCAAGCTAAAAAAAGTTTAACAACAGTTAAATTAAGGCTCCTTCATACTGGCTCTTATGCTGTGGGGTGGTATTTTGCTTTTCTGCCATGGATGTTGAGGGGCTCACTTCACCATTAGCAATGGCTCCACGCTGCTTTGCAGTGCACCCTCCTTGGCATGTAACTGCTGTTGTTTAGCCCCGTGGTGGTCACTTTCACAGAGGCTGAAGGAAACACATGCTGCTTTTTATTTTCAGTCTCAAACTCTTTAACCTCCTTCTATTCTAACCCGTTGACTTCTGTGGTGATGAACCAAACCTGAGTCCTCTCCAAGCAACAAGTAATAGCTGGACTTTTTAAATGTGAACTACTATTTGAAGAAAGGGCACCCATACATTTTACCCTGTCTTGTTTCAGGCCCTTCTGGATCCAGCTGTGTAATTGCTGCCCTAGGAAACACTTGGAGTCACAGTGTGAACACCCGGCTGATTCTCCAGTACCTTGATTCAGAGAGAAGACAGGTGAGTGCTTTGACAGTGTTCTCTTCACTGTCAAGGTCAGAGAACAAGATGTGCCCAGAAATCACAGCCTCTTCTGAAGGAGATGACCTTTGTCTATCCTGGGCCAACACTGGCAAGGGTGCATCAAGAAACCCTTCTTGCCTCGAGGGTAGTTACAGTGAAGTGAGGGGACTAGTCACACACAGGAAAACAATATAAGGATAAATCACAGGAAGTTAGCCTTTCCCCTGATATTTGCAATAACCAAGAACCACACCTCTAGAGCTTCCAAATTCTCTGTCTCTAAATGGTCATTCTACTTAGATATTTGTTGAGGACTAGATAATTTGTGTGTAAACTAAATAGTGACCATGCTTTTAGTGACATATCATATATGTAGGATGATTGTGTGTGTGTGTGTGTGTGTGTGTGTGTGTGTGTGTGGAGAGAGAGAGAAAGAGAGAGAAAGAACTTTAGGCCACATAGATCCTGCTAAGTGAATGAACTCTTCCCCAGATCCCAGGCACTTTTACATTACTGCATAAGCCTGTCCTATAAAGTACCAAGTGGTGCCAGAGAGACCTTGGAAAGGAGGATGACTTGCTCAGAGCTCCCTATTTACAATTTCTATTCTGGCCCCAAGCGAGAATCTCCCACTTCTGTCAAGAAAGTTGTTACTGTCTACCCCTTTCTCCATCTTCTCTTTTTACTCCGGAGAAAGGAATACCATCGCCTGATGTTTTTCAAAATTAGGAAATTCTTTTTCTAATGTTTTACCTTGACTTTATCCTGCTATTTCACCAGATTCAATCACAATCTCTCCTGCATGCAGAAGGGAAAAGGGTGTTTTAAATGGGGCAGAATTCAGAAGCAAATTTGCCCAACTTGCTAAGCATGCTTAGCATTAAATGGGTATTTAATTAATACCCATTAATTCAGGGTATTAATTAAAGAGGTATGAACTATCGTGCTGGTGGTCCTTTCTGGAGATGGGAGTAGGGTGTTGTTGCCTTTCCCTGCATTAGGTAAATTGGCTCTTTTTCAAGGAGACAGGAATCATGAAAAACAGGCATGAGCCTTTGCCTGTTCCAGACATAACTTTATGAATGCCCTTGGTTACAGACCAGAGGATTCTGGGTCTTCTTGGGACTGCGTAAATAACATTCCAGCTTGGTGACTGGGTCGGCCCTGTTCTGAGAAGACAGATGGACTTATTTCTGTTCAGGAAGCATTCTTGAGTTCTCAGGCCCTGACGTGCTCGTTGCCTCAGTGACACCTTTCCCCCAATGATTCAGGTATCCTGGGCTTCATCACTTCTCTTTCCGGTGGAACACACTCAGAATATTCCTGGAGAACCTAATGACCTTTGGTTTCTACCCTAGGTGGTAAATCATGATAAATAAACCTTGTTTGCAGAGATATCACTAAAGACTGTCAAGTACTCCTATCTAAACTGCACAAAGGAAGCAAAATGCCTTGTGAATATTGTTGATTCATTCATTTTCACGAATCCTTTACTCATTCCTTGAAAGCCTATAATTGGTTTGTTTGTTTTTTTTTTTTTTTTTCTAAAATCTGTTTTAGATTTTAGAGGGCATTCTTTCTGTAATATACCCTGAATTTGTAATTTGGTCTCTTATATATAGTATCATGGATTTGAGACTCCTAGGTCCTAGTTTTACTAATTTCAGTTAGAATTTGCAAGTAGATAAAGAAGTTAGAGCCACATTTTTCTTTTCCTTGTAATAACTAATCCAGTCCTTTCCATTTTGTCAGTGTCAACAGGAAGTGGCTGGGAGGACAAATGCTATTATTTTGCATCTCTTTGATAACTGAAGGATTTTAGTGGCTCTTTGCTCTTGGTTGATAAGGTCAAATGCAGGCCACTGGTCACAAGAAGAACCAGGGGCAAAGTGTGGATGGATCAGTGACAGTCTATCAGCTCATATCCTATTAGATGGGTCAGTGATGTTATCTTAATCTACAAAGGACAACTTGTACTATCACTACTAATCAATCAAGGGTAGACTTAAATGCCTTTGAATCATGTTTTCAAACAATAATTAACAATTAATGTAAAATATGGCTAGTGTGAAAATGACCAAACCAAGCAAAAGAACATACATTTAATTACACTATAGAAGTAAGCATGCAATGAGGAATGAATTGTTCAATCTGTGACCCAATAACTAGAATAAAGTTTGATGTAGAAAACATGCCTCTACCTGATGACCTTATCTTGCCTCAGCAGAGGGCAGGCTTAGTGATTCAGGGTCTTTCCCATGGTCTTACTTCATGACCGACTATAGAAGCCATGTGAAGATAAGCCTTTTCAGTGATATGTGCACAAACAATACTTTAAAACCAGCCTGCAAGGTAATTGCATCAAATAATACTTTTTTATGACACCACTTAGTAGGAAAGTGTGTCTGGTCATTATAGGACAGTCATACTTCTGGGACACCAGCCATTTGGAGAAGATACCAGGTTTAATTTTTTGTTTTTTGGATTTTTTTCAGTCCACAAGTGGAGGCCACTATACCAACGGATCAAGGTTATGGAATAAGGATTATGTTTTATCCCATTTCTATGACATTGAGCTCTACACCAGGGCTCTTGAATGTGAGGCTTAGTCTGGGATCGCAGGGCTGGAAGGAGATCAGGTCAAACTGAGCAGATCTTCAAACTGATTAACCCAAGAGCTGAATTGAATAATCCTAGGGAAGGAGTCCTCCCTGGCTGTTTTTTTTTTTTTTTTTTTTTCTTTATACCCTGGAAACTTTGTAAAATTATATAACTAAAAAAAGAAGTCTCCTTATCAGGGCACTAGCCAAATTAATTCTCTTGTTTATTCTGCTTCAACATTTGCAAAAACCCTCTTAGGAAGCTGGGAAGGATTTTCTTTTGGACTCATTTAGCTTTTTTTCCATTTGACTTTCATTTACCATTTTCCTACTCTGCTTCAATCCTGCCTCTCCCTTTTTGCAACATTTTTATTCTTCCCAAAGACATGTCCTTGAGTAGCATTAAAGTGGCCTCTACTAGTTTTATTGTTGTTGTTGTTGCTGTTGCTTTAAATCATCAAAAATATGTCTGGATACATAGCATGGGGATGCCAGGAAGGAGCAGTCACAATTCCTGCCCTCAAGGTGCTTCTAGTGTGGGGAGGAAGATGATACTTGTATACACACTCTTGAATAATCAAATGCAATGCAGGAGTTAAAGAACGAAAGAATATTGAGATACAGTCACAGGGCAGTCTTGTACTTATTATCTAATGAATGGTTAAAACAGTAAATACTTTGAATCCTAAGGAAGGTGAAAGGTAAAATCACCAGGACACCTTGAGTCTCTCTAGTAGGTGGGACCTGAGTATCACCTTAAACCAGGGGAATCTCAAACCCCACTGCATTTCAGACTCATCACAGAAAGATTTATAAAATACCAATACCTGGGCCCACCCTGACCAATGAAATTTACATCTCTGCCAGGGATGGGACAGGGACCCATGCATCAGTGTTCATTTTATTTATAAAGCTGGCCTAAGTGATTGCAATGTGCAGCCAAGGTTGAGAACCCCTGCCTTAAATGATAGGTGCCCCTAGGTTGGTCAGAAAGGGGAGATGTTGGGGCAGGAGAATAGCCCAAAAGAAAATTAGGAAAGTGGGGGGCTGTGGCTCAGTGGTAGAGCGCTTGCCTAGCACATGTGAGGCACTGGGTTCAATTCTCAGCACCACATAAAAATAAATAAACAAATAAAGGTTAAAAAAAAAAAAGAAAAGAAAATTAGGAAAGTGGACACCCTCAGTTGACACAGGCTGGGTTTTGCCTTGTAACCAGAGCAAAGGGTTTGAGTACTCATTGATTTGATAAAACTTCATTTAATCATTTCTTGTCTGCTAGTGCTTGTGTAAGATGCTAGAGAGTCAAAGGACAAAGAAAGGTAGTTGATACCCTCTGGCTGTTCACAGTCTACCTGGGGAAACAAGCATGTGAACAGTGTATGCTGTAAGAGTATCGTGAAAGCATAGAGCAGGTGGAGGGCACTACTGCTAAAGAAGGTTCTGGAGTGTTTAAAGAAGCAGCAGCATGCAGAGTGGTTTGGCCAAGTCTTGCATTCAGGACGCTGTCACTGAGCTAGGTACCTCGTGATGAGGGACTGGAAAAGCTTATACTTTTCCAGAATGATGCAAAACCCTGACGAAACATTCATAATATTTCTCATCAAAATCTCATGAAATCTGTTCCTACAAACCACATAAGGGATAATACAAATTTTGAAGTGCCCCAGAAGCAGTAATGAAATAAATTAATCTTGACTAAGCCTCACACCCTCTTGATGGAATAAATATTATGACTCTCTTATTTCAACAAATTGGAAAGAGGTGACTTTTTCATATAGGAAGTTTATTTAAATGGACTTTATAAGAATATTTTCATCTTCTATTTAGAAAGCATCCTTAAGAAATACAGAATACTTGAGGATAAGTCAGTAAATTATTGACAGGACCAGCATTCTCCTTCAAGCCCCTGATCATCATCACTTGCATCCGTGGGCTTTTCTCAAACTCCCAGGTTGTTATGCAGCAGTTTTTCTTCTCTGGTGCTATAATTCTTCTCTCAATGTCCATTTTGTATTTTCAAAGACTCAAACACCATCACTGCATTAATTAGTCCCTCTTCTTCAAGTTGCACCTGGCACTTTTCTCTACTCTTATATGTTTAAGCCCTGAATTATGAGCCCCTTAAAGTCTGTGACTAAATTTTTATCCATGTACCCTCAGAGGTATAGACAATGCTTGACACTTATGTGTTCAATATGCTTATTTGAAAGGAGGAAGAAAGAAATTCCTTATATCTATATGTAAACCCAGTCTATTTTTCTTTTCGTTCTTTCTGTGTTGGGGGTGGGTGGGTATTGAGGATTGAACTCTGGGGCATACTACAACTGAGGTACATCCTCAGCTCTTTTGATTTTTTATTTTGAGACAGCATCTTGCTAACTTGCCCAGGCAGACTTTAAATTTGTGATCCTCTTGCCTCAGCCTCCAGAGTCACTGGTATTACAGGCATGAACCACTGTGCCTGACTGTAAACCCAGTCTTGAGGAAAGACACCCTGCTGATTTAGAATCACTCTTACCCATAGGAATTGAGTTTTATAGTCTAATCATTCCTTTAAAGCATTAGTAATTGTCAGTAAAAAATTTAACATTAAACCTTGACAATTACAAGCAGGTATCCGTGTAGAAGTATCATAAGGATACTGAATGTAGGGATACTTTTATGCAGAACCAATCTGCCAGGGACTATAAGTGAATGGGAGCCAGGTTTTCCCAACAATCCTTGTATGAATTCCTTTGTGTAAGTGAGCCAGGACCTAAACACAGACTGACGTCCAGGAGGGATGGTTTCTGCAGCCACTTTCAGAAACAGGTGGCATGAGGACTTTGGGGAGAGGGCAGAAATCTTTGTTGCCATCTTCTACAAGTCTTAACTTCACCTCTTTGTGGTTGGGAAGGCTTAATGAATGACAGAATAACCAAAGAAAAGATAAATATTGTCTCCTAGGTAAACTGAAAGGTAGAATTGGAGCAGAATGCCAAGCTTATACCCATGTCCACCCAAAGAGAGACACTGAAGATGAAGTTTTACCTGATATAAGCCATACTGTATGTCTCCTTACTCCCAGATTCCTCTAAAGAGGGCTCAAGCTTAGTTGCCCTAACTCAGACATGAACCTCTTTGCCTAGGTGGAATGATTCCAAATCAACATGTTATGTTCTCTTGTTTTCTCCCCGGCTCATCTGCTGATTTTAGGCAGGGAGACTTTGTGCATATGTGGGGGGTAGAGGAGGGCAAAGGGGCATGCTGGGGGGACTGGATTCAGCCAAAAGCAAGTTTGGCTGTGCTGCAGAGGTAGAAGAAGTATCTAATATTTTAAGCAGAAATATCTGCAGAAATAGCACAAGGAACATGGAATCCCAGCCAAATAAATTGCCTTGGGTATAAATGTTCCCTCTCTTTCCAGAGCTGCTTAAGGCAGAATAAAACCTCCTGCTACGCTCTTCCATCAGAAATGTTCTAACAGGTATTGAGCAGATTTGGAAAAAAGGTGACTTTGAAGGAATTCTTTTCTCACATCACCAGGCAAATGTATTGAAATCTGAGAAAATCCCATCTGAAAGCATGCAGCAACGACAAATAAGCAAGGTGAATTGGTACTCAGCAGAGCATAAGATGGGCTGCATCAGAGAAAGGACAGCAGTCCTGTTTCTGTCCACATTTGAGACAAGACTATATCTTTCCTACCACCTACACATGAACTCATTGGGGCTCCCTTTGAAAAAGTCAGTGTGCCCACAAAATCACCATCTCTGAATGGGCTTCAATAAAATTCAGTTAGGAGAGCACTTTTTTTCCTTACTTTTTTGCAGTACTGGGGATTGAACTCAGGACTCTGTGAATGCAAGGCAAGTACTCTACCACTGGACTCTATCCCCAGTCCAAAAGAGCTCTCTTAAGAAAGGTGTCATTAGAAATTACGAATTGAGGGCTGGGGCTGTAGCTCAGTGGTAGAGCACTTCCCTAGCACATGTGAGGCACTGGGTTTGATTCTCAGTACCACATATAAGTAAGTAAGTAAGTAAACAAACAAACAAATAAAATAAAGGTATTGTGTATTACAACTAAAAATATTTTTTAAATAAATTACTAATTGAAAATACATCGATACAATTGCTCCCTTGCCTCTACTAGGGGTCACTCTTCCAAAGCTTCAACTATGATAGAACATGTTCCTTCACAGGAGAGGAGGAGTCAGTCTTTATTAGGAGATTTTGATCCCTTGGGGGCTAAGAAAAGTTTAAATAAAAATAAAAATAAAACATTTTTATTGAAGAATTATAAAATTAATGGTTACCTCCATTTCAAAAAGGAAAAAAAAGCACTTTAACATCAAAAAGCAGGAGAGATGTATCTGTGAATAAAAAATACATGCACTAATGTATTTAGTATACATTTAATATGTATTTAATGTATTTAAACCGAATATGTTTATTTTTGTGGCAGATTTATTACATGTCCTTATTTCTGTCCTTAAGGATCATGATCTCTGACCCATCAAATGACAGGTCCACTCACAAATGTTTGAAAAGTGATTTCCCCTGTAATGAGCCACTCATTTCAGCATCTTAATCTTTCTCCTCCAGCTCTGATTAATTTTATTTTTACATACTGTTTGGTTCCAAATCCCCTTATACTGAGATCCTCCCTTAGCTCTAACTTGCTAAGTAAACTAGGCCAAGTACCTGGGCGAGAGATTTTTAGAGAAGTCTGAACTGTTGAAAGAAATAGAAGAGATGCAGGGCTTTGGAACAAAACTGACGACCCTATTTGTCTAGGAAAGAAAAATGTTTGCAGTGGGAAACGACATAGGAAACAGCTACAAGATCTCTTGGACAAGGCAGTGACCTGAGAGTCAAGGACAATGAAAAGTATTTGGCTCGTTTGAAAATGACAATTGGACAGGATGCTGTATTTTTGCCTTGGTTCTTTAGCTGTAAGTAGAAAAAAAAAAATGGGTAAAAAATTAAAGTGGGTAAAATGGGTAAAAAAGTAAAAGGAAGGGTTTAATATTTACATAAACTATGAACTGACTTTCAAACAAATCAGCACTCTCACTACAACAAGAGCATTTAGAATAACAGTATCCCATTTGAGATACCTTCTAGAAATCTCCTTACCCAGTGACTCTTATCTAGATCCCAGGCTCTGCTTCCAGTGATGAGTTTAGTAAGAGCAGGGCCAAGCCCAGGATCTGCAGTTTTTAGCAGTCACTTTGGGTGATTCTCATGTGGGTGGTTGATCCTTAGTCCTGTAATCTATTCTAACCCCTTAATTTTACAGATGGGGGTAAACAGTTGGGGTTAAATGATTTATTCAGGGTCAGACAATTAGTAAGTAGAAAAAATGGAACTGGAATTCAGTTCTCCCAGTTCCTAACCTGCTGCTATTTTCACTTTATCTGATGACTTTTAGTAGGACTACTCTGGGCAAAAAAAGTCCCCAAACCCAACAAAATTACTGGGTTTGCAGGTGATGTGATATTTATAGTCCCTAAGACTTTCAGTAACTCATAAAAAAGATTCTACAGAAATCTACACACAAAAAAAATATTTTTAAAAGCACCATCTCACCCCAGTTGCAATGTATTTCAAGATAAAAGTCGACTTTTAAAATTCTCAAGTTCGTTCATGTGATTGGCTTTTTCCAAGCTGAATTCACAATGAGCATGAACGTCCCAATCAAGTGACTTTTCTTATAGACAGCATGGCTGCCTGTCTCCTACAAATGGTCATTTGAGTTCATGGAGGGGCACCCTTAAACCCTGAGCTTCCCATTGCCCATTTTAATAGGCTCAAGATGTGCCATGGTTCAGGAGAACCAGAGTTTTCTGGCCTTTTGTCTGATCTTCTCAGTATGGGAGAAGTTTTGTGGCTATCACATTTTTGAGACTCTGCATCTTTATTTTGAAAAGATAGAGCAAGACTGAAGGAGGAATGGAGGCAGGAGGCTGCCTGCATGCGGCCCATTTCCTACCATCGCAGTGTCCCCAGGAATATTTCCTGGTATCAGTACTCCAGATAATACAAATTTAGAGCCCTCTCTATTTTCTGGGGATGGAATGGAATTAGCCTTTATTGAGCACTTATAGGGTGGCAGGTGCCAGGTTTGAGCCTTTCACATATATTGTTTCCATTAATTCCCATGGCAACCCTTCCCATGCACTTTATCTCTATTTTTAAGGATTGAGAAACTGGGCTGAAAGATAAATAACTTGTATTCAATAGC
Source organism: Glaucomys volans (assembly GCA_020662805.1). Classification (NCBI taxonomy): domain Eukaryota; kingdom Metazoa; phylum Chordata; class Mammalia; order Rodentia; family Sciuridae; genus Glaucomys; species Glaucomys volans. The sequence continues at coordinate 537,232 of JAJEJO010000153.1, read as the reverse complement.
GGTATCAAGATTCGCAACCAAGTTAGTATAGCTTCAGAGCCCAAGTTCTTTTTGCCATATACCATGTTCTCTGAGAGGTAAGGGGTTTTTTTTTTATAAATAAATTTTTATTTTTAATTGTTTTATTTGTTCTAATTAATAATACGTGACAATAGAATGTATTTATGCATTTTGATAAATCATCCATAAATGGAGTATAATTTCTCATTTTTCTGATTGTACATATTGTAGGATCACATCAGTCATATATGTACATGAGGTATTAATATCTGTCTCACTCTACTATCCTTCCTACCTCCATGCTCCTTCCCTTCCCTTCACTCCCGTTTACCTAACCTAAAGTAACTGTTCTTCCCTAGTGCCCACTACCTTATTGTGAATTAGCATCCGCATATCAGAGAAAACATTTGGCTTTGATTTTTTGGGTTTGGCTTATTTCACTTAGCATGATATTCTCTAACTCCATCCATATACTAGCAAATGCCATCATTTCATTCTTCTTTAAAGCTAAGTAATATTCCATCGTATGTATATACCACATTTTCTTCATCTGTTAAATGACACCTAGGTTGGTTCCATAGTTCAGCTATTGTGAGTTGAGCTGCTATAAACACTGATGTGGCTGTGTCACTATAATATGCTGATTGTAAGTCATTTGAGTATAGACCAAGGAGTGGGATAGCTGGGTCAAATGGTGGTTCCATTCCAAGTTTTCTGAGGAATCTCCATACTGCTTTGCAGAGTGGCTGCACCAATTTACATTCCCACCTGCAATATATGAGTGTACCTTTTCCTTGCCAACATCCTCACCAACATTTGTTATTGCTTGTATTCTTGATAATTGTCATTCTGATTGGAGTGAGATGAAATCTTAGTTTTGGTCTGCATTTCTCTAATTGCTAGAGATGTTGAACATTTTTTTTTATATTGTTGATTGATTATATATCTTCTTCTGTTGAGTTCCTTAGCCCATTGATTTATTGGGTTATTTCTTTTTTTAGTGTTAAGTTTTTTGAGTTCCTTATATATCCTAGAGATTAATGCTTTATTAATGCTTTATGAGATGCATGTGGTTAAGATTTTCTCCCAGTCTGTAGGCTTTCTCTTCACATTATTGTTTCTTTTGCTAAGAAGAAGCTGTTTTGTTTGAATCCATCCCATTTATTGATTCTTGATTTAATTTCTTGAGCCTTAGGGGTCTTGTTAAGGAAGTCAGATCCTAGACAGACATGGTGAAGATATGGGCCTACTTTTTCTTCTAGTAGACACAGGGTCTCTGTTCTAGTGCCTAAGTCTTTGATTCACTTTGAGTTTTGTGCAGGGTGAAAGATAAAGGTTTAATTTCATTTTGTTACATGTGGCTTTCCATTTTTCCCAGTTCCATTTGTTGACTAGGCTATATCTTTTCTCCAGTGAATGTTTTGGTGCATTTGTCTAGTATGAGATAACTATATTTATGTGGGTTTGTACTCTGTGTCTTCTATTCTGTACCATTGGTCTACATGTCTGTTTTGTGCCAATACCATGCTGTTTTTATTACTGCAGCTCTTTGGTATAGTTTGAGGTCTTGTAGTGTGATGCCCCTTGCTAAGGATTGCTTCTGGGTCTCTTATTTTTCCAAATGAATTTCATGATTGTTTTTTCTAGTTATATGAAGAATGTCATTGGGATTTTAATAGGAATTGCATTAAATTTGTATAATGATTTTGGGTAGTATGGCCATTTGACAATATTAATTCTTCCTATCCAGAAGCATGGGAGGTCTTCCCATCTTCTAAGGTCTTCTTCAATTTCTTTCTTCAGTGTTCTATAGTTTTCATTGTAGAGGTCTTTCACCTCTTTTGTTAGGTTGATTCCCAAGTTTTTTGTTTTTTGGTTTTTTTTTGGAGGTTACTGTGAATGGATAGTTTTCTTAATTTCTCTTTCAATGGATTCATTACTGATGTATAGGAATGCGTTTGACTTATGAGTATTGATTTTATATCCTGCTTCTTTGCTGAATTCAATTATTAGTTCTAGAAGTCTTTTGGTGGAATTTTTTGGATCTTCTAAATATAGAATCTTGTCATCTGCAAATAGTGATAGTTTGAGTTCTTCTTTACCTATTTGGGTAAAGGGGTTTTGTTGTTGTTCTTTAAACCATTTAATTCAAAAATACAATGAGGTGCTAGCAAATGAAGTCTGACCTAGATAATGATTCTTTTGGCTTGTGATAGGTGATCCTTATCTTTCTCTCTGCCTTCTCCCCAAGGATGACTAGATCTAGATTGTCATTTAGCTTACCTGCAAAGCTTACTGGGTTACATATGAAAATGGCATCCCCTACTACAGGACAGGGACATGAAAGAAAGAAGATGATGAACTGCTTCTTGTTTTTTCTGTGGTTCTTGGCTTTTTTTGACTTGGAAATACTCTGGGCACATGACTGTTATCCAGAAATGCTCTTTGCTCTGTCTGTGTATGTAATTTGAAAAGCACAGCTTGTCACACATGGGGCCAAGGCAGGTCCCACTTAGAGCACTGTGGTCTGGCTGTTGTTTCTGGGGGATAATTCTGATGGTAAGGTAGTACACAGCCTGGGCCCAGAGCCTCTGCTTCTCTCCTGAGGGCACTATGGCTGGGAGGTGCACAACTTAGTAGAATGCTGGTTTGCATTTCTAGTCCTTTCTCAAGGTCACTGATGGGCAATGGGTAGAGTTGTGGGGCTTCCAGCATCTTAATTGCTTATGAAGTTAGGGGCAGGAGACTGGAATGCAGAGAAAGGATGCAGTATGAAAGAAAATGAATCAAATAAGAGCATTCAGTTTGAATTTGCCTAAGTCCTATTGTGTTACCATAACATTTTATGATATCTTCCTTACATTGTCCAATGCATGAGTGATTGTCAAATCCAATACATGTCACTGGGCTTTCCTAATTTCAGGTGGCCTAAATAATTTGGAGTTTTCAGGTTCCATAGAGTTGAATACTCCTTCCTCCCCTTAACCTTCTTCCTACCCTTTTGCCCAGCTCCTTGTCCCCAATGGATCCTGGCAACTGCCTTAGAGTTAAAATGCTTGGAACAGAGGTTTTTCCACTGAGGGTCTTTTTCTGGATGTTTCCCTTCTTGGCTTGGCAGAGTATAAGAGTTCTTGGCATCTTGGACAAAGACCATGTGTGCTTTTGAGTCTTGGACTCCTGTTTTATTGTTACCTAAGGGACTATGATTTTGAGAACACCTTTGGAGAGCCAAGCTGCCGTGGTTGTACCCCACTGCCTATTTTCTCCACCCTCCTTTCAGAATTGGCACTGAGAGATTGAGCTGGGATTATGATCCACACACTCTCACCAAATTTTTCTCAGTACCAAACCTCCAGGAAGAAACACATCTTTACAAACTAGAAACTTAGAATTAAGGCGCCTGGTATATCTGGGAAGAACTGAGAACAATCCACCCAAAGCCCCCACAGCCTTGGCCCTCTGGTTGCTTTGCTTTGTCTACCCAAGCATTTATTGAGAGTTTCCTTTGTGCCAATTACTCTGCCAAGTACTTTATAGGCACTTTCTTGTTCAAGCCTCACAACAACTCTGTGAGGTAGGTATTACTAGGTATGCTTTATAGATGAATACATTGAAGTTTATAGAGCTTTAAATTTTGCTCTAAATCACATGACTTCTACAGGAGCAAAGGCAGAATTTCCTTCTCCTTTGCCCCCACCCCTCACCCCAGTCACATACATGCACTCCCTACTCTACATCCCTGGGTTCTTAACCTTTATCTGACAAGAGTCCCATCTTAATATAGGGTTATTTTTCCTTTTAATCCTGTGGGGTGGTAGCCTCCTAATATTAGGTAGAATGCTTCCTTCAAATACTGGAATGCTCTGTTGTCTTGAGAGCTGTTTCAATCCCTGTTAAATAACCATTAGCTATTAGCTGTAACTTTGTAGCTCTGCATGGCAACAGAACCCTCAAGAAAGAATGATCTCCACAGAACTTGGTCCCCTGAATCTTGCCATTCAGCCAGACATCCTGGCCCTTCCGCCCTCAGCTTCCAAGCTCTCCATTCAATGTCTTTCCGTGTCCTGGGTTTGGCTCCAATGCCAAATATACCCATTTACTGTCAAAGAAGAGAGAGCCTCTATGGAGTCTTACCTATAGTAATGACAGACCTGTGCTTATCTGTCCAGGGTCTCCTCCAGTGAGAAGTGGCAGGGCCCAGGAAGTTTCATGGTATACTCCAGAGGTCTATCCCTTCCTTTGTGAATGACAGAGAATAACATATTAATAATTCCCATTCCTTTACTTTTTCCTTGCAAAATCACGTTCCCACATAGCAATAAATACCAGGGTTTCCCTCTAAATCCTTTTTGAATTGTATGTTCTTCTCTGAAAGTACTATCCTATCACCCTAATGAAGGTTTAATCAATGTCTAGTGAAATGGGAAAACTCTCTGACAGTTCCACATTCTCTTAATGGTACTTTCTTAAAACAGAAAGGTTTATCAAGTCCAACGTGGCCTCTAACCCTTTAATAGCTGTGCTTACGCCAAGCTGTCCTCTCATATTTGTAGCTATTTATACAGTGTTCTTTCCAGACATACTGTCCCATGCTGACCTGCACTAGAATGTTAGGTTCTTCTTTTGATCTCTATTTCCTACTTGTGGCCCCTTTCTGGCACTAGCCTTGCCTTTTATACCCTCCCCCCTGCCCACACACACACCGTGACTCACTCTGCTGAGGATCTGTCAGCATTTGATCCCACTGATTTGAGACGATCAGCCCTTCTCAGGAGCTGCCTATAATATTAGTTTGAATTGAAACACAGTCTCAAGGACCCTACTGATAGGGAATCTTTGTACATGTTGTGGTTGTCCAAAGGCCAAGTATTTTCCAAGAACACTCAGAGAGGTAAGTTGAATGAGTGACTTCCTGGCATCTTTGAAGCCCTTGGTCACTTTTGTCATCTCCTAAAAACTCTAATATTTTTCCTCAGTTAAGAAAAAGTTTATGCTATAGTTTGAATGTTCCCCCTGCCCCCCACCAAAAGCACTTGTTAGAAACTTAGTGGCCACTGTGACAGTGTTAAGAGTTGGTTAGGAGATGAGGGCTCTGCTGTCATAAATGGATTAGTGCTGTAGGGTGGGAGTGGGTTCTTAGTAAAGATGAGTTTCTCTCCTTCCCTCTCTTCATCCTTCCACCACATGATGACATAAGGAAGGCCTTTGCCAAATGGAGGCCCCTAAACCTTGGACTTGCCAGCCTGCAGAGCTATGAGAAATAAACTTCCATTCATTATAAATTACCCAGTTGTGGCATTCTGTTATAGAAGCACAAAATGGACTAAGGCAGTACATATTACACCTTAAAATCTTCAGTAGCAAGTCTTCTACAAACAGTACTTGTAATAGGCTTTGTGCTATAACCAAGACATGAGTCCTCTTCTAATTCTTTGGTCTTCATTTAGACAAGACCATTAAGTGTTCATTGTGTGGGACACCACTCTTTCCTTCCATCCCTCCTTCCTTTTTTTTTTTTTTTTCCTTCAAATCTTTTTCAGGTAGATAATACGTTCGAAATATTGGGAATAGGGAGTCAAATGAAGCCAAATTTCCTGTCCTAAAGAACCATACTATTACAGGAGAACACCTCGGAAAGAGAGGCACACATGTAAATAAGTACAAGAAGGTATTGAGGGAACTGTAGAGAATACAGTGTGGGCATCAGCATTGACTGGTTAAACTCCTAGTAGTGAAGGGTTGGTCAGAGAAGGATTCAGAGGAAGGGGTGATATTTGAGACAAAACTTAAAAGGCATCTTGGTATTTGCCAGGTATATCAGGGCTGGGGAAGCCAAGAGTAAAGGCCCTGAGATGGGAGCTGCCAAGGGTGTTCCTTCAGTGCTACAGTGAAGGGTGTGTCTATGTACCATCTGGGTGGGGAGATGGTGGGGCCTGTGATTTAAGCAAGGAAAGGAAGGGTACACCAGACTTGATCACAAAGGTTCTCAGAAGCCCCAGTCATGGCAATTACATCTGATTTGCACTTTCAAGGCTCCCCTGTGCAAGTTTGCCCTGTGGATTTAGAGGAATTAGAAATAGGATCCATGGAAAGGAGGGCCTGAGGAGACAGTGGCCATGGAGGTAGAGAGGAAGGAAGAGATATGAAATGGTGAGGAGGCAGGATTAATAGCATTTAAGCACAGAGAGGAGGAGCAGGTGGTTCTAATGCAGTAGGTGAGTGAGTGGATGAGGTCACTGCCCACTGAAAAGGGCTGGGACAAGAGAAAGAGCAGCCCTGGAAGGGAGGCAGGAGAGGATTCTGCTTGAGACTCGTGTGTTTCCCTGCCTATGTAGCACAGTGTGATTACTTCCATTCTTCCACTCAGAATTCAATGACTGCCATCAGGAATTAGTTTGGAGATCCAAAGGGATTTCTCATAAGTTGCACAGAATCAGGAGTGAAAATTGTCTTCCCCTTACGCCTCTCACTGCTTTCAGCCCATTATTCCCTCCTTCCGTCTTCTCCACTGTCAATGCTGTTTCTTTCGTTTAGAACCCTGCTTTCTCTACAGACACAGTGGCTGTCAGAACATGTGAAAAATGAAAAGGGAAAGGGAAGGGTGCAAAACTATTTGCAGTAAAACCCTTTAACTTAGGGAGGAGAGGGCCCTATGGATAGCCATGTCTCCTTCCCACTGAATTCTGTCAAATTTAAAATCCAAGACTAGTATCAGTAGCTAATTTGGAGAACCAACAGTTTAGATTTGAAGATTTTCTAAAAGATACCCATCTGCAAATTGGGAATCAGGAATCCCTGCTTTGTGGGTCATGCCAGTCAATGGCTTGTTGGTTCTTAGATCTACCCCCCTGTCCCTCCCTGCTCTGCTTGGTACCACAGAAAAATAACTCCTATAATTTTCATTTCCCAAACTACCTTTCCATTGTTTCTGGTTCATTTTGGTCCCTGTTGGAAGGATGAAGGGAGGAAGTATGAGAGAAGCCATGTATTTCTGTCCCCTCTCCATGCCTGCCCTCCACTGGTGTCTTAAGCAGTGATCCTTTAGTTATCCCAAGTCCAGTTGGGCAGCTTCAGCCTCTGGGCTCCAGCAGTGGCACCTCTTTCTTGATCGAGAATGGTGGTAGCTTCTTGTTGCTGAACTCTGGGTTGTCTCACTGTCTTGCATTTACCTTCAGCTCTTCCAACTCATTTGTGACTAGTTCTTAAAATTAAATTCTCTCTCTTGAACTGCCTGGGATGAGTCCTGTTTTTCAGATAGACCTTGACAAATATGGGTCTTACATAAGCTCTCTGGCATGTGGTTAATATATAGGAACCCAAATGTGTTCTTCCTTGGCCCCATTTCCCAAAGGACTCTTCTATGTACTATAGTTCTCGAGCCCTGCAAGTTGGACCCCTGGGCTGGGCTGGGCTGTCTTGGAGGGCAAACATTTTGCACAGTGCTTCCTGCATGGCATGAGAAAAGGAGCTCTTTTGGCTCAGTCTCCTTCCTGTAGGATTTTCCGAAACTTTCCAGATGTATCTAACCTCAGGAAACATTTTAATGGCTGGAAATAATGTCTCCTGGGGACTGGGAGTTGAGACCAAAAGAGCCTCCTCTAAAAGAGGTGCATTGAAATGTTGCAGGATCTGTATGTACACATCCAAACTGCTCTTCCCTTGTGGAAAGAAGAGCAGGCTCCCATCCTTTAATGGGTTCCTGTCCTAGAAGAGGCGTGATGACACAGCACTGAAGAACAACTCCAAAGAACAGAATTCTCTCCAGGAAGGAAGGGATTGTTAAGTAATGAGTGATGCAATTGGTTTTTCAGATTCTATAAAGAGACTTCAATAACCCCCCTTCTTTGGGTCCTATTTGGCTAATAATAATGGTTGCAGGATTTACCTTAATCCTGTAGGGCCACTGTTACTGACCTAATGAATTGGAATTTTCTGAGGTTGTTATGAGGACAGGTAACATCCAGCTGCAGAATACATTATTGGTTTTCTTCAAGCAAGTCATGGCTTTCACTGCCATGTCACCCACACTTCAAAGCCCACTTTCAGAAGGGATTCTGTTGGGGGATGAAGATTACTGCCTTAAAACATTCATCAAAGAAAAGTAGAAAGAGAGAATCTATACTCATGTGCCTGCTTAGATCCTTCAATGTTGGACCAAGAGGAAGAAAGTGATCATGATTTCTAGTCTGTGGAGACAAAACCCCAGAAATTGTTACAGATTTTTTTATATTTTCCATCATTACAGAGAAAAGCTGAAATTCCATCCTTGTGAAAATAACTTGAATCCAATGCCATATTGATTTATTTGGGTACTGTGTAGGAAGCTTGCAAATTTTTTAACATAGTAATCACTAACCAGGATGCTTATGTGGTTATTTGATGACACATGGAACTTTCTAGACCTTAAGGTCAGGTATATATTTTATATTAAAAGAATAGAATTTACGAAAGCAGATAGAAGTGGGTGTTGTACACATATCTAACTCCAGTTCCTGGTATCTCTGAAATGTCCAGCATTGTGACATTGATAGTTCTTTTCTGACCAAGTTTCTTGTATTAGCCTGCAAGGAAGTCTATGAAATGAATCATAGTCCCAGAATTACCATGGAAGGACTTTTGCATTTGAGTATATCAGAAATCTAATATGATTTTTAAATTCTTTGAGAAATTAAGATGAATTCATGGATTCCAGAATGTAGTATACCTATATAAACCACCATCTTCATCTCTAGATACAGAATAATATTTTCCACTGCAAAAAAGATAAGGATAGTTTATAATTAAGTTCTGTATCTAATGAGATATGTGATCTTGGATGATTCTGAGTCATGGGTTCTTCTTCTATAAGAGAGAAAAATGATCTAGAAGATGACCACATTTTCTTTTTCTATGAAGAAGAAACAATGGCATCATGTTCCACCTCTTTTACTAACTTATATAACAGGAATATCCTTCATTATCTTTGGGAGCTTGCCACAGTACCAATCCATAGAATACAGTCCTTGTACTCTGCTCATTTATTTGGCTGAAGATTTCTCTTGTAATGCTTCTTGACAGGCGGTCAGAGCAATACCTTTTGATACCTACCTTCATGGCTTGTGAGAAATTCAGATTCCTGAGCCCTTCCAGGGTGAATCAGCAGCTCTTGGGGTGGGTCAGGAAATCTGCATTTCTATATTCCTGGGCCATGCTTAGGGACATAAAGTCTAAGATCTACTGCCTGCTGACAGTGCATGTAATATTCTATGAGGGGGATGTCTTTAAGTTTCTTTGCTTTTTGAGGCCAGTCGCACGGTCCTAGCCCCTGGCCCACTGCAGCCTAGGTCATTTGGTCAAACCTTTTCATCTCTCTAGGACTGATCTAACCTATGAGATCACTATTATTATTCCCATCTGATACAGAACTGAGGCTCAAAAAAAGTAGGGTGAGTTGTCCAAGCTACATAGTCAATAAGTGGAACTGCAGTGAAGTAGGTCTTAACTGAGGCTATAAACACATAAAAAATTGCTTGAGTTACTGCTCCCCCAGTTTCTGAAAGCCTGAGGCCCATCCAGTATGCCACTCATTTACCGTGTGTTCCACTCTCCTGCAAAGGAAACTGGTTTTGGTTTCCTTAGATGTTTACTTGGCCTCTTGGTTAAGCATTTGCCTTTCCTACTCAATAACAGTGAAAGGACCCTCCTCCAAAAAAAAAAAAAAAAAAAAGTCCCAGGGCTGGAAACATTTTGTTTCCTACAAAAAGAATATTTTGCAGCCAGCTCTGTGGTTGAAAGTATTTTTCCTGTGGTCGAGGGATGGGTTGGATCCCATGTCTTCTTGGCCAGCATCTGAGAACTTAGGCTGTGGTTTCCCATCAAATCAGCACACAACACACTGTTTTTTAAACGAGTGGCTAGTGATGTTGAATGTGTACATGAGTGGACAAATAGGTCTATTTAGGTATAGAATGTGTACATGACCCTCTGGCCCTTTCGGGGCAGAGCAAACCTGGGAGTGATTTTCCACATGCTAGTCTATCAACATAGCTTTTTAAGTTTTCATCACTCACACAACAACCAAACAAAGTAAGATACTGACAAAATGGAAGAGAGTGGTATGTGAGCCTTATGTGGATTTGCAAGTAATCAGAAAGCCAGGAAATCTGAGATTTTGACCTGTCACATTTCTTTATATTTTTATATGCTCAAAACCAAGAGATGATATTGGTTTATTAGATGGCAGGGTGGTCTGATGGACATGCACAAGATGGAAATTCTGGGTCTGCCTCCAGCTTGGCCACCTTCAGAGTTCAGTACACTGACCTTTGCCCAGCCTTGGATAACTCACTTCTTAAGGTCCAAACTTCCCCATCAGAAAAATAAATAAATACATTTATATAACTTAAAGCAAAAGTTAAACCATTTTAAAAAAGCTTTGTGTTTCCAAGAATAAAAGCTCTTTTAGTGAAAGATAAATTTGTGAATTTCCAAACAGAATTCACAGATAAGAAATATTACTAGTGCTAGATACCATTTCTTTGCTCCTAATTTGGTTTTTATTCATAATTTATGTTTCCAGTAAGATTTCACAGTGTATGGTAGTACTCAGAGCTTTTCAGCCTTATTCCCCGTGGCCTGGGTTTAACAATTCTGTTCGCCTACATTCTGATCAACCACCACAAAAAGGTGGATATCTGGACTTCCTTTGCACGTGGTTTTGAGTGCGGTTACCTGTTGTCTGCTTCCCTGTTGCACTCGATGCTTGGCTGCGAGTCCCCCACAGTGCCTGACACAGAACAACATGCCCAACGTGCATTTGTTGACGTCAGTGAAATAAACTTCTGCAAAGATGATAAGCTACTATTTGTAACTTCAGGATTCGCTAGTGGGAAGTTGTGTACCTAGCTTTCCAACTGGATACTGTTTTTAGATCTCAGAGTATCATGACTTCCAGGGAGGAATCCAGTATTCACTGGATTTGGAGGGCACCATTTGAATAAACATGCAAATCCCACAGGTGGAAAGAATTGTAAACCCTTTTGTTTGGTTTTGAGACAAATGTTATTAAGGCATATTTGAAAGGTTATTGGAATAGAAATTGAACCATGAAGAATATTTCATTCTAGAGAGACAGGTTGACACAGATTTAGATTGGTGATATGGTCAGAGGGCTGCTCCTACCCTGGGATGTAGAAACTGGCCCATCCAAGTCAACCTCGTGGGAAAGAATGACCACAAAGAGATCAGGAATCACCAGTGGGGAAAACTGGCATTTGTTCTACTTTGTCACACAAGGCAGTAGGGCTGTTCTCACAGTAAGGGCTAGGGTGGGGTGGAAGGAGTGGTGGTGATTTTAGTAAACCAGTTTCTGATGACAGGGGTGAAGGGGTGTTTCTGTTTTTACCCTTAACAATGAGACAACAACCCAAATAACAGATCCCTCAGTACATCGAACTGCCAAGGCTAAATGAACTGGTGGGGCTTTGTGGCTTTAGCTCTTGGCTAACAAGCATATCCATGCATTAGGGCCACGGCTTGGCAGTAAACAGAGTGGCTGTCTGGGTCCTCAGGGAGCTCTCTGGCCCTGTGGCTTTCTTTGATACATAATTGAACTTTGGCTAATTTTTCCTCTTATGACTCTGTTTACAAAGTCGAGAGGTAGGCAGAGACCCTCATTATGGAACCAAAAGCCAAAAGCAAACTAGAACTACAGGATATCTTACCACATTTCTGCTTTGCTTACAGCCATAAGAGCTGACCCACGAGGCTTACAACAAATATATAAGTGAGGGGAAGAGACGGATGAATTCTTTTCCCAGCTTCACACGGCTCTAAATCTGTAAGATTGACCAGATCCTTTTAATTTCCCTTACTTGGGAAGACCTTACTTGGGAAGTATCAATCAATTACTTAGTTACTGGTTTCTGATGCAGTATTTTTAAACAACCACAGATAATCTTTCTTAGCATCTGCAAATATTAAAGTGATATACATGCAATAAACTCATCATCTCACATCTTTGTAAGGCCAGTACTGTTATTCCCATTTTATACTTGGAGTCACAGATGGTTGTTAGTTGCTGTTCTTATTATTCCCCAACTTTAATTTCAATTCTGCAAAAATATTGTAAAATTGAACCCCTACCTCCTTCAGTCTACAACATTAGGCCACAGATAATAAAACAATTAAAATTATCATTCTTAATTGCTGACCCACCTTTAATTATAACTGGGTCTGGACGTTTTCAAGTTGTATCATTGTTATATTTGGAAATCTGAAGTTAGAACCTGTGCAAAGTCATGAACAGGTGTATAGAAAGTGAATCAGACATAACTTTCCACTGTTCATATGTGAATACGTGACCAGTGTGACTCCACATCATGTACAACCACAAGAATGGGAAGTTCTACTCCATGTATGTAGGATATGTCACAATACACTCTACTGTCATGTATATCTAAAAAGAATAAATAAAAGAAAAAGAAAGTGATTGACTTGATGAAAAAGTGAGATTGTCCATTCTACCAAACTTACACAGTAGAGTAGAAACAAATGTGATGTTGGACAGAGAAGGTTTGTGGAATTAGAGGCAAGATCAAGCCAATGACTCCAGAGGGGCTGAAGAGTGAGGCTGTACACCATGGTTTGCTATCTAAGTGAGGACAGTGCAACTTCTGTCCTACTCATTTCCACTACAACCTTTGTGCTTTCTATAGCTGTCCCCAAAGAATGCTGATAACAACATTAACTGCTGCCATTTTTGTACCAAACACAAGAAAAACTGTATGAGCTTCACCTTTATTCATGTATTTATTTTATGTACTGGGAACTGAACCCAGGGCCTGGGGCATGCTCGGCAAGCACTCTACCATTGAGCTACATTCCCAGCCCCAAACTTCATCTTTATAATATGCTATAAGGTGGGTTTTTGCAATAATATGATGAAGTGAATGTTATTACCCTGAATTTACCAATGGGGAAATGGGCTCAGACAGATTAAGACATGTCCTAAAACTAAAACAGCTAGTAAATGGTAGGAAAGGGAGTCAAACTCACAACTCCAAAGTGACTTTTAGCCATTGGGTTGTTTTACTTCATAAACAGTGTGGTAATCATCCAGTCTTTCTGCTTGACCTTGATCTCTTACCCCCTCTTTTACTCCCTGCACTATGATCTTCCTATAAGAAAACACCTTTTATCAGTGTTTAGCCTGGGTTGTTGTCTAGGTAGGGCTCACTATACCTACTGACTCCATGTCTGGCCAGAGGAAGGATCGTATTTCCTTTCTACAGAGATTGTTTTGCAGTAATTGGTTAACCCAAGCTAAGCTGATTAAGGTAAACCAAGACTCAGCTGAACAGTCAGGATTACTAAATTGATAGAATGTAAGCGTGAAGCTCCTGGTGGCCATTTTGCCACCATACAGAGAGAACCCATTGAGGATGGCTATGAAGTCAACCCATTATAAAACAAATTAAGAGATACAGAGAGAATGTTCTTGGGGGAGGAGAGGAGGTTTTAAGATCATAATGTGAGGTCTTGGATCCAACTGTGCCTGAGGTCAGTCACCTATGAGCATTCCAGTTATGTGAACTAATAGGTTCCCTGCTCTGTTTAGTCTCAATTGTATCTCCCTTACTTCAAACAGGAAACAAGCAAACAAACAAAAACTAAATAATGCACACATTAGATGCTCATAGTGACATATAAATGTCAGGCCAGAAAGTTCTAGTAATGAGAACCTCTATCATTAAATTGATGACCATATCTTCCCATTAAGTAGAGACAAGTTCTCATTATTCAGATTGACCTTTTTCTAGATTATTCCATTCTTTTGGTCTTCCTCTTCCTTATTTCCTTTTGGTCTTTTTCTTTATCACTTCCACCAGTGTGGTGAGAGGAAAAAAGCATGAAGTTTGCATTAAAAAGCTTCACTGCCTTTTAGGGCTCTTTGAAAAGGTTTAGATAAAGAGTAAGTTAAAAATATTGACTTAAAAGCAATTAAAAACCATTTTGGGGTTTTAGGTAGCCTTTCTGTCCATGATTTCTTTGCCACATATTAAATCTGATGAAAGTCCCTGATGTCATTGCTTCCACTACTGAAATGCACATTTTAGGGATTAGTCTCAATCATTAATGTGGGCTATAAAATATTCTTTCTAGTTTAAAAGTGGCATCAAATTAGTACTAAAATGAAATTAGCAATCATTTTGGAAATGTGGTTATATTGCAAGCTGATACTAAACATCTACCATGTACTGGACTAGATTCTGGAAAAAGCAAAAATGAGTTGTTTTCAAAATCTACCCAGATGAGTAAATCTCAGAACCACTGACCACATGCAGTGTGATGCTAAGGAGAAAATTAATTAAAAAGCATTTAATGACCACATAAAAAGGGACCAGACAGAACAGATGTCCGACCTTGGAGGAAGGGGTGTTGCTTCTGGTATCACCCTACATACACTGTGATAGGCAGTAACCCTTAGTTGGTGGACTGTAGGACAGTCCTGGGGCTTGTGTAGCCATGGGCATTTGGAGGGCTTAGGCAGTAACTATTTGCCCAAAGCATAGTAATAATCTAGTATTTGCAAAACTGGAATGGCTCACCTGGTGCAGTCAGGCTAAGAGCCTGGAAACTACTCTGTACTTGAGATGTCCTCAAAGTGTACAGAGGAACAGTAGGTCCTGTGGAGGTGAAGCATAGCTGCAGACAGGGGTGACTTTTGAATGGGGTTCTGATGGAATTCATTCAGGGTAGAGAGAACAGTTTAAGTGAGGGCTCCGCTGACACATTTTCCCCAGCAGGGTCAGATTTGGGAGTCATCTGGAGAAGAGGGTAGAGGTGAGACTGGAGAAGCAAGTTTACCCATATGGAGAAGGACCTGATGAAAGGTGTGAAAAGTAGATATGAGGGTGCCAACAGCGGTTTCCAAGAAATTAGAACTCTGGCAATCTACTAGTGACGACTTTTGGTTTATATGCAGGAGTCTTGCTTGTCTGACAAAGAGAAAACTCTCTTTAAGATTATTTAGACATATGATCCATGTACTCTACCAGGACATCTCTTTTATAAATTGATCAGATAACTCTGAGAAATCTAGACATCCAGACATTTAAGCTACTGAAATTCTGGCCTGCTGCTCACCCTAAGCACGGCGCACAGGAAGCAAGCATTTTTTAAAGCACATGTCATCTTCTGGATTCCCACAGCCTTCTGGGTTACCTCAAGGCTGGATCTTCCAGCTTCTGATGGGCAAAGACCTCACTGTATTCATCTTTGTTTTCCCCGATGTCTCGCTCAGTACCTGGAACGTAGAAGGTGCTCAGTCAATCTTTGTTGAATGAATATAGCATTAAATAAGTCATTCAGTTCTAAGTAATCATTGCTTATACTTATTGTAAATACAGTTTTATATAATTGCAAAGTGTGCCTGTCCTTTTTAGGTCTTGTGTTTTTATTCTGGCAAGAGAGCATTCAGTGGCACTCAGCTGGAGGCTTCGCCTGCTCACCAGAAAATCTCTGGCAAGAGCAAATTGCTTATCCTGTCTTGACTTCTGACCGAATATGGCAGTGCTCTCACTCTCCCTTTAACTTGACTTTTCCTACCTGTATAAACAAGAAGTTTTTGTTTATTTATTCTGAAATGGAGAACAAAAAGGAATGCATGCTAGTTTGGTGGGGGGTGATTAAGCAATATAGAATAGCACAGAATAGGAGATAATATCCTTCAGAGTTATATAGACTTCTAGACAATTTCTCTGTATAAAAATGTGCACACATTCAGCACATGTTTTATAGACTGCTCTAAAAATAACCTAAACATTGCAAAATAATCTGTTCATGCACATATACTTGCTAATCCTTTTTTCACATCAGCATAGTATTCCATGGTGTGGGTGTACACAAATGTAGTCAAGAGGATGATAACATTAAAATGAATGAAATTCTCCCTTCATTAAACTAATCTCAGGAAAACTTAAAATATTTTATTTTAATTATTAAAACAACAGATATCAAAATAAACTCTGCTAATAAAATGTAAAACAATAAGAAGAAGAAAATTTTGACCCAAACAAGACAAGTAGCAATACAAAATAGCTAACTCAGTGCATGAATATTATAGCAGTGCTTTGCTTCATCATTAACCTGGTTGAGCCCTTCTACTTAGGACTCCAAAGAGCATAGTACAGATTTTACAAAAACTCCATAAAAGGTGTTCTGAACTGATCTGAACTGAATGGATTTTTAAACATAATTATTGTTTTTAAAATGTGTTTTAATTGGACCCACCTTAATTGGGCTTCTTCTTGTGATTAGGTTTCAATGAGGCTTGGGGATGTAGCTCTGTGGTAAAGCATTTGCCTAGCATGCACAGGCCCTGGGCTCCATCCCCAGCACCACAAAAAAATGGAAGTTAAATAAAGGGGGGAAAGGCTCAGAAAACTGCTCCAGGTCACCAAATGAATGCAAGCTCAGAACAATGAAGTACTTTAGGTCCCATCCCTCCAGCTGTCCCCAGACACATCCTTCACCATGTGACCTGTGAGAGTCTGCAGTCCTGCAGCTGTGCAGGGGACAGCCAAGCACTCCAGGCCGCTGTGTTGCTGAACCTGGTTTTGGTTTTTGGCTTTTCTTTCCATTCTTTTTGCATTTGCCTTTTTTCTTCATTGGTGTCTTGTTCCTCCTGGAGTCCTGAATGGCTCCCCTGGGGATGAATCTGCCTGCCTATAGGAATCCACAGCATCACTAGGGTAGTTATCTCTAAGCCATTCTGAGCATTGAGGAAAACTCAGGTGGGCTCTTGTCTTGGAGATGAAAGCTTTTGTCCCATAGTCATGAGACAGAGCTCTAGTTTACTCTAAACCATGATTAACTCCTTGGGAAGGAGTGGGAAATTGAGAGTTGTTATTTAAGATGCGTGCCCTAGGGGAACAAAAGGGAGGCTGTCCCATTGTTGTGCCTTCTAATTAGGCCGTGCCCAAGGTTGCTGTGTGCCATTCCAGAAGGCAGTTGCCTGTCTGGGAGGAAGACAGGAGTAGAGGAGTGACAGAATGAAGGGGACATCAAAAAGTTATGCAAAAAGTTTAGACCTTTATTTGACCCTATCTTTTGGACTTGCCTCCCATCGCACCTCTAAAGGTCCTGGGGAGAGAGCCTGTGCCCCATACTCTGTTCTGTAGTTCCTGCCATAAAGAGTTTTCTCACTTAGAATCACAGAGAAGGGGCTGGTTTGTTTTATTCCCTATAACTCTCCATATTGCTTGACTTGTTTATAGTGAACATGTGTTGTTTATATAAGCAGAAAAGCATAAAGCCATATTCATAGTATCAGGAAGGAAAAGAGAAAGAAAAAGTATTGCTTAGTGGCACTGGTACACAAGTCCCCTAGTACAGTCAAGTCAACAAGAAAAAGACTTGTGGGGTTAGGATACTGTGAAAGGACCCTGGAAACTATGAACAGGGCTGTTCCTAGCATGGTGACAAATAGGAAGACTTTCACACCTCCCACCCTTCCTGGGGACCAAATGCCAGGCTGTGCTGGACCCCCCAGAAGACTCTCTCCGTCCTTCCCATCCCAGAAAACATCTTACATTGGACAGTTTATGACTCTCTCATGGTCAGTATCCATTGAATTTTCAGCTTCAAGGCCCTGTGTTCCCAATGAGATAACCTCCTGACTCATTTCTAGACACTGTGCTCTGCCGGGTGGTATGTGCATATATTAACCAGATAGATTGCCTGAAGATACAGATTTAGTCCAAACATGATTCTATTGAGGATTTCAGACCCTGATGAGTCAATGGGATTGTCAGAGTATATTGACACCCCTCAAATCACATCTCCTGAGTGCTGCCTGTTGAGCCCACAGATTCTCAGGCTTCTATAAATAAAAGACCTAGGCATCGGCAGCCAGTTCCTCCCTTCACTGATCAGCAGACTCATTTGCCAGTTTCCTCA
The DNA here is from genome assembly GCA_020662805.1 of Glaucomys volans. Classification (NCBI taxonomy): domain Eukaryota; kingdom Metazoa; phylum Chordata; class Mammalia; order Rodentia; family Sciuridae; genus Glaucomys; species Glaucomys volans. The sequence goes on along the minus strand of JAJEJO010000153.1, from coordinate 519,292 downwards.
CTGGTAAAATGGGGATAATGATATTTACCTCATAGAGTTGATATGAGGGCTACGTGCCTTAGAACAGAGCCTGGTGCATGAAAGAGCTTAATTAATAAATGTGTTATCACTATTATTATCCAAAGCCTGCCAAGAGTTGTAATGTTTGGAGTAGGCCCCCAAATCTGGTGGGTTCCCAAAGCATCTGCATAGTCTTAAAACTCCTTATGTATCTAGTCTGGTTGCTTTTAAGCCCTTCTAACCAAGTTCTCTCTAAAATCCTTCCCAGGCAGCTTCCCACTTCTTGAATAAAGAAGATACCTTAATTTCCCAATAATAATTCATAAATGAATTATTATTGGGAAATTATATACCTTGGATAAAGATACCTTAATTTCCCAATAATAATTCATAAATGACTCACTCGATGTTTACATAGAGTGCAAGATTTGGACATAGTCACATTCAAAATATTAAAAATACAAAAGACTAAGCAGACAGATTCCTGATTGTGGCCTGACAACACTGGAATTACTCTGAAATTCCAGCTCTCCTCCATCTTACTGAGCTGGTTACAAAGACTAATTCAAACTAGATTGAGTTTCGGGACTAAAGAAAAGGATGGGAGGGTACTCTGCTGTCTCTAACACTTTCAACCACCTGAAATCCTGTCTGGTGTTTGTCTGGTCCTTTGTCTGTTTCTTCACTGAATGATGACTTTAGGGAAATAAGAAGAATGCTGTGGTAACAGGGAGAGCTAATGTGCCCATGCTCTGAAGAAAGAGCTGTTGATTTCTCACATTGGTTCCTCCACCCTTCACAGCAGAGCCAGGGTTGTGGTGCATTACACAAACCAGTCCCACTTGACCAGCTGTTTTGGGATGTGTCAAGCCCAGATTTCATTCTCTTTACATAGAAACATGTTGCCTTCCTTAAATCAGTTCCTGTGAGACTGAAGAAAATCCCGTGTGGCCCAAACATGATGTAATAGGGATGTGTGCCTCAGAATTCAAGACACACCCTCTGAGTTCCTGGCATCTTTTTTACCATAATAATCACACATCCACAGCCTTCCTTCTGTGACCCTTGAAGGCCAGAGCTGTGTTGCTTTGGCTGTGTTTTCTAGCAAGCCTGGACAAAAAGATCCAGCGCCGCTTCCTGTGGGTCTGTGGATGGTGCTGGGAAGTCCGGCATGCCTAACTGAATGTCCAAAGAGCTCAACATCTACCACTGGACAGAGCTTGTATGCATTTTGTTTTTATGGTCAATTAAAAGGTAGAGAAAGGGAATGGGTCTCTGTCACTTAAAAAATCTGTTACGGTGTTTGGTTGCTTTAATTGGAGCTAAAGTTACCAAATTTAGATTACATTAAAACTAGTTCATGCTTACCAGTAAGTTGAAATTAGTGATACTTATTTTAACTTTTGCTTTAAAAAAACACCAGTTGTAGTGGTGCATGCCTGTTATCCTAGCGACTTGGGAGGATGAGGCAGGAGGATCTCAAGTTCAAAGCCAGCCACAGAAATTTAGCGAAGCCCTAAGCAACTTAGTGAGACCCTGTCTCAAAATAAAAAATATAAAGGGCTGGGGATGTAATTCAGTGGTTAAGCACCCCGGAGTTCAATCCCCCAGTACCCCCACCCGGGGGGGGGGGGATTGAACAACCAGCCAGAAATTCAAAAAAGAAATAGAAGAGAAGCCGGGTATGGTGGTACATGCCTGTAATCCCAGCACTTGGGAGGCTGAGTCAGGAGGATCTCGAGTTCAAAGCCAGCCTCAGCAACTTAGCGAGGCCCTTAGCAACTCAGTGAGACTCTGTCTCTAAATAAAATACAAAATAGGGCTGGGGATGTGGCTCAGTGGCCGAGTGTCCCTGAGTTCAATCCCTGGTTCAAAAAAAAATAATAAAATAAAATAAGAAATAGAAGAGTTGAGCAACACTATGGACCAACTACACCTAACATGCATCTATAGAACACTCTACGCAATAACAGCAGATATCACACTTTTAAGTGTACATGGAATATCCTTCAGCACAACCTATATATTAGGCTATAAAATGAGCCTTAATAAATTTGAAAGAACTGAAATCATAAAAACTTATCCAATCACAATGGAATGCAATTAGTACTCAATAACAGATGGAAATTTGGGGAGTTCTAAAATGCCTACAAATTTTAAAACACACAGAGAGACACACTCTAAAATAAGCAACAGGTCAAAGAATAAATCATGAAGAAAATTAGAAAATACTTTGATAAAATAAAAACAAAAATACAGCATACCAAAACTTATATGATGTAGTTAAAGCAATGTTTAAAGGGAAACTTGCAGTTTAAATGCCTATATTAAAAGTAATTTTACTGTACATAAATGATCTCAATAAAGCTCATATTAATATTGAAAGAATTGCCTGGGCATGATGGCACACACCTGTAATCCCAGTGGCTTGGGAGGCTGAGGCAGGAGGATCACAAGTTCAAAGCCAGTCTCATCAATTTGCAAGGCCCTAAGCAACTTAGCAAGACCCTATCTTAAAACAAAAAGGGCTGGGGATGTTGCTCAGTGGTTAAGCACTCCTGAGCTCAATCCCTGGTGGAAGGAAGGAAGGAAGGAAGGAAGGAAGGAAGGAAGGAAGGAAGGAAAGAAGGAAGGAAGGAAGGAGGGGGGGAGGGAGGGAGGAAGGGAGGGAAACTCCCATATTTCTGACTGCATAAATTTTCATACTACCTTATATGTGTAGTCACTCAATCCTCTGATTCTAGTATAATTTGGGAAGAATCATAATACTTTCCAACCATATATAGCAATCACAGAAAAAACAACCCAACATGATTTTTAAAATGTATGAACAAATACTAAGCTTATAGTTTGTTATATGCATGCTAAATTATTTGAGGGAAAATGTACCAATGTTTGCAGTTTGTTTTGAAATGCAATAGCAACAAAAATGAGTTAATAGATAAATAGATAGAAACAAATAAAATTTTAATTATAAGACTAGTTGGTAGATTCATGTGTATTCATTATAAAATTCTAGCAACTTTGTCATATGTTTGAAATTTTTCATGATAAAATGTTGGGGGAAAACAACTGAAAATATCCCTTTGACCCTGAACTATTCACTATTCTATAATTTGCTAATTTAATATCCTGTTTATCTGAGGAACAATATTTTCTTTAAGGAGCAAGCTCTTTTCTAAGTAATACCTTTATATACTTTGGGAACTTGACATATAAAAGGTAGACATTTTGAAAACAACCGTCAGAGAGATGTTACTAAAGATCATAACAGGCTGGGTGCCATGGTGCACGCCTGTGATCCCAGCAATTCAGGAGGCTGAGGCAGGAGGATCACAAGTTCAAAGCTAGCCTCAGCAACTTAGTGAGACCCTGTCTCAAATAAAATAGGAAAAGGACTAGCGATGTGGCTCAGTGATAGAGTGCCCCTGGGTTCAATCCCCAGTACCATAACAGGGCTGGGGACATAGCTCAGTGGTAGAGCATTTGTCTAGTATGGGCAAAGCCCTAGATTCCATCCTCAGTGCCTTGTGTACACTCACAAAAGAACATAATGATATTCTGTGAAGGAATAAGAACTCATAGCTGGAGGCACAAACTTTCTAGGAGATTCTACCCAGGGTCTAGAATTATATATCATTAGGGATTCAACTCAGCTTACTGTCTGTCCCCTTAAGTGCTATAGGAAAAAGTTGGCCATATAAAAGTAAATTAATAAATTCATGCCGACTCAAATACGTTTCATTTTCCGCCTTGCCATTTGCCAGCACTATATTACTTCTACAGATTTTCCTCCCCTATTTTGAGAAGGCAGCTTAGATGCCATTGATCTCATTCCCTGCTTTCCCTCTCAACCCTCTGAAGCTGTTGGTGTTGAGGCTTCAGGGTTCTGTGGAGAGTGATTTTCCAAGTGGTGAAGCAGATTCTAATCAGTATAAGATCCAGATATGGGTTGGGAGCTGGACCTCTGCCACCTCTCTCTCCAGCTCTCTGCACATGATGACCAGGGAGTTCCTCCGAGGATCATTGAGTGCACTTCAAGCCCCCTGCTCTTGCAGCCTCATTTCAATTGCAGATCTTCCTGTCTGGAGCATTTCCGGCCCTCTGCCCCTTGGCATGGAGAGTTCAGAGCAACCTGGGGAAGGGACAGAAGACTGAGGTTATCACAAACTGTGGAATTATCTGATGCAAGACTAACTGGTTTGTTTTCCTCTCTGGCTCTCTTCCTGGGCTTCTAAGCAGCTGAGAAAACAACCTTTTTCTAAGTGTTGGACAAGGAGGAAAAACCCTGGCATGAAGGATCTTTGTCGCAGACACTTGGCATAGCTAGAGGAAAGGTTTGTTTAATTTAGCAATGGGTTTTATTACCCCAGGACTCCACTTGAAGTGAGATAATAACATCCCTGTCGATGGACATTTCAGAGTCAGTGGATTTCTCCCTTGCTTCTCAACAGGACCTTTGCTTGCAGATGAAAGTATCAGACACACTCAACAAGGACATCACTGCTAAATTCATCAACAACCAGATAAGCCAGGTGCAGTGGCGCACACCTGTAATCCCAGCTACACAGGAGACTGAAGAAGGAGAAGCACAATTTCAAGTCCAGCTTTGGGCAGTTTAGCAAGACCCTCTCTCAAAATAAAAAAGGCTGGGGATGAGTGGGATTGAGCCTCTGGGTTCAATCCCTAGTAACACAAACAAAACAAAACATATAATCTAGCTGATCGTGGGGGAGACTGAGACAGGATTAAAAAAACTAGCAGGACAGGAAGTTGTGGATGCATACAAAGTCATATTTCTGAGCCATCTCACTCAGTTGCTTCTCACACTGTTTTCTGAACGAACATATTTTGTTGTCACATTATAGCAGAGAGCAGGACAGAAAGAAAGTCAGTCCGACCACCTGCCCCTACAGGAAGAAATTCTCTGCCAGCTCATTTCCTTCTGCTCTTTATCCCTGACCAACGTGAGCTTTGGGGTAGTGGGTGAAAAGGGGAAGGAAATAGAAGAGAGGAAGGATCCATCACCAGTGTTAAGGGAAGCCTTCCTGCACAGGAATTAGGGAAGAGAAAGTGGAAGAACTGGTGCCAGCTTGCCTTCAGTGCATGGCTGCCTATTTATGTCTGCTTTCCTGGGCCACAAAGGCAAAACTCACTGTTTCCTAAGGTTGGGCTCCACTGCAGGAACTCACAGAGAACTGGCCAGGACCAGCGCTCTACAAAAGCAGCCTCCAGGGTAGCCTGTACCCACAGTTCCTGACATCTGTGCTGTCTGCTCCACAGTGATCTTTCTGGCCACCCATGGAGAAGGGCTGAGCTGGGTTGCTTCAGATGCAGGCACACCTATACTTTAAGAGGAGGACACAGGCACTATCCCTAGAAGGTATCACCATCCTGGAGAAGACCTGGGTGCTTATGCCCAGCACTTTCTATTCTTTGACTCCTTTTCCACTCTCTGAGCCTCTTGGAAATAGGATCAAGCCAGGAAAAACATGTGATGCTATAGCAAGCTGGAACCGAAGACTTGACTTTGGGCCTTGCCCAGCCTGAGAATCTTGGCAGGGATTGACTGGGCAGCCTGCTGTTTTCTATGGCATCTTCAAAGTCCCCTGATTTGGGGAAGGGGGTGCCAGAGAAGTCCTAAGGGTGGTATGACTCAGTAGAGCTGCTGTGGGTTACCAGTTTGTGCATTTATGTGTTCATTCTTGCATTTCAAAGATGAACTTCCTTTATATAAATAGCACCATTCTGGAGGCTGTTGTACTAGAAGCAGCAGCAACAACGTGATGGTGTCTGCCTTCAAATAGATGATGAGGAGTCCAGGTCGCATTAACTGATTGTGAAATGGTGATGAAAGCAGTGTTGTTGTTAGAGGTACAGATAAAGCATAACAGGATTAAAGAGGGATTACCCTAGGCTGGAGAAACCAATATAAGCTTCTAGAAGAGGGGGCATTTGTGGGAGTATGAAGAATAGGCTGGATTTGGACATTCAGAGATGAAAGGTGGAAGGAGGACTGCCAGGAATTCATGAGCAGCTAAGGCACCCAGTTACTTCTTTGTTTTGAATCATGCAATATCCAGACTGCAGGAGGAAGAAAAAACATCCTTCGTTGCTTTTGCACATTTGTTCTTATGTGATGTTTTTCTCCAGAGAAGCAGAGTGATCTGTATGTGCCAGATTGGGGGCTGCCATCACTGTGGTTGTAAGGGCCTGTAGAACCAGGTAGCCGAGTGGGGATCCAGCTTTAGCAGTCATGAGCTACCTGCCTCAAAGGGTCGTTGCAAAGATTAATGGCAGCTGGCTATGGTTGTTCTCATCATCTTTATTACTGTGGAACCCTGGAGGGCTCCCCACCCACCCCAGTCCTATTGCACTTTCTGCCATCGTAGATACATTCCTTTCCTTTGAGAGCCTTCTATGAAAGTGCACACATACCTGTGAAAGGGAATCTTGGAAGGTTTAAACCAGCTGTCACTTCAGGGCTAGAGAAAATTGACTAGCAACTTATTTGATGAGAGTGAAACAGAAACCTGAGGAGAGGGACATAAAAGAAGGAGGAGAGGGTGTACAGTGAGAGGCCCAAGAGCCCCAAGGGCCAACTGCTACTTCCACCCTGTATTTAGAGGATCCAGGCCTCTGTATTCTCTGTATTGTACGTTGGGAGAAACCCCCAGGCATACAGCCAGAGAGTAAGAAAAATGTCCATGCGTCATTTTAGAGCTGGAGCACACTGACTGGACCCTACAGAAGGGAAGGCGGCAAGGTCAAAGCAAATGCCTCTGAGTTCGATCCCTCTGAGAGTTCAGAATATGCATCTGAGAAATAAACACAGGCAGAAGCAGGTGGTAGCCTTTTAATAAGTGCAGATTCACTCAGGGTAAATCGAATCTGCCTGGCCCAGAGTAGGTACTCTATAAATGTTAGTTGATGGATGGATTGAATGCCTAAGGTCAAAGGACACATAGTAGAATGTCAAAGTGGGAAAAGGCCACCAGCCCCAAGGTTTCCCTGTGCTGTCTTCTGCCATTGATATCAGTTCCATGAGAGCAAGGACCTTTCTGTCTTGTCTACTGCTTTGTCCCCTGCATCTGAAATAGTGCCCAGCACAAAGGAAAAATCCCATAAATATGTGTGTGAATTGGATAAGTGCATGGATATAAGCAGATGGTATAAATAATGGAAATTATTTACCGCATGATAGTAGGATTTGGGATTAGGCATATCTTAAAAATTTTTCAAAAGAATTTAAAAATATTGGTGACCACATTCCTTGAAAGAATAGGTGTAAAAAAGAGAAATTATATTCATCAGAGTGCAGCTAAAGTTGAGCTGATCTGACATGAAGGAAATAATCAAGAAAAAATAACCTATTTGTGGGAGTAGAACTAACAGCTCATCATACTGTATATCTACCAGGTGGAGCTCCAGGCTTTCTGAACCACATAGGTCTATACTTATTCAGTTACATACTTCTGTGAACCCTCAGAGAGTTCCAGAGTCAACTCCACACAGTGCACACAGGATAGAGTGTGATCAAAATTTTCACTAGGGACCTAGGTCCCTAGGTCTCTCTGCAGGGCATTTTCTATTGGAGAATACAGATTGACACTCACTAGCAGTCCAGGTCAGAAAATAGAACACCCCAAATTTATGGAATGACTGAACATGTGAAACAGAACAGTCTAAATTATCTGCTTGGGATAGTGTTTTGCTTTACAGGAAGATAGTTTACAGTCTAAATGACAGAAAAGCATGTAGGCATGGGGCATTGAGTCAGGGGTGAGGCATTGGAGGTGAGAACCAGGGATTGAACTCAGGGGCACTTGACCACTGGGCCACATTCCCAGCCCTATTTTGTATTTTATTTAGAGACAGGGTCTCACTGAGCTGTTTAATGCCTCACTTTTGCTGAGGCTGGCTTTGAACTTGCCATCTTCCTGCCTCAGCCTCCTAAGCTTCTGGGATTATAGGTGTGCACCACCAGGCAATTCAGATCTTTAAAAAGGAAGAATTTGTGTATATTGACAAAGATAGATGGCAAGTATCACTTTCCCCTCCTGAAATCTACTGAGCTAAAAGCTAACTTAACTTTCCCCTCAAAATCCACTGAACTGAAAGTGAGCTGATCTATCTCCTCACTAGAATGTAACATTATCCAACTCTAGATCAAAAAACTCATTGAAACACCTTCACCCCAGTCCTCTCACAATCATGTTTGCATTGAAGTGTGTTGGTCATGAATTGCTTTGAGCATCTCTACCTTGTTGGTTCTTCCATTTTTCAGTTTCCCTTTTGGACCGTGGGCCCCAATCTATGCACACTGTGTAAGGTGTGGTTTGCTGAGTCAAGAGAACAGTAGGACTCTATCACAGCCCTTGTTCCAGATGCTGTGCTTCCATTGCTATAATCTGAAACCCCCTAGATTTTTGAGAATCACATCTCACTGCTGACTCATGTTGAATTATTATTAACCAACACTTCTAAGCCATTTTCTGAATGCTTTACTTTATTTCCTCCATTCTGTAGCTAAAAGTTCATGCTCTGTTCTCAAGGATTTCAGTAAAAGTGCATCCTAAAAGACATATAGGATCTGTCCTAATATCATTACCAAATTGAAATTTGTTTGGATATCATGGTTGTCTAATTAATATATGAATTCTTTCTTTAGATTTCTTTCTTTTTTTTTTTTTGGGGGGGGGAACTGGGTATTGAACTCAGGGGCACTTGGCCACTGAGCCACAATCCCAGCCCTATTTTGTATTTTATTTAGAGACAGGGTCTCACTGAGTTGCTTAGGACCTCGCTAAGTTGCTGAGGCTGGCTTTGAACTCATGATCCTCCTGCCTCAGCCTCCCAATCTTTCTTTAAATTTCTTGGCTTCAGTTACCATCCCATTATTACAACATCCCATCAATGAGGTTAGTCGCATGATCCACAAGTCCAAATGTCCCATTTTCAGAGATGTCTTTTCATACTTCTCTATTTAAAACTGATACCCTCCTCTGATCTAGTACATTCCCTATACTCTTTCTCTGCCTTTGTCCACCATAGCACACATAATCATCTAACATACCAAATTTATTTACTTTGTTTATTGCCTTTTGTCTCCTTTAGGATGCAAGCTCTATTAGGGCAACATTTTTTGTCAATTCTAGTACCTGCTAGATTCCACATTTGTTGTATGGATGTAGTTGAATATGTCAGCATCCTCATCCAGGTCAGTTCAAAATGTTGAATGGATGGCTGGGTTATAGCTCAGCTGGTAGCATGCTTGCCTTGTAAGCACAAGGCCCTGGGTTCAATCCCCAGCACTGCCAAAAAAAAAAGTTGAATGGAACAGGACCAAGGCTAGAAACCAGTACATCACACCAAAGGTTACATCCCTTCACAGGTTACTACTGAGCTTTGGGTCACTTGCAAATCCAGTGCAACTTGTCATCACTTAATCCACTAGACTACCAAAACAGTTTGTCACATTTCTTTTTGCCAAAATCAGATATGTTGACAACAGCGCTCTGATCTATCAATCTAGAAGTTCTGTCCCAAAAAAAGGAAGTGAGATTCATCTGACATAATTCATCACTTCCTCTTTCTGACTGCACACAAATCATACTATTAATGACTCATTTTAAATACTGCTCCCAAAAAACTGAGCATTAATCAGTGACCTGTCCATACCCTTTGATTGCCTGCAGGGAGGTCCTCCCCCATGTGAGATTCTCTTGGCTGGAGCTCAGGACTTGTTCCTACAGTGGGCATTAGGTGACGAGGTGGCACCGCAGAGTTGGAAGGCTTAAGTGCAGGGGCCATTATTTCACTAAGCATTGAAATATCACATCCTTTTTTTCTGAATCTCAACTTCTGCAGTCTATAAAATTCAAATGGTAATATAATTTTCAAAAATATAAAATATAGTGTGATACTTTATCAATTGCTATTTATTTAGACCCTTTTGGTTTCATGTCTGGTTGCTACATTCAGACAATAACAGTCTGAGATTTGGGTATGTTTAGTTTCTTTTATTCGTGTTTGATCTTGTTCCTTTTCCCCATTCCTTCTGACACAGTTGTGGTTTAGATACTTTTTCTGATCACTGAATTTTTGCAGTATCCTCCTAACTGGCTCTAGACTTCCGTCTCTTGTTTTTCTTAGACTCTTCAATCAGGCTACTCAAAATGGGATCTCCTTAGAAGTGCAGACTCTCAGGCCTTGTTCAAAACCTACTGAATCAGAATCTGCAGGTCAGCAGGACCTGCTGGTGATTCACATCCATATTGAAGTTTAAGCAGCACTGTCCTTTCTTCTGCCATGCCATTCCCCTACTCAAAGGCCTCCTTAAACTTCATGTGAACCTCAAATTCACTCAGAAAATGATCCACCTTAATTTTTAGATGAGATGTTTTTGACATGAAAGTGTAAATGCCCACCTGTACTCATTGGTTCTGAGAATGGTTTGCAAGTTTGTCACATAACTTTGGGGCAGCTATAAAAATTATTGAGATTCAACTGGAAACTTTCTTCTTGAAAGGCAAAGTATTTGGGGATTTGGTAAGTGAAAGTGGCGGGTTCTTGGGAAACTTGTGAGGAGTTGCTTAGAAATGCTCGTTATTTATCATGCATTTACTATGAGTTTGACAAGTATTTTATATACTTAATTTAATCTTCATGATAATCCCATTTAATAATTTTATCCCCACTTGACATATGAGGAGACTGAGATTCAAAAAGTTTAGGTGGTCCAGAGTCACGGAGTTCAGTCTATACTGTATCACAAAGACAGCTGAAATGCAGTGGTTGAAACAAGTAGCTCTGTCCTGAGGGGACAAGGGATCCCGCTGGGAGGCATGGATATTGTCTGAGGTCACCAGGCTTTCTCCTCCCATGTTGCTTCATAATCTCCAGGATGTTGTCCCCATCCATGTGGTTGGAACTGGTTCCTGCCCTTGAGAAGGGGAAAGTGAAGGGCGTGCAGTTTTCTTATGAAAACATAATCGGTAAGTTCTCTGTTAATCACATGGCCACACACCTTGCTGCAAAAGAGGCAGCGAAATGTGGGAACGTGGCAGTCATTTACTAGAAGGAAGAGGGGAGTGGCTAGTAGGGAATGTGTGTGTTAGCCAGTCAGTAGAAGAGCTAGATTCAAACCCTATGACTAAAACCTGTGATCTCCTCCCCATTATTCCATCACTTCTCATAACTGACAGACGATAAATGTTTGTTGAATTGAAACATTAGGTGTCAGCCTTTTGCTTATTTGAAATGATCTCTTCCTTCTTCCTTGCTTTCCTGATTACCTAAGTGGTTCTGTGTCACAATGTCGTTCTTTTTTTTCAAGGCCAGGGATTGACAGAGGGCCTATGCACTAGGCAAGTGCTCTTCCTCTGACTACCTCCCCAGTCCTTTTTAATTTTATTTTGAGACACTAGTCTCACTAAATTGCAGAGACTGACCTTGGACTTGTGATCCTCCTTCCTCACTGGATTACAGGCATGTACCACTGCACCTGGCTTGTCACTATGTTTGATGATATTCTTTTTATTTGAAAAACAGGAAACTGATATTCATATATTGAAGGTGTTATAAAAATCTACCAATCCTTAGAGGTTCTGTAGAGCTGCATGAGGTGTGGCAGTGGGTTAATGATACTGATTTTTTAAATAACCAAATGATCATCTCCTTTAAAGAAGGTATTTGTTGTAGGAGAATGCCATTGCTCTAAGTGCTTTTGGTATTTTGCTTTGACCGGTGTATTAGTCACCTCTTGCTGCAATATACTACATGATACCACCACCAGAAGTTGAGAAGTATACAGCAGTATTTTAACTTATATGTGTATAGGCTTCCCCCTTGCCCCCCACCCCCAGAGCTCAGCCATTTGGATGGGCCTGGCTGGCCAGCTCTTTTCAGGTGTCTCTTACCCTTCTTAGATAGCAGACTAGCTTGGACATATTTTTTCCTGGCAATGGCAGAAGCATAAGAGAACAAATGGAAATACCTGAGGCCTCGTGAGGCATAGTCTGGGAACTGACACAAAACAACTAGACAAAACAAGACATGTGGACAACCCCAAAGTTAAGGGCATGGAAAATGCACTACACCTTAAGAGAAAATATAGTCACATGACAAAGGGTGTGCATACAGACATGGGGGGAATTGGGGCCAAGAAAGCAACTTACCATTGCTTTGTCTTTAGCAAGTTAGTTTGAATATTTTCAGGAATGGTAAATATTTTAAGGGTCACTTTGAATTTTTTTAACTGTTTTTTAATAAAATTAAAGAATGGGGTTAGATTTATCTTCGAGCAGAAAGGTAGCTGGGGCATAAAATAATGTCTTATTTCTAGAAGAATTGGTTCAAGAATATGACACTCGGTGGCAGAATATTTGGATAAACACCGTATCCTTCTAAGGTGATCATTTTGAAAGGATAACACTCATTTGAACATTTGGTTTTTAAATATATTTTTTAAAAATAATAAACCTTGTGACTTATAGTCACATGATACCACTGTATTTCAAAGTTAGATGAGTAGTAAATAGAGGCTCGTACCTGATTCTTTGTCTGACTCTGGAAAAATGTGCTCTCTGTGCAGATTCTCATTGCCAAGTCCCCTCTGGCTCCCTTCACCTCATTTGTCTACACCATTAAGGAGGAAGGTCTGGTTCTTCAAGGTAAGATCCTTATGTTAAACCATTTCTTCAAGCTGATTATGCTGCATGCTGGTCCTTTTAGAAACTATTTTAGGACCAGAATCAAAAGCCAACATGAATTGGCCAGTGATATTTACCCTGATAAGATCAGGAGATTGGCGGCTTGGCAAGAATTTGACAGAAGATTGAGGTGTGCATGAGGGAGGACTATATTGTTAATAACAGAGTGGGACACAACTGAAAAATGAAAACAAGAAGGTTACCATCTGTCCTCCTCACCGATCCTATGGTATGAACTGGACAGTGGGGAGGAGCCCTCTCACTTCACAGGCTGTGGCAGCCTCCAGGCTGGCAGCCCATGGGGTGCTGTGTCATGACACCATGAGCACCATTTCCTGCCTCCTTATTGTTACTATATTTCCCTTTGTGGTGCTTGAATCTCAGCAGGTCCTTCTGCTGGGGACCAGGCCTTGCCCACCTGCACCTTGTGACATAGGCCTGGATCCTGGGAAGGACTCAAGTTCATGCTTGAAGTGGAACACTCCCAGCTCACAAGCTGTAGTAGGTAATGAAGATCTAGATGCTGGATACTAGGAGATTAGGAAAGCACCCAATCACCAATCTTTCCAGAGAACAGTTAACATAAAGACATACATTCAAATACCATTAAACCTAGAAGAATCCATCTCAAGGGCCTGATGTCTAAAACTCCTTGTAGATTAAGAAATGCCCAGGATATGCCTCTGTGGCAGGTCCACCCACAGAGATACATAGGTGAACCTCAGGCCTGAGAAGCATATTGCCAAGGCCGTTCATGGGGAGGAATGTCTACCCTGTAGGATTTTGTAAGTTGAGGTTTTTCCCCAAGTGTTTGAAACAGGGTAGTCCCATTAATATTCCCATGGAGACACATTGCTTTACAAATACCTAGCAGGAATTCTGTGGGGCAGGCCGAGTTCCTGCTAGATATTCCTTCTGACTGAGGAACAGACCACAGCCCTCCCTTTCCTTCCCCTTCTAAAATATCTGCTTCTTAATGCACTCAAAAGCAGTGTGTTTGTTTGGTGCAGTTGAGCTCCACAGCAGGGACCCTTAGGTTCACAAAAATTTGGGGTAAGAACTACTGACCTTTGGCTCTTAGCCTTTGACTTATGCTATCCAAGTTCCTTGGTAAATATTTTTTTTTACAATTGCAAATATTGTTTTCTGACAAAGAAGCAGAGATTTTAAGACCAGATTAAGCAAAGCAAACAGCAGGCCCCTTTGTTACATACTCTCTAAGGGTGTATAACTAATAAGCAATCAGAAAGCTGCGTTTTTATTTACCCAGTGCACAGTGTGGCTTTGAGCTCTTCATTTTTAGAGGTTGTTTTAAAAGATAAGAAGTCTACTAAATAGCAAATATAGAGGGACATTTCAAGAACTCCTATGGAAGATTACAAGATCAATTCAGGAGGAAAAGAATCAGCTCTGCCCTGATGACTTGTAGTAAAAGACTTGCCATGATGCTTATACCTTGATCAATGACATCACTAGGCCTCGTCTAACATGGATAACATCAGGGACATTTGTGGAACTAAGATTCACTGGGTTGCTTCCCTGATGCTCATTGCTAAGATCATGATTTTGACAGGGAAAAGCAAATTGGTTAGAGAAAAGAGAAACTAGAAATATAATGAACTGGTAAAGGTCAAAGAACCACAAGGAATGACAGTTAGAGAAAACTGGGAAGTGGGAGAAAGTGTATTGCTAAAGAAGACCCACCTAGAGCAGTGTGACCAGGAAAGAGGAAATTCAGAAAGATGGCTTATGATATAAGATTCCCCAACCAATAAATAAAATGCCTGGGTGGCCTCAGAATATCACCTGGCTGCTTGCTGAGGGCTTTCTCCAGCCCAGCCCCCAGCTGTGCTTCCCTCCCAGAGGTCTCTGAAGGTCAAAGAGCCCTTCACTCCCATCTGTAGTGCCTCTGAATACACCTCCTGGCCTCTTGGCTCTGTGCTACGAAGACTTTAAGAGGGAAAAGGGTGCTTCACTCTCCAGAAAAATGAGGGTCCCTCTTTGATTGCAAAGAACTCTTGGGTTTCAGTTCAGCTCTGACATGATCTTGAGAAAATCTCTGGACCCTAGTTTTGTCCTCTTGAAAATGAAAATGTTGATTCAAAGCTTTGCAAACTGTGCTGTAACCAATTAGAGGGTCATGATATGAAATTGAGTCAAGATCAGCATTTAGGAAAAGAAGGAAGGGAGGGAGGAAGAATAGAAAAATATCAGATTATATCACGTGTTGTTCCATGAAAATATCTGTTGCATGTGTGCTTGTGTGTGCACTGTGCGCGTTATAAATTCATACATAGGAATCACAGTGTGATACTTTTTTTTCTTTTTCTTCTTTTTACTGTGAATGCAGTAACCGGCCTGGGTGATCTCTAAAGGCCTTCTCACTTCGGCTTTATCTGATTCTCCTGGGGGGTGATGTACATATCATTCACTTAGCCTGGTACAGTTGTACCCTTGAGATCTTCATGCGCTGGAACATAATGGCTATTTTTCCCTTTCTTACCAGATGACTGAGCTAAAAGACATCTGCCCAATTTCCCAGGCTTAAAGCAAAGAAACCCTTGCTTCCTGTGTGTAAACCTGGAAGGGTACCCTCAAGTCAAAGCCAAAAAGGTTTCCCGGTGTGCAGGCAGCGTTGCTCTGGCATGGTAGCACCTGGATCTGTGGGTGGGTGCTGCAGTCCATTTCAGAGCGACACAGAGACAGAGGGGAAGGGCTGGGAGGGTGAGGCAGGTCCTGAGTTTGATATCAGGTTCCATAATTGAGTGGGCTGGAGCGGTAAGAAGAAGAATCCATGCAGGCTACCCTGGGGGTGGGGGCTGTTAGTGAACGTGGGAATGGTCCCTCAGTGCCTTTTATCCCTTCGCAAGCCCCAGGATTCCTCCCAGCCACTGACCAGGAGGTTTGCTAATACCTGAGTGCACAAGCAGAGGAAGGGAATAAAAGGTGAGGGCAGAATGGGATTGACCAGCTCCGCAGGCCATTCCCCTCGCCGTTCCCAAGGATTAGGATGTGAGAACAGGCAGCGACTGGGAGCCTGACACCCTTCCCACCCCTTTGTTCACTGGGGTGGGAGGAACAATGAACGACAGGCCGGAGAGACCCAGGGGCTGGTTAGAGATTTCTCAGGCCGCTTTTTGAAACACTTGAAGGAGCCGGTCTGTGCTATTGTTGAAGTAAAATAGAAAGCGGAACTATTCTCCTTTGGCAAAAAAAAGAAAAAGTAAAAGAAAGAAAACCCACCCTCCCTGCATCTTCAGGAGGCCTCTGACTCAGGCCATTAACATGGTAATACCATCCCGTTTGCATCTTCTTTGTCTGCCCACGTTCTTCTGGTATCCTGGCCTCTCCTGGCCTGGCCCTAGACCCTGGAAATACTTGGGCCTCCAAGGAAAGGGAGCTGACTGCAGCCACCAGCTTCTTGATGGTTTGGCTCTGAGAGGGGCCAGATTGGGGCAAAGGAAGAGTTCAGCCCTTTGTGCAACTGGAGCCGGAAAGGTGGGGGTAGGGGAGGAGGCCTGAATCCAGTTTTCCTTTTGTCCCCCACAGAAGGTCCAGTGCCCATCAAGTGGAAAAGTTTAGAGGTGCTGGCCAGGCTGGAATGAGGTTGCAGGGTGCTGGCACCTTGTGGCAAAGGAAAAGCAGAAGTTGACTTTGGGGACCAGCTTTCATGGGTGGGCCCCAAAGCACCTGGGTGCAGAAGGGAAGGAAGAATTCACCGTGAACTCCACCTCCACCCACATCAGCTCTGGTCATGTCCTTTGTTTCCTCAGTAAGCACCAAATGTGCCACCCGGAGCACGGCCGGGACTCTAACTGAAAGCAGCCAGGCTGTGTTGCTGATGCTGCAGGGCACATATAAGAAGCCAGGGTCCAGGCCCTTCTGGAACCATCCCAGTTTCTTGAGGCCTGTGGATGGGGTGAAGCAGCTTCTGAGGAAGGGCAGGCCCTGCAAATGGAGAGGCTGGACCGGCAGGGCGCATTGTTCACCTCCTTTACCTACTCTCCCTTCCTCTGGAATCTAGGGAGCTGTTGGAAAAACAGAAAGCCAGAGTTGTTTTGAGCACCACTGAAGGTAGCAACTATTTCTCAGTGAGACGGAAACATGTTTTAAAACCGTTTTTACAAAATCAGGATCAGGTGTGACTGGTTGAATTTGGATTCTGATGCTGTCCTCTACTAGTGTGGGTTTGAATGAGCAGCATAAATCTTGGGATAGCTGGAGAAGATCAGAGGAGACCAGGGCACCCTGACGCAGGTCCAGAGAAGGTATTGGACGCAAAGCTAGCTTCAGCCATTTAGGAGAGGGACTCAGAAGAAAGCAAGAAAGAAAAAAGAAAGAAACAATGGTCTTTTTTATGGAAGGCTCAGTACTTCATCTTTCTGTTTTTACAATCAAGAATGGTTTGTTTGATCACCTTTTGAAGCATATCAGGAAAGGCATTAATCTCCTGTATTTGTTCCCTTGTCACAAGTTGGGTTAAATTCTTCCACTCCTTTTTCTTAGTTGCCAAGCCAACTGGATGATTTATTGAAAAATTCTTTTCCCCCAAATACTGCCATCTGAGCTTATCAGATTTCAATTTGAATCAGTAGTCCATCTAAATATTGTCTGCCTGATAGACTCAAAGTGATGCAGAAGATTCTCAGTTTATTTCCATCCAGGTACAAAGAGGTCTGCATGGCTAGTACCACCCATACACCTGAACAGCCTGGGGCTTAGGCAAAGAGCCCTGAGAGTCAGTGGCTCTGACAGGACACACTCCTCCTGGAGGTCATGAAGAGGAGGGCAAACCAGCCTGTCATGTTGTCCTTGTCCTGCCAGGTGCCACTGCAGCCCCAGAAAGCCCCACTGCAGAGTTCCAGGCCTCTTGGTGTGGGACTTCCTGGGGGAAAGTGCTTTTCTCCTCTCTACATTTATTTCATGTCCCCTTCCTCCCTGACCTCTCACACTGGGCTTTTGCCTTGTCCACATCTTTTCCTCTGACTGTTAGCATCAGAGAGAGACAGTCAGTTATCAGTGTAGATTTTGGGTTGAGTGGGTGTTGGGGTTCAAACTCAGGGCCTCGCAAATTCTAGGCAAGCCCTCTACCACTGAACAACACCCCCAGACTGAAAAAATACTCTTAATACAGATTAGTACAGAAAATCATAAAACATGAATTTATATGAATTTAATACCCAGAATTAACAACTTAAAATTTTTTTTTTTTTAGAACCAGGGTTTGAACTCAGGGACACTCGGCCACTGAGCCACATCCCCAGCCCTATTTTGTATTTTATTTAGAGACAGGGTCTCACTGAGTTGCTTAGGGCCTCGCTAAGTTGCTGAGGCTGGCTTTGAACTCGCAATCCTCCTGACTCAGCCTCCCAAGTCGCTTGGATTACAGGCATGTGCCACCGCGCCCGGCAACAACTTAAAATTTTTATCCTAATAGTTTCAGATTTTTTTTCCAATTCCAGGACTAAAACTTGACAAAGCTCAAAACTCCTTTGTACCTATCCCTACTCCGGGCCTCCCACCCCACATTCCACAGGAAGAAAGCTCTCCACAGATTGATAGATTTCCTTCTCCTCCATTCTTAAAACTTTTCTATCTGTGAACCCATGTGTAATATAATGATTTGTTTTTAATGCATTTTTAAAATTTGTATAAATGTTTTATCACACACATTATTTTACAACTTTCTTTTGTCATTTAACAATGTTTTGTAATATGTCTACATTGATACACATAGATTGTTCTTTCACCTTATTTCAGGTATCCACATCCATTGTATGAATATACCAGTATTCACTCCCCTATTTATTGATATTTTGATTATTTGTGACAATGAATTTCTTTGTACATGTCTCTGGGTAGGCAGGCTTGAGTGTTTCTCTAGGTATAGATCAGAATTGTAATGATTGACAAAGGGTAAGCACATTTTCATCTTTTCTATATATTCCCAAATTGTTCTTAAAAGAAGCCACATCAATGTTTATAGCAGCTTAATTCACAATAGCCAAACTATGGAACCAACCTAGATGCCCTTCAATAGATGAATGGATAAAGAAAATGTGATATATATATATATACATACATACATATATATATATATATATATATATATATATATGATGGAATATTACTCAGCTTTAAAGAAAATGAAATTCTGGCATTTGCTGGTAAATGGATGGAGTTAGAGAATATCATGCCAAGTGAAATAAGTCAAACCCAAAAAACAAAGGCCAAATGTTTTCTCTGATATGTGGAAGCTGATTCACAATGGGGGTGGGGGATAGGGAAGAATAGAGTTACTTTATATTAGGTAGAGAGGAGTGAAGGGAGGGGAAGAGGATTAGGGGAAGGAATGATAGTAGAGTAAAACAGACATTATTACCTCGTGTACATGTATAACTGCATGGCCAATATGATCTTGCAATATGTATAATCAGAAAAATGAGAGGTTATACTCTATTTATGTATGATCTATCAACATGTACAAATGCATTCTACTGTCCTGTACATCTAATTAGAACAAATAAAAAATTTTTAAATTAAAAAAAAAAAAAAGAAGAAGCAGCTAACCACTTTAGACTCTCTGTGGGGATCGTGGACCAATCCCTATGCAGCCATGTGTAATTATAACTGTGTTGTCATATTTCCAATCTTCTTATGCATCCTTTATGGATGCCTCTTTTATCTCCGCCTTAGGAGTGTAAGCTTGCCATGTGCCCTAGAGAGATCTTCTGCACAGTGTGTGTGCTTTATGTCTGTACTTAGATGATTACTGATAAAAATTCACTCATTGCTCCAAAAGCTAACTGTATATACATTTCCCCAAATAAGGGCTTTTAGTCTCTCCCATCACCTTGATTTTGTTGAGGAAACAGTTCCAAGAAGGTAAAGCGAGGGTCCCTGCCTCAAAGTTGGGTTTGTACCCCTTTTCAAGTGTTCAGCCTGGACCTAAGACTTTAGAAAATCAAGAAGGCTTTAGGTCCTTCCTCTTCCATCATGGCAGCCCCTGTAGCTACTTATCTCTTAGGCTTCATGGACTTCTGTTGAAATACTCCAGCCCCCTCTTCAATGTTGAATCTTGAAAGTCTAAGCTAAAATGGATCAGTCACACTGATATAATGATCCTCCAAGAAATTCCCTGAGGGTGGTTGGGTTTTAAGTTTGGCTGGGCATAGCCACTACCTAAACTAACAGTAGTGTAAAAGGGAGGTTCACTGCCTTCTCACACAGCACTGCCGAGGAATGTGCTCCTGAACTGGTATGGCAGCTTGGCTCCATGTTTGTCCAAGGACACAATTTATTGGCTTGTAGCTCCATCACACCTAGGATGTTACTATTGTTGTCATGATTCAGAATGACTCAGCATCATGTGCTCCATTCAGGTAGCAGGATTTGTGTGGGATAGAGATAGATGGTGGTGGGAGGGAAAGCATCTCCTTTTCTGTGAGGAAGTTAACCAGAAGTCACACACTTTATTTCTGCTTATATTATGTTAGCCAATCTGTGGGTATATGGCAAGAAACACTGAAAATGTAGTTATTAATCTGAGTGGCCGTGTACCCTGAAAAAATTGTGAATTGCAGGAGCTCTATTACCATGAAAGAAGGGGACAATGAATATTTAGTGACACAGCCCTTTCCGAGATTAATTCCCATGGTACAAGAGTATATAGATCCTATGGCTGGGCTTGCTGCATAATAGAGTTATACTCTTGAAATGCCACATAAATGGTGTGTGTGCTAAAAATACTATTGGGATCCTCTTTGGTTCCAGAGCCTAGAGAAAAGAGGAGTACCATTATCAGTCTGTTCCTCCATCAAGGACCAGTGCCCCCAAATCTTGGCCACTCATCCTACCCCAAACAGAATCTCCCTCAGGTGGTAACTTTAGTATATTTTTGCTGTTAGGCAGTGTTTGAGAAGGAAACTTGAATGAGAGCTACTAGTGCATATAGCCCAAAACAGGGTATTAGGTCCAAAGTCATAGACTAAACACATTTCTTCCAAAACGTTTTTTCTGCCTGTACTTTTTTTTTTTATATGTGGAGCAAAATGTCACTTGAAATAAGGTTATAGAAAAAAATTTCATTCCAAGACTTGGACCATAGTTAAACTGGGGTCCACACTCCTCTTTAGAACCTGGAAACCATTGGCAGAACTAACAATTTGCATTTGTGAAAATACCCAGGTAGTAATACCAAAAGATGTTAAATCAATTCAGTTTGTTGATTTTCTCTGAAACTCTCTTCCAAAAGGACTTGGTGTTCTTTCTGGAATATGATTTAAGCTTCATTCTGTTCAGCAAGTATTTGTTGAGCATCTATTGTTTGCAGAGCCTGCTGCTCAGGACTCAGGGGATACAAGGTTGGGAGAGAAAAAAAAGTTCCCTTCCTTAGTAGCTCACAGTCAAGTTAGGGAAGATATAATTATGTAAATGTTATCATAAGTAAATTGTGACACCTATTTCAAGGTTCAAACACTGGGATGTGGAAGGATGAAGGAAATAGTGTTGTCCCAACTAGGATGGCTGAGGAAGGCTCCTGAGAGTATGTGGGGCCTGAACCGAACTTCAGCTTCTGAATGCCAACAAAAACCACATTCCATTGTCTCTTGACAGAGGCCAGTTTCTTTTGCTGTTTGAGGATAGCTTTGAGGACACTGGGGAATGCTGATTAGTTCCATCACTAGTGCTGATTAGTGACGAATGTTGAATCATGCTGACTAATGTGTTCTAAATGGATTGACTCAACAATAAGAGGAACATTACGAGTCAAGAGTTCAGGTCCTGCATTTCACTGAGTGATGAAGTGTAAATCACTTAGCTTCTTGGTGCTTTTTTATTTTATTTTATTTTATTATTTATTTTTTTCTCATCCTGAGAATCCAGTAAGTCACCTTGACTAGTAAGGGATTTAAAAACCTCAAAGATAACAGAAATGTTTAACAACAACTAGCAGGACAGGCTTATGCAGCCTTAGGTTATTCATACACACACAGAATCAGAACGGACATCACATGCTGCTTGCTGGCCATACGAAACTTCCATTTCCTCACTCAGGCCATGAGAACTGACAAACAGGAGCCACAGTCACAAAAACCGTCAAAAAGAGAAGCTTTTGAAAAATCTTCCTATCTACCTACTGGGGCGTCTATGTCTTTCGACAACAAATGTCGCCGCAGAACTAAGAGCTTACATTGCACACACAGCTCTTTCTCTCTTTTGACATCTCCCCAGCTAGACTGCTTGAGAATCTGGCCTTCCATGTCCAGATGTTTACTGAATTCTGAAGGCCCCCCCAAAGGGCCCAAGTCCTTTGTTGCTCTCCAAATCATTTCCCACAGAGACTGACCGATGTCCTGAAGGAGCCCTTCAATAGGGAGGATAAATGAAGGCAGATGAAGACATGACCCCCTGAGGCTTGCCCACATCCACTCGAACAAAGGGTCTGAGGCACGACCTTGTAAGGAGTGTTTTGGTCCCTATAAGAGGCCAAGTCTCCCCCACAGGGCTGTTTTCAATGGCTACCATCCTAGTGGAAGCACTAAGCATTTGTTCAGGGCTGTGGTGTGCTAGGTGGAGCACAAAACATCTAAATCATGGTCCCCAGCCTTTGTGAGGGCTTCCTGGCTACAGATGGCAGCTGGCTTTCTCAGGGGAAACTTGGGGGTAGTAGAGAAAGCTGGAGAGGGGCCCCCACATCTTTGGATGACCTTTTTCCACCCAGTGCAGAGAGAGTCTCCCTTTGGAGGTCAAGCCAGAGCTGTGGGACCTTAACCCCACCTGCACTGTGCTTCTGGATGTCTCTGCTGTGCCAGGTGGTTGGTTCGTGGGTGAGGGTATGGAAGGGGAAGGGCACTGCTGCCATAAGGAAGTTTTATTTCAATGAAAGGTGGGAATTTAGTGCATTTCATAACATTTTTTTTCAATCTCTCTCTCTCTCTCTCTCTCTCTCTCTCTCTCTCTCTCTTTTTCCTTTTAGACTAACAGGCCATAGGGATACGGTGACCTTTGTCTAGAGCTGATGGGGGTGTGATTTGTGAAATGAAACAGGACCATGCTGCTTGGAAGAAGGAAACGGAAGCCAACATAATGGGGATTAATTAGTTGATTGCTGTTGAGATGGTAACAGATTTGCTCCTAGACCATTGAACCAGTGATTTCAGACCTAGCAGGGAAGGTGAGGATGAAGAAGCCTTTGTTCAGATCTCTAGATGTGCAGGGCTGAGGGCTTTGCCGCCATGGGATGTCAACAGACATAATAATAATAATTTGCACTTATATAGCACCTTTCAACCAGGCACCTCAAAGCGGTTTAACCACATTAATTAATTAAAGCCCACAATCCCCCTGGGGAGAGAAGGAGGATGACTAACAAGATTTGTAATTACAGAAGGGAACATTTCCGAATAAAGTATTGTCCACCAAATAAAAAGAGTAGGTGTAAAGGAATTGAGGTCTCCAAAGAGTAACTGATTCAGAAATGAAATCATGGACGATGGGGGAGGCTGGGGGTGGGCATGGGCATGGGGGTCTGCTCTTGTGTTAGAGGGAGGTCAATGGCCTCAGAATTCATTGACAGGTTCAGATCCAACCGAGAAGCAGAACATGTGTGGTATTAGTGGCATTTGGAAGGTCATTAGTGGCATAACTATTGTAGTGTAAATTCAAGTTTCACTGGTATATTGTGTATGGCCTGGCAGAACAAAGAGTGAGATTCATGCAGTATTTAATAAAGGATGAAATGATTTCTTTAGACTTAAAGCCAAAGCTGGGCCTCAATTAGCAAATAAATCAATTGGTGACCCATGGGATAATTTAGGCATTTCCAGTAGAATAACCAGCTTACCCATTCTTACTGCCTGGAGGCTTCTGACCAAAACATCAGGCTGGGATCAGTGCAAGGGTCTGGGAGCTTCAGCCCCTTCAAAGTCAGGCAGTAAGTCCTCCAAGCCTTTGGCAAGCTCTTACCAAGACATTAGTGACCCAACCTGTCTTCTGTACAATCTCTTTGTACTTGCTCCCCTTGAGAAATTTTAAGTGCCTTAGGGGCTATTTTCTGCCTCTTGTCAACACCCAACAGAGTCCATGCACCAAGTCAGCAGGGAGCGAAGAAGAATGGATCAAAGACCAAGTTCCTTAACAACTTGGTATTTGTTAAACACAGACCACGTGCTCTGGAGAAGCTTGAAAGCAATAAGATATATGTCTTGTCTTCAAAAACTGTATTACAAAAAGACCCCAAAATAATAACTTCCACACAATGCAGAACAAAATAAAGAGACATGATAGATGCATGTCCAAGCCCCATTGCAAGGGCCAAAGGAAGAGCATCTCACTGGCCTGGAGTGAATTGGTAAGGTATCCTGGGCAATAAGCAGGAGTGCTGGGCATCAGAAGGAGAGCGTTTGGGTTGACCTGGAAGAGGTGGGGAAGGCAGTGTTCCAGGCCAAGGCCATGCATCTCCCCCTGAAGGAAGTACATGTGGAGAACTTGTGATCCTCCATAGAATGTTCATGAAAACCCAGCTGAATTTTGCAACTGCTTAAATGTACATTTCCCATGAATTCTTGTAACCTGACCTGGCCAATTTCAAATATCAAAGGAGTATTTGAGAAGTCAGTGGGGTTCAGGGCACACTACCCCAAAATATGAGAAACTGCAGAACAGGACAGTGATTGTCTCCTTCCCCCTCCCTACTCCCCTCTCCCCTAAAGCAGGTCATAAAACCTAGCTGTCTTTCCCCTGAAGCATGTTATAAAACGTTCATTCCTGAGGTGCCCTCCCTATTCCTGGAGGAAA
This sequence comes from Glaucomys volans, assembly GCA_020662805.1. Taxonomy (NCBI): domain Eukaryota; kingdom Metazoa; phylum Chordata; class Mammalia; order Rodentia; family Sciuridae; genus Glaucomys; species Glaucomys volans. The sequence continues at coordinate 494,780 of JAJEJO010000153.1, read as the reverse complement.
GGAATGTCTTTATCTCTGAAGACGCAGGGAGGCAGAGAAGAATATGAACACACGGGCCTCACTGAGACCCCCATTAGGTCATATACCTTTCCCTCCAGTCATCCATCTGCTGGTCTGTCCACTCTTCATCAACACATAAAAATGCACAGACTTCCCTATTTCTTGGGGTCTTCATTTCTGAAGTTTCCCATGTCATGTAAAACTTACATTAAATAAATTTGTTGGCTTTTCTCTTTAATCTCTTTTGTTGCAGGAGCCTCAGCCATGATCCTTGAAATGAATGAAGACAAGATAACACTTTTTCTTTCCTAAATTTCTTGGTACCCTGTACAGGTGTCTGAGACATCCCTCTTCCTCTGCAACCTGCAGATGAGACCCTGGGACAGTTGACAAAAAGTTGGTGAAATAAGAATTCTCACCAGTAAGAGCTCTCCAGAATCTCTGGAGTGCCATGTAGGGAGAGGAAGGTAAAATGTCTCCTTGTCTACTCCTTTCCAAGTTCAGGTTAGCAGAGAAAAGCACTTCTTGGACTAGGACTCTGGCTGAATTTGATGTTATGGTACCCATTCATTACTGATCCTTTCCCTCCATGAACAGCTACCTCTTTCCTAGTCTTGTTCTGTGTGCTGATAACTTGCCTTAAACTTCTGCCCATCTGGGCACACAGCCTATCAGTTTTACATTTGTCCAGGCAGATAACTTAAGGCTGGGCGCCCCCAAGAATATGACCAGAGAGAAATTAGGTTGTACCCCATCTGTGCCAGGTGCTGTCAGCTCTTGAGGGGCGTGTGTGTCTGTCTGGTTGCCATCTTTGGGAGTGGATTTGGATCTTGGGAGGGCTGCATCTTTTTGTCTTTCTTTTGAGACATCTGTTTCATCCAAGATTAAGTCATAAACACTTGCTGGTTTGAGTACTGAGTCACTTAATAGATACCTTTGGTTTAAAAGAAGAAAAAGGTAAATAAATTTACATGTTTTTCTCTTGTAAGCCTGTCTTGTTACAGGGGCACTGGGTTAGCTTTTTGTCACTGTGACCAAAAGACCTGACAAGAACAATTTAGGAGGAAAAGTTTCTTTTGGCTCAGAGCTTTAGAGGTTCAGTCCATGGTCAGCCAACCCTGTAGCTTTTGGGGATACCTCACATCTAAACCTTTACAGGTGTCAAGCATGAACCTTGCCACAGGTGAGGAAAACATTACTTTTTCTCCCCCACTTTGGAAAAGATACCATTTATTCTCCATAACTGTCCATGTAATCTCTCTCCCCTTTCATTGTCCACCAAGAAAGAAAAGTTACCACTCACACTCCAAGATGGGTTGCTCAAAAGTGGCTGACCAGGTACGAGGAGGACAAAGATGCATCCTCAATGTCAAAGATTAAATGGCTTCCTCCTGGAGACTCCTTTTTCTTCTTTTTTTTGCCCCAAGAAACTCATAAGACAGTGCAGGACAGGCCTACGCATGACTCCTTGACTCCTGCTCACCAAACTCCCCTGCTGCCCAGCTGCTGCGCATGCGCACTCCTCCCAATCTTCTCAAGGTCTCCTGAAGCATCCTCATTGTATCCCTTCTTCCCTGATGAGAAACCAAGACAGGAGGGGTTTGGTCTCCTGCTGGGAAGGATGGAATGGGAGTTTGGACCCAGGCTGTCCCTCCTCCCTCTGACCCTTGCCCATATAGTACTTCTGCTCACAGCTTTGCCACCTGTCTTACTCATCCTCAGTTCACCAAAGTTCTCCGCACAATGCTATATGCACAATTCTTCAGGAACTCAGTGAGTATTTTCCAAATAAAGAAATCGCCAGGAGCAACGCTGGTTTGGGGATCATCTGCTCTGAGCAGCAGCTGCAGAAGGCCCTGGCACTGGAGCTGAAGAAACAGCAGAGGCTCACCACAGCCATCTTCGCTTTTCACCACTATTAAAGTAGGAGACATGGGCAGGGAGCTTGCCCTAGGGAAGGTGCACAGCAAAGAAGCCTCAGGCGTTCTGCTTCCCCAGGAGCTGAAAACCTGCCAGGCTAGTACCACCCACGCACGACTTGTTAATTGGGCATCTTATATCATCAAAAACTTATATTGAAAGTAGTTAATGATGTAATTCAGAAACATTTTGAGATCTTTCTCTATATACATACATATATCTGCACGTGTGTGTGTGTGTGTGTGTGTGTGTATGTGTGTGTGAGAAAGTCCAATTTTGTCACCCTGATTGCACTGGGCTCCTATCTATTCTCTTGAAGTATTGCAGTGGTGGAGAAGATTCGGAAGTATTTCTGGATTAACCCAGGGATGCCAAACTTTTTGCATACTATCTTTACATCATGTGTTGTGAATAAAGCAGTTACTACTCAGAGACAGGATTGAAAAAGCTTGTCCAGCAAAACCAGGATTGCCAAAAAAGAGAGGGAAGATGCAGATTCAATACAAAATATTCTATTCTGGCCTTAGAACCATTGGAAGTGTCATTTTGTCTGAGCTTTCATTTCAGTATTACCATGCCATCATCCTGTGGCTGTGGACGGATGCTTTATTCCACTGCAGAATACAGAGCCCTCCTTTGCAAAGATGGAAGGAAGGAATCCATCATACTTCTCAGCTTAATATCCTAATTGTGAGAGAAAATGCTCTACTTTCTTATCTGAATTTTGGTAAGGACAGGGATTGGATAAAGCACAAATTTTCCAGAACTCCAAATAAATCTGGGAGAAGAGAAAAATAAATCATTGGGTATAAATCAGGAGAGATTTGATTTTGCTGCCTAACAACCACCCCCTGCCCCCTCAATCTCAGTGACTTAAAATCTGTGCAAGTCAGAGACTCCAGGCACTTCTTCATGTGGGGACTGGAGTCACACTTCATTGTCAACATGCACTTCTACAGTTGCCACTTTAGAGGAAGAGGGGGTGAGGGGAAGGAGCAGGAGAGAGATTAGAAAGAGCCAGATGGAGCACTAGCAATTAAGAAATGACACATCACTTTTGCTCCATGCAGCCATGCAGCCCTGCCTAATTTGAAGGAGGTGCAAATGTACAGACTTCTCAAAAGAGAAGAACTGGATGCTAGCGAATGCCTGTGATGTCTGCCACAGGCGGCCATTCCCAGCCCGCTGGCAAGTGCTTCCTTCTTCCCAGTGCACTCCCTCTCCTTTCCTTTGGATTAATTGGCATATGTCAGAGATCTACAGGGTCCTGTGAAGGAAGGGAGATGAAATCGTTCTACAGTCCATTTTTGTCTACAGGATCTCTTTGAAAATGAGGAGTATCCAAAAAGGATCAGTTACCTCTGGGTTCTTTTTCCTTAGTGCTATTAGACACTAATAAGTCTGGGAATAATGTGTTAAAGGGAGCCATAGCCTGGCTTCAGTAGTACATCTAAAATGGAAGAACTCGCTTTGAGTTGCCCAGGACCAGCATGCTTTGTGTGAAAGGCTTCTGGCTTCCACTTCCATTCCTCTTCTTACCAAACATGATTCAGATTCCCTCCAAACCTTGTGACTTTTCCAGAAAGCAGTTCTCCCTACAGCAGAGAGAAAGAGAGAAGAAAAAAGTAAAAACTTTCCCTTATTATTCTTCCAATAATGAATTCCTGCTCCGAGTGGGCTGCCTGCATGTGTTTTCAGTCAAGTGCTGATGGCAGCCTTGCTGGGGGACATTTCCAAGAGGTTGTGGACTTAATAGATGAGGTCTTGTATTGACAAGAGCTGCTCTTGGTTTTCCTTCCAGTTTAGCTCTCCTGAGCCCTGAAATCAGAGATGAGAAATGATTCATGAGGTCGTGTTGGTGAATCAACGTGGCTCTCATACCTCTTTTCTCCCTTTGGTTTAAAAAAAAGAAAAAAAGAAAAAAAACATTGTTTTAAAGCCTTTCTTCAGAGAGATTTGTGCATCTAGATTTTAATAACCTATTTTTTTGTAGATGCCAAGACTTCCTTTCTCCAGGACCTAAGCATAGTCTTAGCCTACTATGACATCCTAAGAAAAAGAGAGAAATTAGGTCACGCCATTTCCTGCCTAAACTCTAATCTTAAGTACACAAGCAGCTTCCAAGTGAGCTATGATGGTCTGCCATGTTTGCCAAGAGAGCCAGCCTACTCATTCTCTGCAACGCAACCTGCCCAGGTGAAGCTTCTACGATACTTGGCTGTAGCTGGGCCCTGTAGGAAAAAAGAACCTCAATTACCTCAGGTAAAAGGGGACATGCGTTTTTTTGTTGTTGTTGTTGTTTTTTTTTGGAACCAGGGATTGAACTCAGGGACACTCAGCCACCAAGCCACATCCCCAGCCCTATTTTGTATTTTATTTAGAGACAGGGTCTCACTGAGTTGCTAAGGGCCTCGCTAAGTTGCTGAGGCTGGCTTTGAACTCGCGATCCTCCTGACTCAGCCTCCCAAGTCGCTTGGATTACAGGTGTGCGCCATCACGGGACGTGCGTTTTTGAGAATATGAATGGCAGGGGACTGGAAAACCTTGAGGAGGGGAGGCAGCCCTGGGGGGGATTCAGGATTCTGGCTTTTCTGCTTTTCTCTGCATGTCTGCCCAAGGCCACCTTCCCTTCTGGCAGACTTGTCCTGTATAGCATAGTTCTGGTTACTGAAAACGTCATGTATGACTTATACTGGTGTCCCTAGCTCTTAGACTGCACCTCAGCCTGAGTCTCCATTGCTTTTTTTATCTTTGTTAAAATTCCTAAGAGACACCTCATTGGCTCAGGCTCATCCTATTGTTTTGACACACACAACGTCATTGGTCACTAGCCAGTCAGTCAGTTGTGGGCTAGGGACATCATTGAAAACACAGCTGCCTAAGCAGCAGGTGTGGGGAAGGCTGCTTCCATTGGGGGCTGGGAAAAGGCAGGGTGATGGTGGCTCTGGTTTACTCTGTGTCCTCTAAGCCAATGGCTGCAAGGAGCCTTATGCTCTTGCCTGCTTCCTCGTCCCCTTCCATCATGTAGACTTGGCCTCCTCACATCCTGTCACAGCCTGGGCATCTCCCATCACTTCTCCCTCCTCCAAGCCCTGATGCCAGTGTTCTCTTCCTTCACTGTGGAAGTGCCCAGTCTCAGAAGTGTAGGACTCCTGAGTGGGCAGGAAAAGCTCTTGAGAGTTATTTAGGAATATAAGGAAGGTTGGGGAAGGTACTATATGGAAGGAAAAATGGAAAATCCTGTTCCCACCAGGAGTCCCTGCACTTTTCCTCTTCCTCCTGATCCTTGGAACAATTTCTTTTTCCCTGAAATCATACATCAGCAGAAGAGAAACTTCCACTGAAGAACCCTGACTGAGCATGAGAGAAGATGTTCTTTCTTCACTAATCTCCCAACCTCCTCTGGCCCCAGATTCTTGATTAATGAGTCCCGATTTCCTTTCAAACTAAGATTCAGAACACAAGGATTCAGTTTGAATAAAGTTTTTGCAAACTGTGCTCTCCCAAGATGCCCAAAGCACTTCTTTTGAAGTTTTTCTCAGGTCTCCATGTTTTTGGAAGACCAATCACGTGTGACACTGCCTTGTTCCAACTGAGTTAGAGAAATTATGCTCCACGTGAATTCAGACATCAACCAGGGGTCTAGGAAACTGAATTGTGATACCAGACTTTCCTCTGTAAATGCCATTACCTTTGTACCTCATCAGATAGGTAAAACCCCATCCAAACCACCTGCCTTCAAGTTGCAATGTTTTCTTATTTTGTTTAACGGACATTAGGCCCTGAGTGAAGTACAGGCAAAACTGAACAAGTCTGATTCTGTGCCCTTCCTGAGCTCTGAGTATGTCAGTGCTGATTAAATCACTGGTCAAACTTTTCCTGTGATTGACACTTTTATCTACTGACTAAAATTGTAGTATTCCCCTTGGAGACTGTGATGGCAGAGAAGGTAACTCTGGCTAATCCTGCTGCTGTGGGATTCTAGAGCCAGTTCTTCTGGATCACCTCCAGATCCCTGCTCATTCTATTTAGAGTCTTAGGTTGATGTCTATTGCCATTGGCTGTCCTCTGGGGCCCAAGAACCCATATGGGGTTTGTCCAGCCTCTCATGCCAACACCATCTTCCAAAATCCACAGTCATGTCCAATCTAACAGCTTGGAAGTTGATGCAGAGATGAAGCAGAAACCAGTTTGGCTTTCTCCCAATTCTCTAGGCCCCTCTGGGGTTAATCAGCCACCACCTATCTTTGTGTCAATAGCATAAGCCTCTCTAACTAGAGCACCTGGTGGAGGCCCACAGGAAGGCTTAAGATGAAGCAAATTTTGCAGCCGTTACTTTGACCATCACTCTGTTCAGCTGAACTCAGACTCTCCTGACAAAAACGGCTTGCTGAACCTAACCGAATAGCTGAACAGACCTGTTTAGCTAATATTTTCCATGCCCACATCTGAGCTCCAGAGTCTCCACACATCAGGTCCATCGGGTTGAGTGAAATGGTCTGAGTGGATCTGACTGGTAGAATTCCTTATGGCATCTTCTCAGCCCTTCCCCCACCCTCACAGCCCATTCTGATGGTGGTGGTCATGCTGCTGGAGAAATCATACACCTTCTTAACTGATGTTACTGAAAACTTTCCTTGGTAGCTAATCCAAATGGCCTTTAGTGTTAGGTAGTTGCCTGTGTAGGGTGAAGTGGGGGGAGGGGGCGGCTGTGGCCAGAGGGCACACAAATTCATTTCCTCATTATGGACTTCTTGAGATGCCATAACAGAATACCACAGACTGTATCTTAAGCAACAGAAATTTATTTTCTCATAGCTCTGGGGACTGGAAGTCCAAGATCCAGGTGCCAGCAGGCTTGGTGTTTAAGGACTCTTTCCTCAGGTGCCTTCTCTCCATGCCTTCACCTGGTTTTTCCCCTGTGCATGAAATCCTGGTGTCTCTGTCTCCCCTTATAAAGATACTCAGTCCTGTTAGGCTCATTTAACCCTGATAGCCTCATTTAACCTTATTCGCCTCCTTTCAAAAGCCATAAATGCAAATAGCCACATTGGCTGTTAATGCTTCAATGTATGAATGTTGAGGGATCATAGTTCAATCATGACACCTGCCATAACTATTTTCCTCAATAGATCATCTCCCATCCTTTGATGTTGCCCTTCTAATCTGAGTGGGAGAAAAGCAGATGTTGGCTAAGAAATGCAGATGTGACTTTTGCAGCTTGAGAATTGCTAAGCTAGATAGTGAGGATGCATAGACAAGAAGAGTGAAAAGATGGATGATGGATGGATCCATGAGAGATGGTAGAATGAATAGTCAAGGGAGTGAATAATGACTTTGATAATGTGCTCATAGCACCAAAGCAGAAATGTATTCTGCTTCTTTGGGATTGTAGCTTTCTACAACATGAGGGTCACAAACCAAAATGCTCATGCTTAACATGTAGCAAAGTTGCAAAAAGAAGCCAGGTAGGGTAATAAGGAGCAGTGTGGACTGACAGATTGGAGAAAATGTGCCCTATAAGTAGGTAGCAGTTACTGATGAGAACTCCCTGCTAGACCAAACCTGAGGCGGGCTTCTCTGAATCTTCTTTCCAAATAGGCTCTGTCCTTAGCCCACTTAATCCAGTTTTAACAAGAATCCTACTGAGTCCATTTACTGAAATGCCTCATCCTTGGTATTCCAGGATCTCCTTCTAGCCTTGATTTTTTTCCTTTCAGTAATTTTTCATTTGCTAACCCCCACCTGCTCTTTGGCTATAAATTCCTACTCTTGTTTTTCAAATTCAGAGTTGAGCCCAGTCTCTTCCCTGTTGCAAAACCGCATCACAGTGTCCCTTTCTGAATGCAGTCTTACTTAACATCTTAATAAGTATCATGAAAAATATTTGTTTAACAGCACTCACCTCCCTGCCAGTTGATACCTTGTGGATGCTGGTTCAAAGTTGCCAGAACTTCTGATTTTTCAAGGGAAACCAGAAATCCGAATTTTTAAGATGAACTCTTTCTTTAAATAAATCTTGAAATTCAAAAATTATAAAATAACCTGACAGCCAAAAACACACTTATAGTCTGAATGCACCCTGGAGGCTGCTATATTTCCTCTCTTGGGATACTAGCAAGACGTTTCATGTCATCACATGAGGATGTAGGCGTTTGAGTTTGGGCTCACCCGTAGGATGCCTGGCTTCATGTTCCAGTCCACCACTGACTCCTGTTGTAGCCGTGGGCTATCACTCACGTAACTCAGAGCTGTTGGAAGAATGAAATTAGTTAATACGTGTGTGTGCTAGAACAATGCCTGCTGCCTGGTGAGAATGCAATAACCATGAACTCAAGTTTTTAGCTGGTATCACTAACCTCTAGGTTTCCTCATCTGTAACATAGGGGCAACACTTTGCCTTTCCTGTCCCCCAAGGAACTGTTGGAAGGACAAAAGAAGAATATGTGTGAATGAGCTTGAAATAGTGTGCACATTACTAAGAAATACACTAGTCATTACTCTGGTTTCTCTTCCTATAAATGAGGAACAGTCTTTTCCAATGCAGGAATGAAAATCCCTAATTAGAGTAAATTATACTCCATGTATTATAATATGTCAAAATATACTCTATTGTCATGTATATCTAAAAAGAACAAATTGAAAAATCAATAAATAATGACTAAGGAAGAGAGAAAGAGAGAATTCCTAGGAAGAGGAGGACAGTATGGAGTAGGATTGCTCCTTTTTTCTTCCTAGAGTCATGCATGAAATTTGCTGTTCTTAGAATTAGGAGAATTTAGCCGGGCGCGGTGGCACACACCTGTAATCCAAGCGACTTGAGAGGCTGAGTCAGGAGGATCGTGAGTTCAAAGCCAGCCTCAGCAACTTAGCAAGGCCCTAAGCAACTCAGTGAGACCCTGTCTCTAAATTAAATACAAAATAGGGCTGGGGATGTGGCTCAGTGGCCGAGTGTCCCTGAGTTCAATCCCTGGTTCCAAAAAAAAAAAAAAAAAAAAAAAAATTAGGAGAATTTTGTTTAGGTTTTTTTGTTTTGTTTTTTTTCAATGAAAAATTTAAACATTCAGAAAATTAGAGAAAAATAGAATAATAAACACCCAAATACCCTTATCTGGATTTAATAATTACTAATATTTTCTATATATGCTTCATCTGGTGAATTTTTCTGGCAGATATATGGGATGGAGTATGGAAGAGATGTGGTAATGGAGTCGGGTGAATGAGGCATAATGTGGAAGGGGGACCTGGGAGCTTTAAATACCTCAGCTTTAAATACTGCTTATTTTTTAGAGGAGATAGCCAATCAGGTGTGCATGGGTTATTTTGTTTTAGCTTTTGGATAGCACCTGAGGAGAGAGACTTTTATTGCAGCATATGTTATAGACAATACATTGTTACCACCTTAAAGAAAAATGGCACAAATGGGAGAACAGAAAAGAAATTTTAATAAAATAAAGAAAATTTTTTAAAATTTTTCATTTAGTGGTGTTTTGTTTCTTTTTTTTTTTTTTTTTTTTTTTTTTTTACAAAGAGAATGTGTTCATGTATTGCTCATGTAATGAAAATTGAAGATTGCCAGAGAGACTTGGGATGTGGAAATGTCCACCATGAAGAACTCTACTTGAAACTATGCGGGATTTGTGACAAGCCTGGTGAAATCATAGTGATAAAAAGACAGGAAAATGAAGTTTTAGAAGCAGAAATCATCTAATTCAAAGAAAGTGCCTGCTAATCCAGAGGGTTCCCTTCTGGTCAACTATTTTAAAAGATTCTCTAAATCTGTTGCCCCATCTCTCCATCAAGTATTACTAGATTTAAATGCTAACCCTTCTCCCTGGAAAGGATGTCTTCCAAGGGTGAAAGCAACTAAACTTGGCTTTATTCAGAATTCCTCATTAATTTAAACTGACATTCCTTCTCAATTGGAGCAAATCATCAAAGCTCTATTGTATTGAGAACCTGGAATTCAGCAACAAAGAGTGTGGGATCTGGAGGGAAAAGGGTGCAGTGGGGGCCCAGAGAAGGCAGGGGAGGGGAGGAGGCAGGGGAGGCCCAGGGAGAGTGTGGTGTGGAGAGGCCATCGGAGTAGGGAGGTTATCAGAGGCGGAGGTGAGCTGCGGAAAGGCGCTCCAAGGGCCCACTGCTGTTCCACTTCCCCTGGAGTCTCTTCAATCAACGGGCTGGCAGCAGAACCAGCCTCTGTGACTTTGCAGTCACAAGTTTCCCCCAGAGTGAATTTAAAAAAGGAACTATGGAATTGGGAGAGGCCACATTCCCTTTCTTCCTTCAGGTGCCTCGTGAACTTTTGACCCATGGCACCCTGCCCAGTGCCCAGTGCCTGCAGGGAGGCCCATCCCACGGATGCTTTAGCCTGAATCCTCAGCCTGGTCACCAGTTGGTGTCTGGCCAAGTTGTACTCCTACCAAGGCCTCCTGCAGGGTGCTCCCTTCCTTTCGGGTGACTCTCTGTGGAGTACATGATGTGGAATTTTCTAGATGGGACATATTGGGTTCATTGTTGAGGCTTATGGCAAGGAAGGATCTTTTGAAATGTGAAGACATCATCCATGAATTTTCACTGACCATTTATGATTTATAACTGGAATATAATAAGATTTATAAGGTGATCTTTAAAGCCTACGGGAAAACTGGATTTTCTCAATGTGTAACTTTAATAAATAAAATATAATTTTCAAAAACCAAAGTAGTCCCAGATGGTCTTTTCTCTGCTCCAGATAATCCTCAAGGACATAAGAAGCTCCCACGGACACTGTTCAGCTGACAGCCCTAGTGTCCAGCAACACATTCAAGACTAAGTTCAAGGGCTTCAGGACTTCAGTTCCCAACACATCACCTTCCAAGCTTGAGCCTTCAAAGTATGCTTGGAGCCTCCCTGGGTAACAATTTGCCAATGTGTGAAATGAGAATAGGAATCATGCTCCGAGTCTTCATGCCACAAGACCTGTGCGGAGGCCAATGTAGAGGAGTCAGTGGTCTTCCAACCAAGGTCTGAGCCTGGGGCCAGCAATGACCCATCCTCTGGTTTTAAGACATTAACCAGACCATGCCATTCCTCGGCGTCAAACTCTGAAGTGGCTGCCTCCTCATTCAGACTGAAAGCAAAGCCTGTAATTGCCCAGGTTTCCAGCAGCTCCGACTCCCCACCTTGTAGCTCCCTGCTCACCGGCTGCAGGCTCGCCATCTCTTTGCTCTTCCTCACCAGCCCACCTCAGGCTCCTCTGATCCCAGAGTCTCATGGTCACTCCACCACCTCCTCCCCCTAGATATGGGCATGACTCTCTTACCTCCAAATGTTTGCTACAGTGTCACCTTCTTCGTGAGACCTACCATCTTTAAAACCGCAGTCCACTTCCCTTACCCCGTCCTGCTCTACATTTGTCCCTGAAGCACCTATCACCGTCCAATGTGGTAAATGACACTGTTCACGAGTAACTGTGTCTTCTTTGCTTTCGTATGAGCTCTGGAGGATGGGCATCTTTGATTTGTTTGCTGATTTGTCTGGGTCCCTGGAGGACTAGTAGGTACATTAACCATGCCTAATAAATAATTTGGATCTTATAGGTTCAGGATATAAAAACTGATAGAAGAAGGGCTATTCCAGTTGAAGGGATATATGAACTCAAAGTCTCTCCTGACATCCCTCCCTACAGGCTGTTCCTGGAGTAACTGGCTCCGTTGGACAAGTGTGGAAATGACTGATATTTGTTCTCACCCACGAAGCCAGCTTGGAAACTCAGCAGTACTGTTTAATGTCAGGTCCAAGGGTCTGATACAGTGGGCTGCACACAGTAGGTATGCAGTTGGCACAGATAATGAGGAGAAGGGAACTAATATTTGTTGAGCAACTACTGTATGCTAGGCGGTATGTGTTCCCAGTATGCTACATAATTTATTTCACAAAACTATCATTGTCTAATATGACAGGGATTAGACAATGAGGCCGTGCATATATTAGCTGCTTAATGCACATTTGCTTATTTCATGAACAATTCCCTGAGCTACTATTATTCCCATATTAGAAGACCCAAGGTTCAGGTTTAGGTAGTTTGCTTAATCTCATACAACTCTTGGGTGGCAGAGTAAGGATTGAAGTAATCAGACAAATTCAGTCACTGTGGTTCTGAGTGAGAATACAGGTTAGACCATCCTCAGGAGCGTCCCTCAGGCACACCTATCTTCTGGTCACACCAGGACAGGAGGGGAGGAGTATTCTTTCTCCACCTGGGCTCACTTCCTCCCTTTGTGAAGTTGGCTCACCTGGAGGGTTCTCCAGACACCTTTTGATTAATGGATCTTCTTTCCCCACCCTCCCTGGTTGAATAACCCTGGTGTTAGCAGCAGTTCATCTTGAATCATAAATCAAGTGCTGAAAGACATTGCAGCTTTGTGCTCAAAATCTCCTTGGAATTCCTTGTGGAGGTCACTTGTTTATACATACAATGATGGGTCATCAAGTTTCTCCCTTTAAGGAAAACCTGGATGGTGTCTGCTGGCTTCATCCTCCCCGCTCCAAAAAGCACAGTTCTCAGTGAATCCATTTAGCATCACTAGAATTCCCCGCAAGGACCTCACATTCAGGTTGTACTCCAGCCATACTAAGGAAAAGCCCCAACCCAGTTTCCACACCACATAGACTGAAAAAGTTTATGATGCGCATGTCATTGTGCTTTCCATATACCCGCTGTTAGCTGGGATTTTATTTTCTAGCCATTGCTGAAGTGTAAATGCCAGCTGTATATATCTATGGGGACAAAACAACTCAGTTCATTCCCCAGACCCATTCATGGAAACTGAGAGGCAGACTGTGCAGCTCTCATTCCCAGAACTCCAACTCCAGGCCCAAGCATCCCCAGCAGTCTCCTGACGCTTCAATTTAGATTCAGGGGTCTCTTAGGAACTTTGGTGCCTGTCTCAGGGCTGCCTTTCGAGGCAGTGGTGGACTCCAGATGTCTGGCTGTTTCCCCTTTCTAGGTGCTTTTTATTCATCTAAAACCAATAGTGGGGGCCAGGCGTGGGGCACACGCCTATAATCCTAGCAGCTCGAGAGGCTGAGGCAGGAGGATCACAAGTTCAAAGCCAGTCTCAGAAAAAGCAAAGCCCTAAGCAATTCAGTGAGACCCTGTCTCTAAATAAAATACAGAATAGAGCTGGGCGTGTGGCTCACTGGTCAAGTGAGTTCAATCCCTGGTACCCTCCCCCAAATTTTTTAAATAAGTAAAACCAATAGTGACCTTTTCAATCAGATCCTCCATCTCAGAGATTCCTTCTGTGTGTTTCATATACAAAGATTCCAGGTTGGAGACGTTTGGGGTCCCAATGAGCATCAGAAACAGCCAATCTCATCAGTATTTCTCTATTAGCAAAAGGCTAGGGTTGTTCTTTGATCGATGGGACTGGCCTGTGTACTGGAGGACATTCATCCTTAGAGCCTCATCCAGAAATTGCCTGGTGCATCCCCATCACTGTAATAGCCAGAAGTGCCTGTCAGCAGTATTCCAAGTACCCCTGGTTAAAATCGAGGGGCACTATCTCTGAAAGAGGTGAACTGGGGGCAAGTGTCACTCAGTTCCACCATCAGTGAGAGGCCCCCAAGGCACGTCTCCTCCCATTGTGAGCTGCTTCCTAATTTTGTTGTCTGCAGTGACATTATTTACCCTCAAGTCTGATCTTAAGGAATATTTATTTTCATCTCTGTTATCTCCCATAGAAAATGGGGTCAGTGGGAAAGAGAGGAGGGAATATTGACATTTTTTCTGGGCCTATATCCTCCTGAGAAGAGTCCTGTTCTCTAGAATGATTAACTCTTTTATCAAGCTCATCATTGAGAGTGTTTACTAAATATATATAGTCCCAAGTCCAGCAATCAGAATTTGGGATAAGAGAAACGGGGGTAGAAATCAATGGATTCTCCAGGTCCCAAACATGGGGCTGTGACCATGAGTCTCTCCATCCTGCATCAGCCATGTCTTGCCTGTAGATCCAGGAGTACCATTCATCTGTCCTACAAGGCACAGTGGATTCTCTGGTGTCTAGGAACATCAAGGTTCTCTGCACAGTGAATGGCCAGAGTCAGGGTCTTCTGGCAGGGCAAGGATCATGCACCTCCTCAGACCCTGGAAAAGCGTGACTACCAAGGCCCGCCCAAGGAGCCACTGAGTGAGTCCCTGAGCCTCTCTTCTGGCCCTGCTTGTTTCTCTTGGGCGTGATCGCCACGCTTGCCGGTTCCCGAGCTCTCAGGCCCTCTGTTCCGGGCCATCATCCTGCCTGCCCCTCTGCTGTGGTGCTCTCTGCAGTGCTCAGTGCATCCTGTTTGTTCAGACCCCTTTGTCTTCCACTGGAGCAATGGGGAGAGAGGATTCCTCTGCGTCCCTCTGCTTTTGGCTTTGAAATCAGATCCTGGCCCACCTGATTATACTCAATAGCTGGAAATGGTAAGGATGTCCGATGGCAGAGGGCTCTTGTTTTAAGGTCTGCATGCCAGGAAGGCAGGGGGCTGGGTCTCCTCCTCCAGGCTGCGCTGGAGGGGGCAGGATGCTGTGGCAGAAAAAGCAAACAGGGAAGCTTGAAGGGAAGTTCACTTGAAAAGGAACTCGGAGCACCGTCCCTCAAAGGGCACATAGGCTGTCCCTGCGGACCCAAGTGGGGCGTAGACTCTGCTCTGTCCTAGCACATCCTAGCACATGTTGGGAAGCAGTCAGTTCCATCAGCCCTCTGCCCAGGGCACAGGAGGGACAAGCCTGTGAGTCCTGCTTTTGCAGCGGAAGTGACCACTGAGGCCTTGCGGAGTGCACAGCCACCGAGTTCCACCACGGTGGTAAACTCAGCAGCTCTTGAGTGTTAGAGGGCCCTAGCCTCCACGCACCGCCTCCTGCCCAACAGAGAGGCCGCCCTGTGCACTAGGGCAATGGCTCAGAGTCACCAGGAATGTTCCACAGAGAGGCCTGAAGAGCAGCCCTGTATCCACCCTGCTTGAGAAATGAAATATTCCCACTGCAGTTAAAGCTTCCTGTGTCTTCCTGCTTCCCCAGGGAGCTGCTCAGACACTCACAGGCTTGTCCTGATTTGCACGTTCCAGTGATACATCCCTTTGTGATTGTTGGTTCACCTTTTTTTTTAGCTTTCATTTACTTATTCATTCATTCATTCATCCATGTGGTGCTGAGAATCGAATCCAGTGCCTCACCCGTGCTAGGCAAGTGCTCTACCACTGAGCCCCATTGGTTCATTTTTTTGAACCTCACTGTCTTCATCTTTATAAAAGGGGCTCTGGAAAGGATTAAGGGAAATGATTATGTTAAAAATTTGGCTGTTGTTCTTATGAAAAGGAAAAAGTCAGCGGAAAGAATTGGGTCAAATGTGAAGCCCTTCCCGGCATGGCCCTGACTTGCCCAGACAGCCTGTGCTCTAGGCCATGCTGTTTCCATGCCCCCGGGCCAATGGGGTTGCTGGCCTCACCCTGCCTTGCTCATTCCCTGTATCCATCCTCCCTCAACACTGGGCTCAACTGTCCCCAACTCTGGTCCTTCCCCAGTGTCCCAGGCATTGCATTTCGGCCATGATTCTTCTGCTGTGCAGGCCCAGCTTTCCTGAGCCTGCTAGGCAGCAGGGGCAGGGACTGCGTCTTCTCCAGCCAGTGCCTAGCCACTGCCGGCTGCCTGCAGACACCTGGCAGGCCACATCCAGGGATTGCAGGACAGTTTCGCCAGCAGACTACCACTTTTAGCCCCAGTTGACACAGGGAGTCTCCATGTCCTGTTTTCTCCTTCTAGGTACTTTTGTCTTTGAAATCCCAAGTCTTCTGTGTTCTGGAAGCACACCAAAGAGTCTCTAAACTCTCAAGTGAGGTAGGAACAAATTGAATGGTAGCATGAACCTCCATCCCCCAAAACTTTCTTCATCTACAGTTTCCAAGAGTACCCGGGTGCTTGTATGCAGGCCTGGGACATCTTTTTCTAGGTATCTTGCCACTGTGTGTTTTTCTGCAGCCTGTAGAAATCCTTCAAGACAAGAAATGTGCAAACCTGTTTCTCTTGCCTAGAAAATCCGCTTTACTTCTGCAAAAACAAAATATTGGGAAACAATAGTCTGACTCTTCAGGTGCTCTTACCCACACCCATTGTTCTCTGCTAGGACGGTTGTAGCTATTGTGTAGCCTCAGCTTTAGTCATGGGACTTTAGGGGATGTGTCCCAGAAGGGGATCAAGAACAAGCAGGACAGTAATCTGCACCATAAGCTGATTTGTTACATGGCACTGAAAAAGGGCACACAGGTCTGTCCAGGAAGGAAATGTGAGCTGGGAACAAGAGCAGCGGCTGGGTGTGTGCCTGGAACACACGGTGAATCTTAAATTATTATTATTCTCTCTCTATTTTAAACAGTTAATTTTTGGTTGATCTGAAATTTACATGATGTGAATTAACCTTTTAAAGTGAACAATTCATTGGCAATTAGAACATTCACAATATTGTGCAGCCACCTCTTCTATCCAGAATGTTTTCATCACCCCAGAAAGAAACCCCATAACCATTAGGTATGTGCTCCCATTTCTCCTCCTTCTGGCTTCTTAGAGCCACCAATCTTCTTTGTCTCTGGATTACCTATTTTAGATAATTCATATAAGTGGAACCATATGCTATGTGACATTGTGTATGATTTCTTTCATTAACAATGTTCACCCACATTATATCAGGATTTCATTCCTTTTTGTGGCTAATATTCCATTGTAAGGGTACACTGTACTATATTTCTTTATCCATCCATCCATGAAATGGACATTTGGCACCTATTTCCACCTTTTGGCCATTGTGAATAATGCTGCTATATCTGTGTGTATGTGTATTTGAATACCTGCTTTCATTTCTTTTTTTTTTTTTTTTGGTATTGGGGGTTGAACCCGGGGGGGCTGCACCACTGACCCACATTCCCAGCCCTATTTTGTATTTTATTTAGAGACAGGGTCTCACTGAGTTGCTTAGGGCCTCGCTAAGTCGCTGAGGCTGGCTTTGAATTCGCGATCCTCCTGCCTCAGCCTCCCAAGTGCTGGGATTACAGGTGTGCGCCACCGCGCCTGGCTCCTGTTTTCATTTCTTTTGAGTCTACAGCTAGGAGTGATCTGTAAGGTCATATGGTGATTCTACACTTTTTCACTTTCTGAGGAGTCACTAGACTATCTTCCATAGGTGGCTCAGCCATTTCAAATTCCTACCAGCAAAGTATGAGCACAGGTGAAAATTTATCCTTCCAGGAGTCACACTCTAAAGTGACACGAGACCCTTGTAATGGGCTGGCCTCCACACACAGAGAGCTCACTGTCTACGTGTGAAGACACAAATTTCACTCAAACGTGTACAGGGAAAGGGGAGAGAGGAGAGCCTCCTTCAACAAGTTGATGGCTCAGAGAAGTAATGGGCTTTACCCATGTCCTTGCCATCTATCCTTAGCTGCACAAGGGACAGGCTTGGGAGGTCATTGTCTTCTTGTGTCTTATTTTCATTTCTTTCCAATTAGTCTCCTCTGCTCCCTGTTCTCAGGACTGCAGGGTCACAGTGACTTTCCCACCCTTAGCCAGGGTCCAGTAAACACGGGGCACTCTGTTCTTAAACAACTCAGTGTCCAGAGCTGCCAAATGTGTGAGGACTGCATGCTGCACATGTGACTTGTCAACATCTGTGAGCCAGAAACACCTTTAAAAAGATAGAGCACAGGCACAGAGTTATTAATAGGAGCTATTGACAGAGAAGCAAGGCCACCACCAGAGCCCACTGTATGAGTTGCATCGGAGGGGAAGGGCAGAGAGCCACCTTCTTTCTTGAAACCACCTGGAAGAAGCTGAGATCCTGTTAAATTTATACATAAATAGAATTTGACTGGAAGAATAAGAGTATGAGTGTATTAGTCTTCCCTCCCTCACTGTCTGGTAGCTGAAGGATCAAGAGTTTGGGGGAGGCCTAGTTGATAGGGGTCAGGAACCCCAGGAGAAGATCCTTTCTAGTGAACACAGGTGCTTATGGTTAAGAGGCTGAAGGAGAAAAGACAAGAGGTCAGGCAGAAAGGTCAGAGGAGGCCTTTGAGAAAAGAGGAGTCGGGTCTCTGCTGCTTCTGAGTATGGGGCCTTGGGAAGATGGCAAGGAGAGATAAGGTGGCATTGGGAGGATCGGTGCTTCCTGTGGGGTTGGGCAGGAAAGAGCCTTGCCACACAGCAAGCAAGTCTTCATTGCCCAGGGCAAAGTGGGGCTTGAAACCTCAGTGCATCTGGCTAAGAACAGGAAACCCAGGCTCTGCAAGGATCTGAGACCCACCACTGGATTCCAGGGCACTGCTCTTCACAGCTTGGGAAGGACTTGTCCTCACTCCCTGCCAATAAATAAGGAATGACAGGCCAGAGTCTTCTCTGAAGGCTGGGAAGCATGGCTCCTTCTTGGGGCTAAGTGGAGAAGCAGTGATGTCATGGAGAGGAGTGGCCCTTCTCACCAGCTGCAGGGGAGCAGGACATTTGGTAGGTTAGTGGTGTAATAGGTTGACTAGTGACACCCTAAAAGATATGACAACATCCCGATCCCCAGAACTTGTCAATGTGACCTTATTTGTGCAAAGGGTCTTTGCAGATGTAGAGGGTCTTATTTAGAATCTTGAGATGAGATCATTCTAGGTAGGGCCCACTTGTCTCTTATAAGGATGAATGTCCTCATACGAGACACACAGGGAGGAGGCAATGTGTCCATGGAGGAAACATGGTAACGCAGTCCAAGGCTGGAAGAGACAGGAAGGCTTCTCCCCAGAGCCTCCAATCCCATGAGGTTGGTATTCTTGTCCCCATCTTACGGATGAGGAAACTGGCTGTGAGAGGTCATGCAGTCTGTTCAGGGTCACCTGGTAAATGCCGATGGAGCCAGCCCTTGCACCCCGTCTGCCTGTGCTCAATCCACAGCACTAAAAAGGCTCAAGCCCACAAGGACAGCTGGTCCCACAGCCCATTGCTCTCAGCTGCCTGAGGGGAAGGGATTCATTTTCCGAACACTAGCAGCACTGGCATTGGAGACACTCTTTGGCAGTGAGGGTCTGAGGAATGGATTTATGGAGGTTAAGAATGCTGAGGTGACCTAGTAGCTAGTGAGCTAGGTGAGCTAGTGGCTGAGCTAGGTGAGCTCATAGCAGATGGGCAGTAAATCATCTGCATTCAAGGGAAACATAGTCAGAACTGGAGCCAAATTCCTCTTTCCCCAAGACTCTGAGGTCCTTTCTCCTCTCTCAGTCACACTGGGAAGGGATGAAACCCCTAGCCAAGTGGTTCCTCTGGTGTGGGAATCTGAAACTTCCACTCTTGGGTCTGTTCCCTGCTTCTTCAAAAACAAAGGACATATCCTGACATACCTCACTTCCCCAGCCCGAAGAGAAGGGAGGGCACTGGCTGGTGAGAAAGGTCCTGGCCTGGGAAACTGACAGTGTTTGAAATCCTCTCTTAGCAGGGATGGATTCGTATGGGCTCTGTCACAGTCCCTGTCTCTCAGAGAGCCCTGTTCAGAGTTTGGGGAGATCGGGGCTGCTCTCCCTCTAGGTGGCCCAGGCTGGGGTGTGGCCTACAGGGCAGCTTCTCCCCATTCTCCCAGTGTTCCATGTGGGACTGAGGACAGCTCTGGGGAGACAACCCACAGGCCTGCCAGATTTCCTCCCACGCAGACCTCTGTGCAAGATAAAGTCAGGCAGGGCTCTGCCGCAGGACAACAGCATAATAAATCCCCCTCCAGCTCCTCCTGGGCTTATTGTTCTATTGCAGTTGTTTTGAGTATGATCAAAAGGAAGGAAGAGCACTGTGCTATCAGGCTGAGGAAGAAGGATGCTCTCCTGACCGCTCCTGTTGCCCTTGGCCACCCTCATTTAAATGTGAGGAAACCAAAGGGCACCATGCAGCCTAACCTTGTCCTCGTCATGAGAAACAGCCAGCCACAGCTGAGGTCACACTGGACCTTCTGGTGAGGCAGCCACCTCTATCCAATGGATGATAGCACCTTGGTGGTCCAGCGCTTGTCTTTTTATGCAGACTGTAGGGGCTGGCAGGCCAGAACACAGGGTCAATGGCAGTTTGGGGCAGGAGCTGGAAGTAGGCCCTGGAGTGGCCAAGTTAGTTGTTTATCCCCAGGCCCAAGAACGGAGGCCATAAGGCCACAACTGTTGGAAATAATAGGCCAGAAAAGAAGCTTCCCAAGTTTGGCTGGCCTACTGCCTACTTTTCAAGATAGTGAGCAGTTCAAGTTCTTGGGAAATGTAGTCAACTTCAAAACTTCTGGTCTTTCCTCCACTCGACCCAGGTTCAAGCAAGAGCATGGGAGGGACGGACTGCGACATCTGCCACCACAGTTGATTCCTGAAGAACAGAGCAGAAAGCATGGCTCTCCTCAGGTTGCATACTTGAGGGGTCGGAAAGGCGGCACTGAGTGTTCCTCTTGACAAACTCACAGGCTCAGCCAGTCCTTTGCCTCTTGGGGTGTCTGCCCTGCCCAGCACCCAGACTTGGATTTGCCAGGTGCCTGGCCGTTGCAGCCCAGTCACCTTTGTCTGACTGGAAGGCCACATATGAGCCATCAAAGGGCCCTCAACGGGAGAGGATGTCAATGTGCTTCCTCAACCAGAAAGGTGGTTTCAGTTTGGCCAGAGCAACCCAACCAAACAAGCAAAGCCTGTCAATTGAAAGATGGGACTGCTGGGAGATCACACAACAACAAAATGGGAACCATTATCAGACTCTCCCAGCCTGAAGGAGGCAGAGCCTTTGAAGCCACAGACAGGCTGAACAGAACTTTCCACCTGAGAGACGCTGGAGATGGGAGGTCAGGCTGCACTCAGCCCCCACAAAAACTGATCAAAGCCTGATGCAGAAGGGAGGGGGCACACAGCTGCAGCCCAGCTCCCCCCACAGGGCTGCCCAGGGTCTTCTGAAGGCAGTGGGGCGGCCTTTGCAGGGGCCTGTGGGAAAACCCAACACAGATGCACTGTGCAGCCAAACCCCAGCACTGCTGGGAGGGAGAGAAAGTAAACCCCTCAGTGGTCCTGAAAAGAAAGGGAGGGAATCAAAGCACACAGAAAATGCAAAGACCACCCACCTGATGCGCCTACCTTTCGGAAACAAATAACTCCTGGCTTCCAAAGCCCGCCTCTAAGAGAACAAACGGCCTGAACACTCCGCCTCAAAGCTCCTGCACCAGGGGATTTGTGGGAAGCTGAGGCCCCTTCTAAGCATCGGAAGCTTAATTTAAAGTGGTGCCTTTTCAAGGGCTTCCTCGCATCCGCTTTCCACCCTGGGAACCTGAGAGACAAGAGTCCCCATTTAGGGAGGGACAGAATCCTGTTTAGATGCCTTTAGCTGGGTTCTCTCAGACCAGATGGTGCTTCTGCCAGGGAACATTCTAGGCGCACCATTCTGGTCCTGGGAGATGGGGGCACCTGTGAGCAGACTTCACCCTGCAGGTCCTGCTGGGTCCTGCTCATCAGCCCTCTGTGATAGCCTCAACCCACTGGGCCTGGCCTGGCCCCTCCTGCTCCTGCCTGAAGCCCCCCTTGGAGGACTGACACTTCGCAGAGCTGCAGTTTGATCTTTTCTGAAGTGGGTACAACAAAGCACAGCCACTTGCACTGCACTCTTTCCTGCTCAAAAGAATGGGAAAGCTCTTTTCTTCTCCTTCTTGGGAATAGGGTTGGTGGGAGGGTGGAGGGGGATAATAATGTGGAAGCCTTGGAAGGTTTTGGGTGGAGGAGGGGGAGGGTATATAGAGGACACGAGTTGCCCAGGATTGCTTGGGGAAACTGAGATGAGAAAGTTCCAGAACTGCTGATTTAACCAACTGACAGTCTTTGCTAAATGGAGCCAAGCCTAGACAGAGGGCCTCAGGAAGGAGCTGCGAGAAGGGAGGAGAAGGCATCTCCTGGCCCCTTCCTCCAGAGGCCACATTCTAAAGAGCTAGGGAGATTGAGCTTGCACCTGCCACCCACTAGATTTAGATCCTTGTGCTACTTGATGACTGTGAGATGGACAGGATGAACTCCATTTTACAGGTGACAAAACAGATTCAGAGAGGCGAACAAGGCTCTCCAGATAGATAGGGGACTGTTGAGTTGAATCTCAGTTCGCAGGCAGACTGGCTTCAAAGTTCATAACCTTTCCCACTCATTCCAGTCCTGTCCTGCCTCTCAGGGCTGCAGAGATGTTAGTAGATGTTCCATAAATATTTATTAAATGGAACTGAACTGAGCCATCGAACACAGGCAGGCCTCTTCCACCCTGACCTAGAGGAATCCTTTGAGGGTCCTGGTTACGGAAAGGAATTCTCTGAGGCACCAAATAAAATCCTGCTCTGAAATGTAAGGAAGTTTTTTTTTTAAATGAATACCTAATAAAGTTTATGCAGACCCCCAAAAGGAAAGACAGAAGGGAACTGGAACAAAATAAAACAAAAACAGAATAGGTCGATAATAAAACTTCACAGTGTTGTCCTTTATCCAGGAGCACTAAACACTCCCTGCTTTAACTACATCTTCGTTCCCAGGCCCCTTCTGAATTCAATAACAGGACCCCTTGTTTGGGCATGACGTACTCTGGTACCAAGGTCTTTAGCGATTCTCCCCGAGGTGGGCGCAGTGCGGAGCTGGACCTCGCAGCTCGGCCTCATTCCCCAAACCTGCTTTGGATGCTCCCTCCAGGTATGATTCCTGTCGCAGCAGAGGAAACCAAGGTCTTCCTTGAGAAGTGCGGGAGGGCTAGGCGGGGGCCAGAAGGCCTACACCAAGGTGGGTAGAACTGAGGAACTGGGCCTCCTCACAATATCAGTGCCCCTTTTGTTCAACCACATGAACATCCTTGAATTTGGGCTGTGGTCATGTGTCTACCTCAGTGGATTTGATCACCATCACAGAGTTGCTGCGGGCAGGGCTGGGCCATCTGCTTTAGGTAATGCCACCCTAGACAGTAAGTGCCTCTATTGATGCGGGCTGGAGAAAGGGGTCTGTGTCAGTGTCTGTCCA